>JBBMKD010000145.1:1150081-1324118 GCA_037834095.1 Argya squamiceps | reverse complement strand
CGGGCCGGGCAGGGAGGGGAGCTGCTGGAATGGCCGGGCCGGCAGACCCCAGAGTGGTGAAGGGAATGTAGCAGAAAGCTCTGCAGCTGTAGGAGGAGCACTGGGGGTGGACAGGGTGCTGGGTTAGAGTTTAGCGAAAAAGCCCATGGCAGAGGCAGTGAGCTTCTTTGTAGCAGCTGCGGCACACAATTGGGGAGATGTGCCCGCGGGGAGGTGGTTGGGTTTCCAACCTGGGGTTTCTCCTGAGAGCACCTGAGTAGATGTCGAGAGTCCTTTCCAGTCAGATCGGGTGTCAGTGCAAAGGCCACTCTAAAGAGCAAAGGCTCACCCAAGGTAGGAGAAGCAATGGCCGGACAAAAGCTCCAAAGTGGCAGCGAATCCTCTGGGCAGTGACCGCAGACCGGCTGGGCATCCTCCGATGCCAAGAGTGAGAGGAGCCCAGCCCAGCCCCTCACCACCCGGCCAAAATCTTGTGGTATCTTTGCCCTTCTAAAGAGAGAACCACCCAGCCAAGAGTAGCCAGCTGTGCCTTTCCCATACCTTGGCCATTTTATTTGTCTCAAATACTGGCCATTATTGTCTCTTAGCAACAGATGGGACAAAATTCCATGGAAGAAACAAAAGGAAAAATCCTAACCCCCAACAACAGGCTTCTTTAAATTAGGAAGCATTTTATATGCTCCAAGCACAGCTACCACTGATTCTAAAGATACTGGCCCTGCAGCAAATGAGTCTTTTATGTGTTCCTGCCGTGCAACCTCTCCATTTTCCCTGAAATGGGGAATGCATTGGCAGCCTTTTGTGCAAGGATCAAAGTTCTCTTCACTGCAAAGATTCTGGGGTGTTTCGCACCCAGACTGCAGGGCTCAGATGTGCTGAAAAACCCCCATGTCTTAATATCTGTGCCCCTGAGGGTCTCTGTGCTGTGGTAGGCTGAGACCATGAATGATGGGATAAATGCTCACCTTTCCTAAACAGCAGGGAGACTGGGGTACTACCGGAGGGCTAGTTTATGTCTCTGCTGCTCAGGGGGCTGGGTATGAGCCAAAATAAAAATGGATTTTGGGCATGTGCCCATCGTGCTGCCCAGCCAGCTCACCAAGGTCACACAAGGGTTGTGGGAGTTGATGGGCTTGGAACCAACCTCTGCATATGGGACTGGAATAGCTTGGTTACTCAGGCCTGTCCTGAGAGACTGCCTGGCTGCTCCAAGAAACTCTGGAGAAAAAGAGGACTGCTGAGGGCAAAACTGGGATTATGACCAGTAGACTCTTGCTTGTCTTCCTGCATTTTCCAGCTTCATTTCCTTGTTTTCTTTAATTTCCCTGAATAAATGAAGCAGAGACCAGCAGCCTCTGTCACTGCACATCCCCGGGGTAAAGTGGGGTCTTTCTTGGGGACAGTCTGGTTGGCAAATCCTCCCGTGCAATCTGTGCCTCATGGGTGACACAGACAGCCAGAGCTGTATTTCCATAGGATTTATGGAGATTGGTCAGGAAACCTTCAGCATTGACATAAGAGTTTGTAGTTACTCCTTGAAAAACGAATTTTTAGAGAAACTTGTAAGTAGCGTTCTCTTCTCCAATCAAAAGTACTAATTGTACATTAAAAATGTATTAACACAAGAAACAAAAGGCGTTTGAAATGCCTTGTTCTCCTTGTGAGATCACCCTATAGATATGGTCCACTTAACTGCAGTGCTTAATTGAGACAGCCACTTTTACTGGGACATCTCCCAGGGAGCCATTGTAGCCTAATGATTATCAATGCCAATGGTTGTTACCTAATCAGGTCAGTGCCATAAATCCCTCTTAACAGGAATACATTCATTGAGTATCAAGTGATTAAACAGTGTTTAAACAGGTGTTAAATAAGTGTGGGAGGCCATGTTTAAACACAGGGAAAACCAAAATAAAGTGGAAAGTAATAGGCGAAAGCCTCAAAAGTAATAAGTGCTATTTTTGTCCTTTCTTTTCATTTAGTGGCAGGGCTTTCTTTGATCAGTCTCAAATCTCACTTGGAATTTTTCATCTTTTATAGTGGGATGAAGAATCCTGTGAATGAAAGCTGGCCAAAGGCTTAGGGAATCAGCACTAACTCTCATTAGGTTTGCCACTCGTGTAGGGCTTCCCAAAGATCCTTAACAACTCTAGGAAATTCTATATATGCTGGGATGGAATTTTTTGGGGGGAGGGGGAGTGTGTTTTAGTGGTAGTTGATATAGCATAGCTGTAAAATAAAGTGAAAGAGATGCTGCTGGGACAGCTGAATCCTTCTATTGCTATTGATTTTACAGTCTCAGGATAATGTGGAAAGCCAGTAGTGTGTATGGACTGCCAGAACGCTTGTGGTCCCTGGGCTCTGCTGCTGTCCTGAATACAAATGGCAGTTTTTGTCCCCCTTTATCCCCTACCCTGGCCAGAAAAGCAGCTCCTTTTCCCATGGCACGACTTACCCTGTAATGGGAAGGTTTGCTGTGTCAGGATTTTGCTGTGCAGGCTGTGGTGTTCTCCATTTTTGATCTGATTATGTGTCCAACAGTCCCTATCGATTTATAACAAAATCCAGTTGTGACATATTTGATGAGCATGCAGTGCTGAATTAAATTTGGGAGAGAAGCTTAATCAGCTCTCTATAAAGATCGAGAGGTGAGCATTTTCTAACAGAAAACTGCTATTTAATATCTGATAGAAATCCTCTGGCATCAAAGTGAAGCCTTTGGAATGTGGGCGCTTGCTGGGACCCTGGAGGCTGTGAGTCCATCCCACTGAAATCCATACAAGTGCCTTGTGCATCCAAAACAGCTGCTCACAGCTGCCTTTTCCTCATCTTGGTTTTCTAAGAAACAGGTCTCTTTTCTGAGCATTTTCATGGCCCCGTTTGTGCTAACATTTTGTTTGCAGACTTCTAGGTTTTCACAGCTGTTTTCCTAGCAACCATGTGCTTGTGAGAGGAGTCATTTTGTGTTCTTTCACCTGAAGTGCAGGGAGAGTCTTTGGAACCATTGCTGCAGGTTGAAAGGCAACTATTTTGTGGTTATTTTTATTTTGACATGAGGTTAGATCCCAGTGCAAAAGAGCTGTATTTCAAGGAGGCATCAACTCTGTTCTCTTCATGCACATCCTATTTATTAATCAGCAACTAGAGCTCTGTCTGGTCCTTTGGTGAAAGTTTATTTGGTGAAAGTTTATTTTACCCTTATGTCTGGTTTTGTTTTCTGCTTGGCCTTGAATAATGTGGAAAATCAGAAAATGTTCATCTTTTACCCCAGAACAAGTTTTATGCATTGAATCACTCCACTCTACTAGAATAACCTTTCTTAAATTCATAAAAGTGTCATTTGAAACCTGATGTAAGATTTGGCAAACTTTTTAAAATTACACTCTAGCTCCTATTGATGTTTATAAAAATAAGCAGCAAAAACAACACCTTTCCCTCCTCATGCCATACACTCATTTAATGGATCATTAGGAGTTTGAAATACAAATAGCCCTGTATTTTGTTACACTGCAAGCTTGATGTCCAAAGATATTTTGGACCTCAAAGGAAGCACGGATGGCATTATAGCAGCTACTTGATTTTTGCAGTGCTTCTCCAGCTTTGCAGTACACAGCCACCAGGTGCAAAGGGACAGGTTGTGATAAATCTTTAATCAGAGCCATATTTAATATTGCAGAACTAAAAACTTCCATAGAAATGGTGGAATTGTTACTTGCACGTATTTACAGCATCAAGGTATGTTCCCAAACTGGGTGAATTTCCATTCTGGCACAAAATTGAAATCTCTGTTGTTTAAATTAGTGAATTACTGAGATATGCAGCTTCTTTTGATTTTTTTTTCCAAATTTTACATTCTTTTTCATTTGTAGATGAAGTTCCAAACAAGCATAGAATTTAGCCCTTATTCTGGAAAAAACAAACAGGCAAACTGATAAATGACAAAGCAAAGTCTGAAATGGAAGAAACTACTATAATTATCATTTCCATCCTGTTAAAGCAAGTCTGAAACACAGTGAAAGTTAGTGGTCTGGTGATGGTACTACCAGGGATTTAGCAAGGACAGAAAATTAAAGCCAATCTGAGTCTTAGTCTAGGGGTGGAAGTATAAACCCAGCCTTCTTCTTTAACTGGAGGTCAGTGGGAGTTAAGGTGTGAGTGCTCCAGGAGAGCTTGTCTGGTGCTGCATCCAGCCCAGCTGCAGAAGGACAGAAAGGAAAGCCATCAGAATTCATCTCTGGGCTCTCAGCCTCCTTGCCAGACTTTCCAGAAGCACTCCTTCCCCTCCACAGGAGATCCCACTAAGGTGGCCATCCTTTCCTTTCCTCTTGCCTTGTGCCATCCTGTGCTTTCCTCTGTTTTTGTGCCAGAGCCCACCTTGCCTCAGTCCCCCAGGAGCACAGGAAGGAAACTTGCAGAACTTGGCACTAAGTAAAGGCAGCCCTGTGTTTTTCTGTTCTCACTTCATTCCCAGTGCAGTGGTTCCTCCTCTCCTTCTGCTGTGCCCCAGGTCTTCACCAGCAGAAAGTCATTCCCAGTCTGCCCCAGTGCAAAAAGTCATTCTTTATGCATCAAAATTTTATTTTCCCTGCTCCCTCCTGCTGTGCTGGTGTACGTCAGGACTAGGCTGGGTTAGCCCTGTCACATCCATTGATTATGAGGTGCCCACTGAGGGGATGTGTGATGGGAGAGGTGAGGATGTGGGAAAAGCAACACAAACCTCCCTGAACTCTGCTGTTACTTGCACGAGCCACAAATAACCTCTTGAAATATGCAGAAAGGTCAGTGAGATAATGGAAGGATTTTGCTACCTCAGCACCAGAGGCTGTGCTCTATTAAAAAGGAAATGGGGAGGGATGGGTGTGCAGCTCACCTTGGCTCCCTTCCAAAGCTGGAGCCCACGTGGAGAAGCAGAGAGCAACGTCAGTGACTGGGAGCAGAACAGCTGTGAAGGAGCTAATTGGGAATGTTAACAGAGTGGATATTGGACATAGCTGAAAGATGAGGTTGAGTCAGCAGACTCAGGAGAGATGCAGAGTAATGGCAGAAATATAAATTAACATCAGATTCTTCTTAATAGGTGTTAGAGTAGCTCACTGCCACATGTCCAATTTATTGTAAAATTTGGCCACTTCCTTTCCTGCCCAAATGGGAACTAACTGAGCCCTTTTTGAAAGTTTGGTCCCAGTAATGAGTTGAATACTTTGGAAGTTGTGGATGGGATGAAAATGCTGTAATTTATTCCAAGTCTGATTTTTTTGCTTGGCAGCAGCCATCCTTTGGAACGTGGCTGGCTTGCCTTATTCCCCCCATCCTGCTGGTCCCCTGCCTTTCTGTATTAATGCTGTCTTGGTTTGTAACTTATTTTGCAGGCTGCTTTGGGCTGTTATTTGGTTCCCATCTTAGAGGACTGATGCTGTTCAGTTCATCCAAACATAAACTATTTTTTTCCTGGGCCTTTCCGCTCGGTTTTGGTTTGGTTTTTTTTCCCTGTGTGAAGAATCCAAGATATCTGATCACACTGGTCCCCCACAGCAACATTCTGTTTCTAGAGCAGGAGAGAGGTGATTGAAGACAAAACCCAAATAACCCAAACAAAGCAAGAACAAATCCTCTGCCCCCAAACCGTGTAGATTTTCAGAGCTGTATGTCTCAGGACTGTGTCGATAAGAGAGGAAGGGCACTTTTTATTAAAGGAAGGAAATCAGCTGTTTGGATCCCTAAAATAATGCCAAAGAAAGCAGATGAAAGGGTAAACAGAAGAAAGAAAGAATAGGTGCCATTGACGTGGAGGAGTAACAAATCTTGGGAATAGGAGCTGTTTGGTGGAAACAAACAGAATATGAGGAAAATGGAGAAAAGATCATTCTCCCTCAAGCCTGATGAACCTTCCAGTCTGTCAGCTGCCTTTCAGAAAATCCAGAAGGATTTTGGCACTCAAATTTGAGGCTGGATTTTCAGCATTACTTCCCTGGCATCCCAGGTTTACCCCCGTAGCAGCTTCCCTGAATGGCTCAGCAGCAGTGGCTGGACATGAAACAACTTCAGTCCAAGCTCTGTCCTCATCTAGACCTACAGCTCCCCCCAGCCTCAGGCTCCTGTGCATGTCAGATGAGGTAAGAGAAGGCAGGATTTACAAGCTGTAGCTGTTAGTGGGTCACACCAGCACCAAAATCAACATTTTCAGAAGACCTCAGTCTGCTAATGGGGGACACACCTCATGAAAATAATCTTAAAATTAGACCTGAGCTGTTTGAAAGTAGCTGGTCAGGATCTTGTGTATTTGAAGACTACTCTGAGTGGGTTACAAGTTCAAGGGCATCTTCTCACAGTGCAGACACTCAGTGATGTTTATTGAAACCAGTGTTCTTTATAGGCTCAGTGTTCCAAGCCGTGTGTATTTATGTTCCAGGCTTTTGTCTGTAGCTCCTTGGGCATATTTCGACATTGTTCTGTGCCACTGACAACGGGGAGACCTGTGTTTGCTTTGTTTTCAGTTGGTGCTTCCTGGTCAACAGAAATAAAAAGCTGGTTGTGTTAACAGCTGACAAGGTAAACTCTGTGGTACAGGGCCAGCAAGCTGGGTATTCTCCTCTCCTGGAAGGTGTGCTCCATCAAATGCTGCCTTCAGTTTTCTCAGTTCAGTCCTTTCCTGATCTTTTTTCAGGGAGAAGAAATTGTTGACTTGCAGTTAGGAGTTTAATTGCCTTTGACAGAGGAGCTTTTCTTGCCAAGATGGCTTTTTGCATGTGCTTTATAAAGCGAAAGCTGAGCAGCCCAGCTGGAGATGCAGTGAATTCCTCAGGAGTGTCTGTGGCACAGGAGGGGAGGCTCCAGGCAGAACGCAGCCAAAGGTGCAGAAAGGTGTGTGGGCAGGGAACAAAAGAGAAAACAGGTCTCTGGGTTAGAGGTGAGAATTGAAAGGAGCAGGAAGACTCACTGCTGGAACTGTTGGCCAGAATCTACTTCCATAAGGTGCAGGTTCATCTTCCCTTTATTTCAATCCAGAGTAGAAAAGATCTGAACACAGTGTTTGATAGAACCCTGTTCTTCTTGCACTAGAAACAATTCCCTTTAATGGGGTAAACAGCAAATACCAGTCAGTTGTCTCTTTGATGAATGCTTAATGCTCTGCCTTCCAGAGAGCTTTTCCATTCTTACTGGTAGCAGGTATAATTTATTCTTAGCCATGGAAACCCAGAATTGGGAGGCTGATGTCACCATCTCTGCTGTTCTTTCTGTATTCAGTTTCCTGCTTTTTCAGATCTGTTTCCAACCTGTCTCCAAATAATTCTTCCTAAAATAATTCTTTGTGAAGTGACAGGCACACAGGGACCTGAAAAAGAAAGTAAGCTGAGGATGACTGAAGGTGCTGATGAAAGGCAATCAGCTGGAGAGAGCAAAGCATCAGATGTGATCTGTCTGGCATGTGCCTAATTATCCTGTGCCTTCAGGCATGCAGCCGGGCAAGAGCTGCGAAGTTCACTGAGCAAGTTCATTTCCCTGTGCTGCTTTTCACACATAGGGAAAAAAAAATTGAAAAAAAAAAAGTTCCTTAGGATAAGCAACAGGACCATAAGAGGCGATGTAGAAAGGAAAAAGGCTTGACTGGTGTAGTGAAGCATATAATGAGGTAATTAGAACTGTGAAAAGTTGACAAAGCACTAGACCAAGATGAATTGAATCCCCCAAGTGCTCAGGAGATGGGCAAGGAACTAGAGCAGCCTCCCTGAATGAACTTCCCCAAGTAACCCTCAGTCCTGTTTTTGTCCTTTTGAAGTGTAGAGCTTCCGTGGGGCTGGAGGGGGGTTGGATTATGCACACAGTTTACAAGGAAAACAAGAAGGAGTAAAAATCATATAGATGGCTTTGCTAACAATGAGGATAACTAGGGAGGGAGGACATTACTTCAAGCTGGTGGTGAGATTTATTTGCTGGGAGAGGTAGAGCTGCTGTTGAAGTAGCTATAAAGTCAACATCCAAGGAAAAAGTATTTTCATTCCCAGTCTATATCCAACTGGCAGCAATTAAATGAGCATCCCTGTAATGTGTGTCCTGAGGAGGGTCTGTCCTGCAGCATGTTTGTGTGGGACCCAGCCAAAGACAGCACTGAGCCACATAACCCCATCCAGCCTTGCAGCTTTTCCTGACATGCTTTTTGGTCTGATGGAGCCCTCCCTTCCTCCTATCACCTCACTATTATTTAGTATGAAGACAAGAAAAGCTCTAAAACAAACTGGTGAAGATCTATTTGTGGGGCTGCTGCCACTTGCAGCTCTTAAGTGAGGGTAACAAGAGAACACAGAAATCCGTTGTTGTAGCCAGAATCCCAATTTGTGTACCTGTTAAAATGCATTATTTGTGGAACTTGTGTGGAGGTAAACTGTTGTTTCTTTTGCTTTTCCTTCTAGTAAATGAGTGCCTGAAACTAATCAGGTGTTTCTGCTTGAAACCAGAGGCAGTTTCTTTAGCTGTTTTTCAGTTTCTTTCCATTGATAAAACGATCAGGGCTTTCTGTGACCCTGGAAGGCTGTGCTGTCCCGGAGTTCTCTGCACATATCCCATGCATGCACATGAGTTCTCTCAGTACCTGCTGAGGTTTTTTTTTGAATTTTACATGATTAATTTAGTTTGAAAATAACCCTGAAAAAAAATAGAGCAAGGGAAATACACAGCTATTTCCCACTGACATAAGGCATTTCAATATGAAAATGCCCTCACTGGTTGTGTATTCTTTTCTCCTGGCCTGATTTGACTGAATTTTGGTGTGTTAAATTTGTCCTAGGACTCCTCTGAACAGAACAGATACTTCTGTGAGGCAGAACGAGGGGAGGGTTTTGCATTCTGATGTTACGAAAGTTGATCCGGGTTCATTAAGATGAATGGAAAACCTGCCATTGATTTCAGTGGAGTTGAATCAGGCTCATATCCTCAATCTAATGAAAAACATTATCCACATGACTCTCATTAACTCTGTTTGCAAAACAGACAGCAAGATATGACTCTGGATTTCTTCTGAGACATATGATGATGATGGTGATTATCCTGTAGAACAGACAGAACCTGGTGTTTAGAAGAGATTCATTGCCTGCAATTTGCCTGAATTTGTCCCTATTGCACCTGCTTTGTGCTCAGGCTTTTTTCTGTGATGGTCTTTGGGGTGGCTGCTTTGGAGCACCCTGTGAAAATACAGATGTTGGGCTGCTGCTGGAGCCATGATTTTGGAGGAGTCAGCACATCTCCCTGGCTATGCCGGGGTAGTGGTAAAGGCAAATGAATCACCTGTCAGAATTTATTTTTAAGGTTTTCTTATCAGAAGAGTGACCAGTGTGTGCACTTTTGGGAAAGCTACTGCAATACTTCATCGTGATGTTTGGTTGGCAGTAGGAAATCTCATTTCCTTGCACTTTTTTTTTTAACCTTGAAAACTAATTTACAAATTGTGGTTCGCAACAGGAGGGCAAAATGCCAAGGCATAATCGACTGACACAAAAGAAATTAAGTTTGGGCAGGCAGTATAAGAACCTGATCCTGTTGAAGTCAGTGGTGTAATTGCTGCTGTTGTTATTTTTACCTTTGGTTTCACTGATTCCTTCAGATGGTCATAGATCCTCTGAAGCTTAAACCTCATCATATTTGGTGTTTTGTTAAAAGTCTCAATTTCTGCAGTCCCATCGTGACATAACAGATTTTTTCAGTTGTTTCGAGAGAGGAATTTTCTTGCTCTTGTAGGTGAAAGTTTTAAAATAGTGTAAAAAATGGATCAAGAACATGTAAAAAAGCTTAAATGCCTGATATAAAGACTCTTGTAACACATAAGCTTATTCAATTTTTTGTCATTTTGGATCACTGGACACAACTATAGAATACAAGGTGTCACGTACATGATGTGTCTGTCATGTGTATGCACATGCCATGAATGTGTATTTTTTTGGTGATGTGGAGAATACCCAAACCAGCATTATTTCTTCCAGGTAATCCAAATGATACTCTGGAAAATTTAGGTGTGACTTGCCGACTTTAAATAGCGAACTACAGTTCAAGCAACATTTAATATCTTTTGAAGATGGCAGAATCTGTCAGCACTGTAGATCTGCAGACACATGCACATGCAAAAGCCTCACTGTTTTTTTTGTTGTTGTTGATGGATCTCTTAAATATCACAGCAACTCTCAATTTATTTCTGCAAGGGGAGGAGATATATGGGCTGCATGTCCCTGTTTTTTATTTTGAAGTGGTTGCCAAATGTTCTCTTTAAAGGTGATACATTTTAAGGAATTTTATGCTTGTTTGGTGTTTTTAATGTTTATTTCCTCTGGGACAACTGTTTGTTTGACTTTGGATCTTCTGGTGAGTGTGAGGAGGAGTGGGTTTGGAGGAGTAGAGGGGGTTGTTTATTTTTCTTTTTTACCGCAAAAAGAAATAACTTCCTCTTCTCCCTTGTGGCTAAACAAGCCATCAAAGTCTAGGAGGAGTTGAAGCTGATGGTCCTTGACATGCACCATTAGTTTAAACAAACCAAAAGTATGTTTCCATATATATTTTTAAACACATGTGTGATTTAAAATTATCCCCCAAATAATTTTGGCTTGCCTGGTTGTGGGAGGACAGAGTTTCCTTTTTTCTTAGATTCCAAGTACAGACACATTCTGTTGCTTGCTGTAGGTTACCAAAGACAAATTTTGTGAGTCAAGATGTAATATTTCTGCAAAATAGCAACTGGAAGGAAATGAGCTTCTTTAGAGAGGCAGAAAGGAGAGGACAGGGTTAATTTTCTTATTTCTGAAAGTGTTCAGTCAGCATTAAAAGCGAATATCTCAGTATCTTTGTTTTTAAATGAAGTCTGCTTTTGCCTTGCCCTACCTATTTTCCAAGTGAATGTTCTGAAATCAGCTGCATTTTCTTCTTGCTCCAAACTGCCCCCAAAGCAGAAACTAGGGGAGAAGGCAGGTTTGGTCTTCCAAAATGCCTTGTCTGTGTCTCTTCTCCACGTGCTGGTTAGTCAAAAAGTTGTGCTTTGCTACACCTTATTGTGTAATCATGACACTTGAGTAAACCCCAGGCACTTCATTATGGCCAGAGCAACATCCTGAGCCTGAAATCACAGCATGTTTGGGACTGCATGAGGAAGGAGATGTTATTTGCAGGAAGGGTCGTTTGTGAAATCCTACCTCGCACAGATAACTCCAGCTCAGGCCCTGCACAGTCGAAATTGCTGGCAGAGAACTTCACTGTGATCTATGGAGTGATGTGAGGGCTGCCAGCAAATTTGTTTGGCTGCTGCAGCCATGTCTCCACCTGCACTTGGATAGCCAAACTTTCAGTCCTGTGAAATGTGTGAATTATGCACAACCTTCCCTTAAACCCTGCAGGCAGCAGCTGGATCCATCAGCCAGTGCTGTGTGGGGACAGAGGACGTGAGGGAGCAGGAATGGCTCAGGGAAGAAGAGTTTCCATGCTAGCAAGTCAGGCTGATGCCACAGGCAGCACTGGGAAGTGTGTGTTTGTCTTCTGGGTATCCCTTTGAGTTGTCAAGGTGACTTTTACAAGAGGTCACTGTTGTAAATGCACAAAAAACTTGGAATAGACAAGTGGTGGGTTGGCAGGGTTAGGAGATGGTGAGCCTGAGGAGTGGATGCCAAGACAGAGGAGCCTTGGAGGAATAAGAGGAAAGGATGGAGGAGAGAAAATCAAATATGAGCAGTTCTGCCAGTGGCAGTATGGGCAGTATCTCAGGGATGCTGTTAGTCAGGAGGCAGAGCTGGCAGGGCTACTGGAGCTGGATAGGGAATTTAGTCTTTATGACCCTTAGCATTTTCTCACTATTCAGCCTTTCTGCAACAAGCCTAAAGTATTTTACCTTTTCTTGCTGTCTTGGTTTTGTGGTTTTTTAAATGAATACTTCTTTTCTATAAACAGCAAAAAGTAAATGAAAGGAAATGATGGGATCTGCTGGCTCAGCATGGGCCTGCTCAAATGCTTGCCCCCCTGGATTATGTGAACTTTTAATTTCTCCCATTGGAGTGGGGCTGAGCTCATCAGGTTCTGTTGCCTGTGGAGGCAGGGAAAGGGGCTGGTGGGTGCTCTCAGCTGAGCTCAGAGCAGAGCTGGCAGCCTGTGGGTGTGCAGCCTCTCCTTTCCCAGCCTGGAGTAGGTGTCTTGCAGCCTGGTTTAGGGGGAACATCAACCTGGTTCTGCCAGGGCTGCAGGAGCTGCTCAGACCTGGCACTGGGGAGACCCACGTGAGCAGAGGAGGAGAAAATTCCCTCCATGGCTTGTTCAGATTAGGAGAAGCAGAAGTGGCACAGGGTTTGTTGAGGGATCACTGCACAAGTCCATTCTTGTGCTTACCAAGGAATGTTTTTTTCTTCCAGTTTTCCTTCCTATAGTCCCTTCACAAACAGTGTATGAGACACTGAACTCTGCTGCCACTTGATTATGGTCAAATTATTTGTATTGGTGTGTCAGTCTGCACTGTTTTTGCTCAAGCATTGCAGATCAGGTATTGGGCAGTGCCTAATCCCTCATCCTTCATAGGAATGTGCAAAGAAAAGTGTTGAGAGGGTTTAGAAGTTACCTTTTGCTTTTTGTTAAGAGTTGCATTTCAGAACATGCTGTTGTGCTATATTTAGCACAAAGCCAAATTATATTGCTGAAGCTATTTTTGGCATGCCATTGTTCATTTACACTAATTTGGCTGGCTTAGAAAGATGTTGGAAGTGCAGCTTTGCCAAAGCTCCTCTGTCCTCCAAGAGTCCTAACAGGATAGGTAATTCAGACAAGCTTGTGTCTCAGAGGAATCCTCCATTAGCTAATCCTCCATTAGCACTGCTAATGCTTATACCATTTATTCCAGGGGGAATTGAGCAACTCCCACACTCGGTGCATTTGCAAATTCCAGCCTGCAGCTTCCTCTTATCACTGGCTGGAAGATGCTCACATAAAAGTGTGAAAGCAAGGGAGGGGCATCAAGATGTGGGTACTTGCAGAGCCCTGAAAGCAAGTACAGACAGAGAGTGTACTTTATGTCATGTATTTGATATTGAAACTCCTGTAGCTCCCCCCTGCCTCTTCTTTCTGCCTTTCCATAGAAAATACCTTGGCTGTCCCAGGAGCAGAAGAGAGAAGCTTGGATGTAGCTGGATACTAAACTGATAGCTGCCTGATCTGCCCTCAGCTATTCAGAGGGAAAGTTCAGGACCTCTGGCCATTAGATGATTTTGTCACATGATGAATTTAATCAGATTACAGTAAGTTTATCGCCCTCTTGAAATATCACATCAAAAATCTGTCAGCTGAAAGAAACTCATTAATCTGCTCAGTGGAACTGAATCAAGCTGAGTTTAACTTTTGAACTGTAACTTTTGGAGGCAGCAGGTCCACGCTTGCAGCAGGTCCTGTCCCCCAGCCCTGTCACTCTGGTGTGGAACGTGGGATTTTTGTTTAAAGCATGGGTCTAGAGAACTCCAGTTATGTTGTGGATTTTGGCCCTGAGCAGGATCTGTGTTGTGGAGGGGTAGAAATGGGATTTTGCAGTGCAGGTCCAGGCAGCTGCTAGTCACTACAGGAAAACAAAGGGTGTTGAATTACTGAAGGAAACATGAACAAAGAGGGGGTTTGGTAGAGGTTTTTTAGTGCTTAGTGCTTTAGCTTACCATATACTTTCTGTTCAGAGAGAAGCATTGCAGAGTGCTGTTAGGAATGTAATTTCATGCTGGTATTATTTTCCTCCTGTATCTTCCATCTGCATCACTTACTAAATGCATTTTGAATAATTATATGGCAAAGTCCTATCTGGACTTGACAATTAGGCAGAGATACTGCAGTGGAAACACACACACAAAAGCATAATTGTAAATAATGGATATTGACTGGATCTGCCAAAAGTTGCAATAAAAAAGCCTTGCCTTAGGTCAATTGTTCCTGGCATATGGATGGAAAAAGGAATCCAGCAGTGTGTGTTATAACATGAGCTGCTGTTGCCAGACAGCTTTTTTTTTCTCTCCCTGTTTTTGACTTCTTATGGAGCTGATATCTATCACAAAGGTAGATACAAGCTTTTGAAACATTCAGCACTTCTGCATTGCTTGCTTGTATTGGTTTCCTTTTGGTTTTGGTTTTTTTTTTAATAATGAAGAGTGAGGTAATAGAGGGAACTAAGCTGACACTTGCTGGTCATCATTCTCCTGAAAATCAGAGCTTTGTTATGACTGTTGTTGATCAGGACTTGTGTGTCACCTGAATAGGAAGGAGCCCTCCACCATGGATCTGTGGAGTTCTGCAGGGCAGGGACATTTTCCCCTGCACATCCATAACTCTGTGTTATGAGCCAGTCCTTTTCCATGGCAACTGCATCCCAAAGACCTGACTGCTCTCAGCTGATTGCTGGGACTGAATTACACTGTGGAATCAGAAATTTTCTAATGAGGAGCTGTCCTGTAATTTCAGCTGGGAGTTGGCCTTTGGCTTCTGCTCAGAGTCTTGACGTAGGCAAAGGAGAGCAAAACACGGCCGAGTCTTGCTGGCTGTGCAGCCTCGCTGGGCTCTGGATTAGGGCTATCATGAACTACAGGAGGTTTTGCAATTGTTTATGCCAATCCTTGGAGAATAAGTGTGAAATTAAGATCGTGGTCTGATTTATATATATAATTTCCATGAGTGCTCCTGTGATGCTGCAGAGCCAATTACAGATAACTATAAATATGCCATTGGGAAGCTTTTAAACGTTTATTTTAGCACTTTTGAGGAAGCCAGTACTGAGTTTAATAGACTGTGGTGAATTATTGACCGAACCAATTATAACCATGGACTGGAGTATGGTATTGACATTAGAGATTGTACTGTCATCTTTAGGAGTCATTATAGGATTTAATTCAGGGCACGCTGAACTTTGAGATTTACACTGGATGAGATATTGACTCCATAATGTGAGAGACATATGTTAACCTGCATACATAGCAGATCATTCATTGTTAACATGTGTAACATAAAAGTCATAGAGATGACATAATTCTACTACTTTTTTTCCTTATCTCTTTATGCTCAGAGAGCCCTACATGCAGATGTAGGAAGGTCTGTGGTGAGTGGCAGTTACTGCCAGAGAAATACATCCATTTTCCTATCAGGTATAAGATATAAGTTTTGGTTTGTGGGTATTTTTTCCCTTTTTAAATAACCTTAAGCATTCTGGAAACTAATTTCAGGATTGAAAGAGAAGAGAAACAGGGACTTGCTCCATGCACATCTAAAGGGAGAAGTGATGATTCTGCACAGGGCACATTTTATTACCAAGTGGGGGTTGGTTCCTGGACTTGTAAAGCAGCAAAAGTTGCAGTATTTGTTTCTTTCCGTGTCCTCTGAGCTTCCCAAAGGCTTGTGGCCCTGCAGGGAGTCCCAGCAGGAACAAACCACAGAGCCAAAGGCAGGCAGTCGGCGTGTGCAGCCCACAGCATCCACACTTCCCTCATCCTCACAGCGGGGCTTTGTACGGGACTGCTCGGGGGAATCCCTGCGTCCGTCCCGAAGGGAAACCCGCTCTGCAGCAGCTGCCAGAGGCACAAACACACTGAGACAGTCCTGAGGAGCATTTCTGCACGCCAGGGAAACTTCAGGGGGGTTTATATGGCCAAAATAAATGTTAACTCTCTGGCTATTTCCGAAGTTTCCTTTATAAATCCATTATGGAAATGGTTTTTCCTGTTTTTTCATAGTGTCTGGGGTTAAGTTTGCCTTGGATTCTGATGGAGCATGATACCCCTTCAGAAACTAAATCAATCAGACAGTAGTGGACATTGAGATCTATTTGCTATACATCACTGATGTTTCCTTGGGATTTATTGCTGGGGGAAAAGACAGTGTACAGAATCCTCTCCCTCTGTGGCAAGTGCAGAAGAAACAAATGTCTCCAATATTTCTGAAGTGAACAGAGTCAATATGCCCAGCCTGCTTCTTTAATTATGAATTTTGGAGGGGGAGAGACTATGTGCCATCAATGGACTAGTAATAGTACGTTATTTAGGCTTCTGTCTGATAATGGGCCATTCAAACTCTTCTGAGAATCAAGAGGTGAGTAATTATTTATGAGGTGATCAAATGTAGATTCTATATCTGGGGCAATAAAAGTCGAGATCAGCTGATTTATTTGGTGAAGGTTGGATGTGCTGCTCAAATATTGATAGGATCTTCCTGAAGCACAAATGAGTGTGTTAAACTCATAACAAAAGTTATACAAAATAGTGGAAGAAATATTAAAATACCATTTCTTTTGGTGCTTTCCCAATGCCTGAATGATCTGTATTCTTCCTTCAGGTGTGTAATGACAGGGACATGCAGGATTGTGGCTGCTGAGTTCTCCCATCTTGGGCATGTACTTGTTCAAGAAATTAATCTCATGTTTAATCTGGTTTGAGACTGTATCTTAATTTGTTTTGCTGCTGTAATAATTGGCTAAGGTTTGTTTATCCATAAGGATAATTTCAAGTTTAATATAAAACCCCATCTCCTTCATCTTTTTAATTGGTCATGTTGTTCTGTTCTCCTATATTGAAGTGGTAAACAATCCTTTTGAAAGGCTGAGGCTACTGAGAGAGACTAATCCTCTACCAGCCTAAATAAAAATTTATTTTAAAGAACAGACACGCACCGTTAGTATTTAGGAGACCTTTCTGTACAGAAAAAGGTAAATTTAGATCTGGACTGTCAGTAAAGCCAGATTTTCTGACAAATTAATGCTGTTTCTGCAATTTTTTAATGAATGGAAAATGATATTTGCTGTGAGAAAGGAAGTGAGAATGCAGTTTCATTATATTATACCCACATTTCCAAAACTGTTGATACACAGATTAGTGTTTTGAATCAGGTTTGGAAGATCCTGGAGATAATCCAGACTAAAAAAGAAGTATAAAATATTATATTGTGTATCTGAGGGGGGATTTTCTTTGTTACAGAAGAGGCAAGTTTTGTAACAGGAATATATGTAAAGGTGTGGAAGGAAGTGTCACGAGTCCCTATGTTTATTTGCTTGTTTTTGAGAGAATTGCAAAATTTCTGCCAGTTTTGTGTTTGCCCATTATTAAATAGAACACGTTCATTGTGATCACTCTTGACCCTTCTATGGGATGTTTTGTGGAGTTTCATATAAAACATCCTGCAAAAAACAGCAAAAGTGATGAATTGAGACTATAAATAGTTTGCTTATCCTGGGGAAGGATAATGAGAATCTGAGAGTCTGGTTTAACTGGATAAAATATTTTTTATTGTGTACACAGACCAGGAGATACGTGCCTAAAAACTTGTCTCCCACTCTACACATCCCACTCTGTTTAATCCTGTAATTCTCATACAGGACCTTGGACTCACAGTAGGAAAAAAACCACCAAGTGTAACCCTAAATATCATAATTGTCATTTTAAGACTACAAGGGTTGACCACAAAACACACAGGCATGACCTTCTAGCAAGTTCCTGTTTATTTGCTCTCCCCCCCACCATGTGTCTTTTACAGGGTTTAGCTGTCACCCAGGTTCTAATTTTGAGTGTCTTGTGTCATCACCCCTTCTGTCCTGACTTACAGCCAGCCCAGCTGTGTGTTGGGGAGGGATTTTTGAGGGTAACAAGCTGCAGTTAAATTCTTATCAGTAAAATCCTGATCTGATGTGTCCATGGACTAAAATCACAGTTGGTGATGCTGCTGACCCCACCTTCTACCCAAGTTCTGTTCCCTTGTTCTCCTAAATAGATTTGTTTTCTCATTGTTGGTTCTCAAACTGTTATTTTTCTGGGAGAGGGGGGGAAAAAAAAGTAGTTTTTCTAATTTTCCATTGTTTACTTTCCATAACTTGAAAAGTCTCTTTGAAGATGGTGACAAAAATAGCTGTTTCTCAATCTACGTAATTATGGAAAAATCATTCCTTTTTCTAAGCATGTGAGCTTTTTTTCCCCAACTATCATGCTTTTTACTCAATAATAGCACTTTCTGGTGTTATTCTGGAGGCAGCCTAGCCTGCTCTGAAAGACATCCTAAATCATACCCTTGATTCCTGACAATTTCATTACACATGAAATTTTATTTAGAAAGAAACAAGACACTTGTTAAGACATTACTTAAACTGCAAGCTTAACCACTTAGATATTGTGAAATGCTAGATTAAACATTTAATTTCCCTTATGCATTTTGAGAATAACAGCATGCATATATATTCTGGTTTTTTAAGTTCACTGTGTGCAAAAGGAGATGTTGCAGTGGCTTGTCCAAACTTGGCTGTATTTTCACAGATGTGGTAGTGACAACCTTACTGACTGTTGAAATCCAAAGGTATTTTTCCAAGCAGGAAGGCATTAGGTCTTCCCACATATAAGAGGTAGTTGATATTTTAGAGCATGCATGAAACTTTTCCCAAAGCATTTTTGACTCCCATTCATCCCTTTCATTAGGATGTGCCTTATTTCAGAAATTGCACCTTCATTTGAGGAAATTGGTGAAATCACCTTGGCTGCTACATTAAGAATAATAACAACCAACCCACCCCAGCCCAGGCAATCATCCAGCAGGATTATTTCATGCTGAGTGGTTCAAGTCTGGAAAAGAAATGCAGAGCTGACATCCAGCTCGTGTCAAGGAGAGCGCTGGAATAGCGAGATGATTTTTCTGACAATATAAGATACAAATGGATTCAAATCAGTGTGTCTGGGTGTTAAATGCCCTTCAGGCCTGCAGGTTGCTTGTGCTGTGAAAAATTTAGCCCTTGAGGTTTTTAACACTTGTGCATCATAGAAGCTTGGGGGACCTGCAAAGTATTTGGGTCCTCTCCTTTTGCATTTCCCTGCCAGGACTGAGTCCTTCAGTACTTTCTTCAAGTTGTATTTCAGTCACCTTCAAGAACATGAACTTTGTTTTGCAAAGTCAAGAAGTCTTGGTGTGCTGCTGCTGCTGGGGGAAAGGTACTTGGAAAAATTATGCTCCAGAGAACAGAACTGAGAACATTTCTGGGGGAGAAAACAGCAACTGCAGTCACACGAGCTGCTAAATACGGAAACATCATTAAACAACAGGGCTAACCTTGGGTTTGCTGCCTTGCTTTTAATTCCACATAGTAGGAGAAAATATAAACAGGAAAGAGCCAAAGAGTGCCCTGATAGGAAGGAAAAATATCTTCTTATGTCTCTGCTGCCAACAAGGCAGTTAGCAAAAAAATCCCTTCTTTATAACAGTCCCAGAATGCTGGATTCAGGCAAGGAATAAAATCCAAAGTTCAGAGTGTGCTGAGTGTAATGCTGAACACAGCCAACTGTTGGCACACTTCAGGTGTAGCTGAAGTGAGGGCCTGTTAAGAAAAGTGTGTTTTTCAGTTTGATGAAAGATAAGAAGAGCTAATCATCCATCTTTACAGATTTTTTGCTGAATTACAACTTGGTTCTGTTTTGTGTATGTGCCTTTGATGCTCAGAGCAGCTGGCTCCTGCAGGAGAGAGTAGCTGGTAATTGAGGCTTGAGTGTGGTGTAGGGCAAAATATTTTGGGAAACGTGGCTTGGCAAGAATTCAAGGTCTTCCAACAAGTTGCCATTGACTTATCTCTGTTGTGTTTGCAGAATGACCCGTATTTCCTCATTCAGTGTAAATTCCAATTTCAGGCACAGCTGCCAAGACTAAAAGAATCTGAGGCATGTGCATGCATATACTTCAATAAAAATAATTTCCCAGCTCTATCTAGAGATTTATAAAATAATGGTGAAGAATATTATGCATTCAGATTAATAGCAGATGAATGTAAATTAAATCTGTAGAGATTCACCCACTGATTCTTATCTGGGGATATATTTTTTTTGGCTTTGATTTTTAAGATGCACTTATCCATAAACCCTGAGAGCATGCAAAAAATAATTACGATTAGAGCTTGTAAAGAATAAATTAGCAAGAAATTCTTACTCCCCTCTAATTAATTTCCTAGTAAACTGAACAAATAACTGTTTTAAACTCACTTATATTTGCAAGGTAAGCAGCAAATGGAGGTAATAAGAAATTAAAGTGTGGCAGCAGCAGGTGAAGTGAAGGGGGCTGTGGGAGGATGGAGTGAGAGTTTGTGCCTCAGCACAGGGAGAAGAACATTGAAAATTGCTGCCCAGCTCCTGCACTAGGGACTGTGCATTTTGAAGAAGCAAAGCATGATTTCCCTCAGAACAAACCAATGCTTTCCTACAGATCTGTTGTGCCCTCATGTGCATGTTTCTCATTTCTCTGGTGTGTATGGACACCTTCAGCTGATGCTGTTTGTGTGCTTCATCCTCCTTGAGAGCAGCAAACAGTCGAGGATCTGGCTGGGGAAAGCTTTTCCCTCTGTGTGTGAAGCTTCTGCTGCCTTTTTCTGATGTTCATGTAAGGAGCCTGGAAGTCTAAATGTCCTCTGAAACGGTTGGAGTATCAACACCTGCTAGATAGGCCACTTACAAATTAGTATTTATTGAATTAATCTCTGAACTATCCAGTGGTAACTTTGGAGATAAAGCTGCCTGGTGGTTGAAGTGGTAAGAACGTAAAGATTTAGCTGTAAATAAATATAATTCCTTTAGATCACCACTGTGGAAAAACATTTTCTCTGCTCTGTGTTTATGTGTTTGTGTAGTGCATGTATTAGTATTCAGAAATGCATCTCAAACCCCTTTTAAAAAGTGATTTTTGCTTTCAATATCTGAAGAAAAATAGTCCTAATTTTGCCCACACTTATTAGTCTCCATATAACTCAGTTCTTATTTCTTTCTAGATTGAATAGCTCCTCTTCCTCTCAGCTGATTATACAATGCTTGTATTTATAGACAATTATCATCCCCCTCTTAGCTGTTTGGTGGAAGCCAAGCTCTCTGAGTCTCCTCTAACAAGAGGGTTCTGTGATTGCTTCTGGAACCTTCTTTGTAGCTCCTTCAGGTTAAAGTCACCTCAGAGTACTGGTGGCCAGAGTTTGGGATGATGACTTGTCAGTTCCAGCTCATGTCATTAATCAAAATTCAGGCAGAGGAGATGTTCAAAGCTTCCTCTGCCAAGAAAAAAAGAAAAATTAGCAGCTTAGGTATGATCTGGCCAGCAAGCTCATGCTGACTCTTGTTTTCTTGTTGTTTTACCTTCATGTGATTTATACTCCTTTCATCATCTCATCCAAAGCCTTGCCTATCAGACTAATGTGCATGGAGCTGCTGGGGTTATTTCTCTTTCCTTTTCCAAAATTGTAGATGTTTGAGGTTTTTTTCAGTTTCCAGGTTTTGCAGGTTTTCAGCTGTTAGTTTGTTGTTAGTGCTCAAACAGCATGTTATAGCTGGAGTCTCCAGTTGGAATTGTGCCTGGACTGTGGATTTTCCAGTTAAGTAGCACATGCCAGGGCTGTAGCTAGAGGAGTTGGCAGGGATGCACATTCTGCTTCCATACAGTTTTTAGTTGATTCTTTTTATCCATGCATGGAAGTGGCAGGCATGTAAGTAGGGCATGGATTGCTGTGTTTGTGCCTCAACATTAAAACTCCCTGTGTTATGTGGGGAGCAGAGAAACTCCAAGGTCCTAATCTCCCAATTGTGTTAAGTTTAGATCTGCAAAAAGCTTTTATTGTTTTAATACAGACAAGCCAAAAGCCCTGTGCTGTTGACATGAATGTGCAGTCTCAAGACCCCTCCACAAAACCCAACTAGTCAGAGGGAGAACTATTCCAGAGCAGTGGAGTTCTGCAAAAAACACACTCACCTGCTGAAGTAGCTTCTAAAATCAAACAGCCAGAGCCATTAATTTGTTGATATATGTTTAGATGACTCCAGCTTATGCTGCATGCATAAAAAAAGGGCTTTTAAAGAGTCCAAAAGCCTTGAATCTTATTCAGTCTTGGAAAAACCTTTTGTTGATGGACAGATTTTCCTAAGGAGGAGCTGCACTGTCAGGTGAGGTAGAGCAGGAATTGTATGTTGGTTTTCCAGGTGAGATGCAAGTTTCTGCTCCTGCTGTTCACTGTTTGGGGCACTCTGAAAATAATACATTTTACTTGCTTCAAAGGAAAAAACGCAATCTCTGTGTAGTCTGTGATCCCCCTGTCAGTGGGAAATAATGGCATGAAAACATCACCCCCAAATTATGATAGATCCCTTCTTGGGCAGGGATCCTAATCATCATAAACATACACGTTCAAGTTGGGATTTGAAAGCAAAAGTTTCTTAATAGAAATATTGGGGGTTTTTGTTGTTTTTTAATATACTGCCTAAACTCCAATTCACTGTACTCTGCTTGTGACTCTAAAGTTACAAATTACCAGGTTATTCTCAGTTATGTGAATAAAAATCAGTCAAGTACCATTTATGAAGGCTGCCTACAAGGTGCTTTTGTATTTTCTTCTGGAGCAGGTCCTCCCCAACTCTTTTAATTTTTGAATATGGCTGCACTTCATGAATTCTCCTTTTGCTCCTGTTCTTCCCTGTTTGTGTGAGTGGGACGTGCAGTGGTACAAGAGCAATTTTAGCAGATCCAAAGCAATTCCAACCAGGTACGTTCAAGGTGTTCTGTCCATACAATTCCCACTGCCAGCTACAACAAATCCAAGTTGTTTGGATGAGAAACTTCTGGATTTCATTGTTCTTGTGGTGGAGCCTTTCCTGGAAAGGGAGAGCACTGGCAAAGGTGGCAGTGGGATAAGGAGATGCCATGTCAAAGGCTGTGGGATTAAGACTGGGAAGTACTTCTCCAGCTTTGCCATTGTTTTCTTCTGTCCTGCTGTGGGAGATCACAAACCCATTGCTCCTTTCATTCACTGTTTGTCTTGTGGGTTTAGGCTGTAAGATTGAGGATTGAGGCTTGGTGTTTTGGAGTATGACACTGGCTGTGTTTATATACCAAGCTGAGTTTATACCGTATCAACACTGGTGACTTTGGGCTCAAACTGTAGCATCAGTTGTCTGAGATGGATGAATGGCTGAAGTCTTACCTGGTATAGAAATTTTCTTTCTTTCCAGTGCACTCCTTCTAACACCTGGGATGCTGGCTGATCATGGCACACTGAGTCTTCCCTGTGTCCCTTGCCTATTTCTGATGGTCAGTTTGCTGGGATGAAGGCAGTTGCAGCAAATACTTACTGTGTTCTTCTGCTTCCTGTTTCTTTGCACTAAGATTAGTACTGTTAAAACTCTGTGCCCATTTCTAGACTGCTCAGCCACAACCTCTGTAAATCCAAGTAAATGAAATTTTCCTTTAATGAAGCAGCAAAGAACTCTATGCATAGCTGCAGAAGAATTGTTTCGCTTTCATTATTAAAAGGGCACTTAGCATGAAAACTCCCTCTCATTTTTGTCCTAATAGCTCAATGTTTTATGCTTTATATAAACCACAGATCATTTTCCCTGTACCAGAGAATATTGCTGTTCTTAGAACTCTAGGGATACACTGAGAGACTCTGTTTTAAGATAGCCAAAACTTTTCAGTTTGGGGCTTGTTTTTCCATAGGAATGCTTCCTGTAAGGGCTTTGGAGGAGGGGTGTTATGCTACTCTGCTTGGAGGTTCTTCCTGAAGTGCCAGGAAACATTTTAAGGTGTTTAGAGCTCATTCCCAGAACAGTTGACTAAAATAATAAATGCTGATTCTTGCCTTGCCAAGGTCTCCCAAATCTTTTTGAATTAAGAATTAATGACCACCCAGTAAAGTTTAGCACAAGTTCAAATTTATAGATAATATATTTTGAGTAGTAAGAAACCATTCTGTTCTCATTCTGTTTAAGTGATATTTTGAAAAAATTCCATTCTCTGTAATACCAAGCCCCATGGTTCTGCCAGTTGTTCAGACATGCTAGTCCAGACCCAGGGAGCCATGTGGTGAAAGCAGAGTTTAAACCCATTCCTTCTTGTTTTCCAAACAGCTGCTCTGTGTAAGAGGAGCACATCTCTGTCCTTTCTCCCATCTCCTCCCTGCCTTGGGGGATGTCCCTTGTCACCACAGGTAACAGAACAAATGGCAGCAATGCCTCCCCAACTCCATGGGGAGCTGTAGTGCTGCTGCTGACAAACAGTCCTCTCTTCTGGGCCCTCCTCTCTGGGGGTTTGGAAATTCCCCTGAGTGTGTGGTGAAACGTGCCCGGCCTTGTGCTGGGAATGGCCTGACGTGGATGAGGCTGAGGTGATTTTCTGCCAGTGCTCATTGGCCGGAAAGGAAAAGCTGGAAAAGAAGTGATTTTCAGTGAAATAGTGGAGGCAGCAGAGTGTTTGCTGTGTTTCCCCTCAGGAACAGCTGTGCCTCTCACCCAAATTTTCATTTTATGTGCCAGGGTGGTGGATTTGTTTTGGGCTTTGGATTTTGTAATAGATGTTTAGAACGCAGAGAATTCAAAAGCCACTTTAAGCAAGTTAAAATTTTGTGTGTTTAATTGACCCTTGAGATGTCAGTGGCTACTCTAGGAGAAAGAACCTTTGTTCCATCATCTGAGTGCTTTGCTGCTGCTTTATCCATCACCTGCAAGGAGCCAGAAGGAGGCCTGGTTGCTTTGGGCAGGTTGATGAATTTAGCATTAATAATATAATTTTTAATTTTTTTCTTTGAGAAGAACATGTGGGAAGGTAACAAATTACTTTGAACTTGGGAAGGACAACAGTGCAGCAAAAGACTTTGCTGTTGTTGAGGAGAGTTCTCCTGTTGATTTGAGGTGTACGTGCTGCTCTGCTGCTGCCTTATTGACACAGCCCATAATTTTGATGCCTGATAATTGAATTGTGTGCTGCCAGGAGGAAGTATGGAGACAGCTTCTTCAGGGACTGTCTCTCTCTAGTGGGATGCAGCTTATGAATTATATAATGGGACTTTGGGGAAGCACAGCACTACCTCAGCACAGCTCCAATTACAGTCATTGGCAACCTTGCTGTTCCTACTTGTAGCTGTCGGTGCAGGTTTCTGTTAAATCAGTCTCACCCGTCCTCCACAGTTTTCCTTTGGGATGAGGAGACAAATTGCTGTGTTTCATTCAATTTATTCTTAATGATAATAAGGAAAAATAGATGTATTCTGAACGGGGGAATAATACATGACATACCCTAGCTCTGGAAGTACCCTTTTGGAACTGGCACTAAATATCCACTCTCACATGGAGAATTTCATCTGAGTGTGGCTGATGGATCACTGTCAACATCCCTGAAACCTGAGTGAGGTGTATTCTATAAATGGCTGTAAATTGATGAGTTTTCATATGTGTTTACTCTAAACCTAGAGCCTAAGGTAGGTAGTTCTTTACCACAGCTTGCAATTCTTTGTAACTTGCAAATTCTTCACAGAAGGGGTGATTAGACATTGCAGTGGGCTGCCCAGGGAGGTGGTGGAGTCATCATCCCTGCGGGTACTTAAGGAAAGACTGGATATAGCACTTGGTGCCATGGTGGTATTTGGTCAAAGGTTGGACTCAGTGATCTCAGAGGTCTTTTCCAAACTAAATTCTGTGATTCTGTAATTGTTCCGCATCAGAGTCAAGTGTTGTTCTTAATATTTTCTTTGACATGTTGTTAGGACAGTAGTCGTGTGGTTTTATTTAAAATAACATTTTTAAAAAGCTGAATAAAAATAAGTATAGCATAGAACTGCATACGTTTTTTCTTCCAGTGATACTCAGTGCTTTCGTGTTCAGAGAATGATAAGACAGAGACTTTCAATATTAAAGTACCATTTGACTAGCTATTCCCAATAGAAAGTGTTGTTTGACTCTCTGTTTGAAGTTTGTTTCAGGAAATTGGCATTACCTCATTGAAAACTTTGATCAGATGTAGCACTGAAAACTTTGCCATCCAGTAGCACTAAACGGTGCTTTTTTAGAAAACTGGCTTAATTTTGCAAAGTTTATTTTGCTAGCAGTGTATCAAGAAAACTTTGAAGGCAGTCTTGTGTTTTCCAGTAGACTGACTGGTAATATTTAAAAGAATTAGATAAGTTTTCAGGTACACAATTCCTTCTTTAGATTTGAAACTGTGAAGCCACACTTTTCCAGCAAAGTGGAAAATGAATTTACAGAGTTTAATTGGTTAGACCTTCTCCCTAAGTGGCACTGGCTGAGAGCTGTGCCATACATTGGGGAAAAAAGAGCATCCAGCCAGAAGGGAAAACAGAGGTTGAACAGTTGAGGTCAGAGCAATACACGACTCCTCAGCCATGAGGCTTGTAGAAGGGTGGAATTACTTTTGTTAAGGATGTGTCTAGAAAGCAGTTGGCTCTCTAGACTAACCCATGCAGTTGTTGCAATGCACACCTGCTCTTGCTGGGTCTCCTTGACACAGTTTTGGGAGGTTCTGAGGTTGATCCTGCTCTCAGCCTGCCCTGCTGCTGATGGCTCTCCAGGAGAGCTCTCCAGTGGTATCCAGGAGGATTCCTGCTTTGTAGCCTGGGTTATGTCACAAGCACGTTCCCAAGGCACCATGACTCAGTTGGCATCATTTTGGGCAGTTTAAAATAGAAGTGAGCCAGATCCTCAGCTGGTATAAATTGGTGTTATTTTATTAAATTCAGATGGGCCTAATTACAAGTGCTCAAACAGACACTGAGGGTTGCACAATCCATTGCTTTTGTGAGTGTGTGCTCACCCATAAAAGTGAGATTGCACAATGCAGCCCTCTCTGAATGCATCTCTGTCTCGGCTGTTAATTGAAAACAAACATGGTAGGAATTAATAATTCACTGCTCCAGAATTTTTATATTATGAATGGTTGGATAGATCTACCATTTGCATTAAGAGATGTTACTTTATTGCAGAATTAAGTCCCAGCAGCAATGACTGGAGGTCTCTAAACAGGGAAAAGTTGGACTTGCAGAGGATTTGGATTTTTTCTTTCCCTCCCAGGTGCTATGACTTCTATGCCCCCTGCAACACAGAGTGCATTTTCCAAGTCTGGATGGAGGAAGTCATTTACAAAGCTTCCATTTATTTAGGTGGAAGAGGGCTAAGCTGTTTTGCTGCACAGGAAATGGGGTATTTCTTTGGCCACTGCTCAAGCATATTTTCCCTTTACAAAAATCCCCCCACGTTTTGCAGTAGGGAAATAGGAAATTGTATTTCCTCTGACTTGCAAGGAAGTTGATCTCTGCCCTCTTAATTGGTTGTTTAAAAGATGAAAGCAACTGCCTGGGGTGAGGGAATTCCAGGAAGATTTTTTGAACCAAAGTACCAAGAAATGGGCCATTATGTATTTTTATTTATCCAAGCCCCACTGAACGCTGCCTGCAGAGGCACTTCTGTGGATGCAGGTCCTGCTCCCATCTACTTATATTAATGATGTTGTCAAATAGGGAATATAAAGGATTCTGGGGATAGGATTACAAACCCTGTCTTCTCTGTCAGGGAGTAACAGGGCAGGAAGGCCATGAGGTGCATGTTCAGGGATCAGCCTTTCCTACAGCTCTGGCAGCTGGGCTGAGCCAAGTAGCCCCATGAAACTCCACTTTTCCCTTACTCTTAGACTGCCCTTGCCAGTTCTTGGGTGCTCAGGTGGTCACATTTTCTGCACATGGCTTGGTGGCATGCAAGGAGCTTGAAAACAGTAGGCAAAACTCCAAACCAACCCTATACCTGCTCATCCTCCTCCATCTGGGAGGATGCAGACCTGGGCAGGGTTGTTCAGGGAGTTGTCCTTGGGAGTGCTGGTCATTGCCTTTTCCTTCTTTTTGTGTCTCTTTTTAATGTATTTTATTCCACTTAAAAGGGTGTTTTTGTGTTTGTGTTACGGGAGGTCTAGTTGCACTTTTATAAGTGACTAAATTACTAATTCTATTTGCTGTTCTTCTCTCTTTTTAAAAACCAAAAAACCAGACAAATAATAAAAAAAAGCTTTTGAAATTCACTCTGTGTGGCTCAGCGTTGCTGTGTAAGATTCATTTTTCTTCAGCATATTTAATTTCCATCATGTGTTTGCTGTTAAAACCTTTATTTTTAGTGCTTGTTAGTCCTTCCAGTTGGGGAAATCTGATTTTTATGACATGATCTGCATGTGCCTGGAGCTTCTGTGGAACATTTCACCGTGGGCTTGAAACCACTTTGAGGTGTGGGTATTATTTGGTGTTGTAGGTATAACTCCCATTTCCCACCTGAGTTCTTGCTCTGAGTGTGACAAACTCATATGTAGCTCTGCCATGTTCCATTGTTTTCATTCCTGCCAGGATCTTAATGGGCACATGGATTTACTCAAAGTTAAAAGGATTCAAAACCCTCCAGTGTGTGTAGTTGTAAATTGTTTTTATTTAAAGTTACACCTACACTATCAGAAGAGTGCTTGTCACATATGCCCTGAATATTGGTGGAGTTTGGGTTATTTCCACCTTTTATCACAAGGCTTCTTTCTAATCTCTGTAAGTTTTGATACCCTTGTCCTCTTTCGGACAAGTGACAGCTCTTGAAAAAAGTGCAAGTTTCCTCCAAACAGGCTCTATGAAGAGGGGGAAAGGTGCTCATGGAGTTCAGGAAGTACTAGAACATAAGGGAATTGGGATTGCGAGGGGGGACAGAGGGAAATATGATGAATGTACAGTCACATGAAGATTTGTTGGTAGTTTGTCTTGGTAAAAAACAAAGATCTGCAAGAGCTGAGCAGGAGTGGGTTCCTTAAAATGAAAAACAAATCAGGATCCCAAGTAACCCTTGGCAAAATAACATGTCCATCAATTAATTTTTTTCTTTTCTCCTTGGAATTGAAAAGAGCGAGTAGTGTCTTTGTCCAGCACAAAGATTTCAAGTTCCCTGCACAGCATTTGCAGTTACTGCTCTGGAAGGCTGAAATGCTTGGATGTTGTGTGGCTCTCCCTGCAGTGTGGTCACACTCCTGCTGTAGTATTTCAGATAGCTGCTGGCAGCTGGGAATCACACTGCTCCAGCATCCATCCTCCTTCCAAATGCTCAAATCAGGGAACGGGGGTTCTTCATGTTACTTGTGTGTAGGGGAGGGCAAGAATTTGCCCAAGAGAAGCTGTCATGATGTGCCAGCTTTGTTGTATAAACCCATAACTCAAGAGCAGCACACAAGCTATGAAATGCCTGTCAAAAAGTGCATGTGTTTTACTGAGCAGCACTCACTAAAATTGTTGAACCTTGTTATTGTTATAGATGTAACACATCTTGGGGTTTATGGGCACTTTTCAGTGTCCTGGCAATAATAAAGCAGGTTTTCTATTGCAGAGGCAGGGTTTTGTGTTTGTGACGCTGCCTTTTGTCACACTGTGACAAGCATCAAAATGCTAAAATTGTATTAAAAGGATTAAACCAAAAGCACAGCAGCTGCTATTTAGTGACCCAGGAAATCAGCTTGACTCTTATGGCTTCTATACAATCTGTATATCCTAGGAGACCTGCACAGGATTGCTATTGGAATTGCCTGGGTGCACCTGAGCTCTCCTAGAAGCTGATTTCAGTTTGGACAAACAGATGTGGGACAGTGATAACACAACAAGGCTTCTTGAATTATGTAATAATTACTTGTGTTGTAATTTTTCCTTTTAGGAGACTGAGCTGCTGGATATCAGCCTTGTCAAAGATGCCAGATGTGGAAAACATGCCAGAGCTCCCAAGGTAGGAATTCTTGCTGTGTGCTTCCCTGTTACATTGATGACCTAGATAAAAAAGAAAGGGAATTATATGCAAGAATTGAAAAGAAGAAAACAAGTTCCCTCAGCTAAAAAGAAGTATTTTGCTTTTTCTTTGTTTCTGTTGAGAAGTGTTGGGATTGTTGAGATGTTTTCTTGGGATTCTGTGTGTAAAATCCATCTGGAAGCTCTGCTGGCAGTGCAGGAGCAAAAATCCTGGTTTGTCAAGGTACACTTAGACAAGTCCTTGGCTTCCCTGATAGCAGGGAGCTGATATTTGTTTGAGTCCATGTTGTATTTTGTGCTGGTGGTTTTCCTCTTTCAGTGCCTCTGGTGGCCAAGAAGGAAGATTTTAGGGGTTTTTTGAACTGCTATCAGAGAGGTCGGGTTATCAGCTCCCTTTGGGTTTGCCCTGATGCATTGTGCACTCATTTACAGTCACTACACACAGTAGGCTGTAGATATAAGTTCTCTCTGGTGTTTTTGTTTGGGCAGACACAGCACATCAGAGGAAAAACCCAAGCACTTAGCTCCAGAAGCAAGAGAATGCCTCAGGGAATCCCAGGAGTGACAGGAAAAAATGAAATCTCCCCAGGGGCTGGAAAGTTTGGCCTTGCTGCTGCTTAGCCCTGGTTGAACAGACCAAAAGAATGTTTCTCCTGCTCTCATCTTGGGGGAGGAATATTCCTGGGTCTGGATGATCTCTCTCCCTTGCAGCCCTGGGTGCAGGCACAGCTCCTCAGCCCCCTGAGGGCAATTAGGAATGGAAAAGGTTGTTTTTCTGTGCCAGAAAGCAGTTGTAGTTATCTCTGAACAGACTATTCATATTTGGTTTTCAAAGCTCTCCATGTAGTGTTGGCAGCATTTAAAAGGCTGAGTAATAATTGAAATGCAGTAGAAGTACTTTATGACATCCACATTAATACCAAATGAGTTCACCATGATTAATGGTTCTATGATGAATAGCAATAAAGTATTAACAATGTCTAGAACGTTATTTTAAAATGCTACCCGCTTTACAGAGGACATTCATGTTCAGCTAAAAACAAAATGTTTTTAGCTAAAATTTATGCATAGCTATTGCCTTGGTGACTTTTATTTATTGGGTTACATAAAGGCTGGTTTTGTTAGAGCAGGTTACAGATTTGACAGCAGTGGCATTAAATGAAGGGTAGGAGCAAATCCCGGGCCTCAGGGTGGTGAAATGCACCACCTGTGTGAATAAACTTGCTTTTTGTCATTGATTTGTGTGTGGGCAGCAGCCACACAGCACCTGGGTTGGCTGTTGATGGCACCTTGCAAATGGTGTGGAATAAAAGGCTGCATTTGGGGCCATTTGTGGCAGTTGTGCTCTGATCCGTGGTGTGGGGCCGAGCAGAGGAGTGTTGGCTGCAGGTGAGCAGAGCCCTGTGTGTGTCACTTCCACAGAGGAGCTAAAGCTCAGCTTTGCAAGGCTTGGCTCCAAGTCAGGCAGTAGCAGCTGGGATTGCACAGAGGTTTCCAGTAAAACTCGTGGGATTTTGGCTGGAGAGAGAGAGCACAGTGAATGGAGGATACTCACCAAAGCTTTTCAGGGGCTCTTTTCCACAGCTCTGCTTCCAGGTGGGAGCACTCCTTGCTTTTACTGTAAACCAAGAGACTGAGGTGATTTTCTCTACAGCAACCCACCATCCCTCCTTCTGCCCATGGTTTTGTAAAATTTTTATATTAGGGGACTTCTGCCAGTTTATGCAAATTTTTAAAATCTATTTTCAGAATTCTAAGGGTAGATTTCACCCATGGGTTGTCGCTACAAACTTAATGGGAATCTTTAAACCTCATTTGGTGTATTTCTGATCATCTGCTGCTTTTTGATAGAAATAAGTGTCTTCTTTTAGTAAGTCTTGACTTCCCCATTAAATAGAGTAATTCCTTTTTATTTTTATGGTAAGCTAAGTTTCAGTGTCATTACCTGCACCCACATTAAGCTACCAGAATGTGTGAGGTGTGCTGCTACACAAGGCCGCCAGCAAGAAATGATTTTACAGGGCTGTAGGCAGTCCTGGTTCCCAAAACTCAGTCTGTTCTCATGCTGCATTCAGTGCACTGCGGTGAGCATTCCTCATTTCTGAAAAAGGACTGAGAAGCACGAAAAGTTTTACCATTTCTCTTTTATTGGTTGATATTCAGTTTTCATAGTATTTTTCTGTAAATCCAGTCCCGTAAATTTTGTGATTGTTCTTGCACGGTATTTGCATCTTCCTGGGTTTCTCATCCAGCTGCTCTGGTTGCTTTCTCCATTCCCTCAATGTTTAGCCTCAAAAGTTCCCTTGAAGGCACAGAAGGGCAGCTCTCACCCTGCAGTCCTCACATTAATGTAGCACAAGCAATGAGCTACATTACATTTTTGGGTATTGCAATGAATCTGTGGCTGCCCCTGAGCAGTGCTGTTGTCATGAGGGCAGGAACTTGGGTTTCTAATGATGCAGAAGGGAGTTTTTAGTGGGTACCAAAGCACTTGATGCTTGGGAGATGAAAAACAGTCTACTCAAATGACCCTGAGATCCTGAGAAGCTCCAGCATCGCCTTCTTTTTGCACATTGTCAGGGATGGCTCCTTCTGTCTTCAGCTGCTATTTTCAGAAATGGTAACAGTTTTCCATCTCAATGCAATATACATGCAAAAGCTGATTCCTTGGTAGAAAGGCAAAATCTCAGGCAGCACAGAGCACTGCAGCAGAGCTCTACATGAGAAGAAAAATGAACATCATGTTCTGAAGGGAACAAGAAAAGACGTATTAATTGTGTATGTTAGGAAAAAGTGCCTCCATTCAAAGTAAAATAAAATTGATAAAGAAGTGAGGGAATTATAAACTGATTATCAGGACTTTGCTTTTTTAGTTTGTATTAGAATCAGGTAGGGAAAGGAGTGAGAGGAATTTTGGGAACAGGAGAAAATCATTAGTTGTGATGAAACAATGCTTTATTTCCCCTTATTCATATATTACCTGGTAATACTCTCTCAGGCTTTGGTCTTATGTGCAGACTGGGACATCGTTTCCCTTGTAAAGTCCAGTGATGAGGTCTGCAAAATAAAACAACACAAAATGTGCTGTTGTACAAGGAGGCATAGGAATAGCTATGAATATTCACATGCCTTTTGGAAAGCATGGAAGTACCTCTCAAAAGAGTGTCCGTGCTCTTTAAAGGGAGCTGGAGCTAAAAATGTCAGGCACCAGTAAGTACTGAGAAATGAATGGTCAGGTGGTGAAAATTTGGCAGCTGCAAACATGCTCACAGGACTAGGGAAGTCACACTTTTTACCATCTTGTATTTACTTTTGCCAATAACAGTTTCTATGGAAACTAAAAATCTTTAGCAACTATATGTGTTTTTACTAGCGAGAAGAAATATCAGGATTAGCTGAGAGGGAGAAGAAAATAACCCCATGGTAAATGCTCATATTGAAAACTTTTGATGCATTTGATCAGTCTGTTTTCCCTCAGCATCCTGTTTTCCCTCATAAATCATTCAGCAGGAAATGAATTTCTTTAAATAACATATACTGTGAAACCTGTAGGAGATGAAATTATGAATGATAGAATCACTCTCATGCCAAGATGTGTTCAGAGAGTAATCCCCAATTTTAAAAAATCTTGTGGCTCCCCCGCCCCAAGTTTTCTCACTTTAGCAAGCAAGCTGTACAGAGAAAAATAATTCAGATGTTTGAATGTCAGAAATTTGCCAAGACCCCAGCTACTATTTTAATATCAGCACCAGCCTCTCTGTATTTAGTGGCTTTTCTTGAAATGCTCAAGTGAGATGATTTTGGACCTATCTCAGTTGTAATCCAAAAGCTGCTGTGGAAGGTTTGCTGGCTTCTAACACATCTGTAGAGGAAAAGCAGCATTTCCTGAACCAGGTGGGTTCAGGAACTAAAAGAAACACTAGCAAGGAAAGTAATTATTTAACTGAAGATCAGGTGTTGCTGGAGGGAAATGAGGATGTACAAGTCTGTTTGAATTGTCAGAGCTCCCTGGACCTGCAGTGTTTACCCCTGTTTACTCCATGGCACTGACGGAGAGTCACTAGGACTGACAGTCTGTGCAGGGACATTTATGTTGTGTTTAGTAACACCCTGATTAGACTGCCTGTGGGAAATGGGAGATTTACTGTGTTTTTTCCTTTCTGTGCACTCAGTGCATTCCCTGGAAAAGCCAGCCTTGTCCATGGAAGGCACAGGACAGCAGCACACCTGCTGCCCTTTGCAGCACTGCCCGCCTTCTGTCTCTCTGCCCATCTCAAACGCTGCTGTTGCTGTTATTTCTGTCTGTTATTTATATTCTGATATAAATGCATGCTGCTCTCCCTTCAACAACCTTGATGCTAAATTAGAAAATGTAAATTATGCCCAAGCAACGTTCTATTTCTGCCAAAAAGAAATAAAAATGGAATGTGCATGCAGCTCACCTTCCTCCCACTCACCTTGGGGATAACAGCGACAGCCACAAACATCCGCCCCAAATGTGTTTGTTCTTTTACGTAACTGCTTTTTTTTTTCTCTTCATAATAATGGTTGAGTTCCATAAACAATTTCTCCAGGCTGAGTTTTACTTTATTAAGAAAAGTTAAGATGAATTTCTTTGTATGATATTCGGCCAGTGCTCACACAGAAATGAAAGCTGTTTAAATGCTGCCAGGAGTGTGGGAGCTGTGGGCCCTGAGAATGAGGGGGCATTTCCTTGGACCCTCCACTGGCCCAAATTGGTGACTTTATTCACAACCTCTAATGCTTGGGGAACTGGGACCTTTTCAGCAGCATGTCATTCACTGTGTAACTTGGGTCTGTCTGGACAGCTTGTTGAAATCACTATTTACTAACATTCAGGGCATGGCAGAAAGCACAGGGTTTTTTCCAAGGCTTTCACTATGAATCACTGCCAGAAAGATTTAATTTATTTTTTTCTTCCTTCTTGTTGACTGTTTCAGTTAGCTTTCTGAACTGGTTGGTTTTATACTTTTCTATGTCATATTTATAAATCCTACATCTTCTTTCTGTTTGCCAAAGTTCGCAGTGCAAAGCCTGTAATAAGAAATTCCATATTTTAAGAAGCACAGAGGCATCTTACAACTGTGATTTTAAAACTTGACATTTAAATTTGAAAAGGTAGGCACTACTCAAATATGTGATATTTGAGTTCCTGAAAACACCAGAAATTATTGGTAAAGCTGTGCTTTAGATGCTGCTGCTGCTTTTGAATAAACCTGTGTACATGCACACTTTATATTTTTTTTTCCTTTACCCCTTTTGGTATGACCAGTGTTGCTGCCGCGTAATCCAGGACAGGGATGTCTTATTCTTGCTTTCACAACTAATGATGTTAATGAGCTGAAGGTGCAGCTGGGACAGCCTGTCCAGCCACGGCTGTCACAAACCCCCACACCCTGTCACTCGAGATAAACCTCACCTGAATCTGACAAATGGCATTTTTGCAGTGCCTGGCACAAAAATTAAAAATTGGTGGGATGACAATGTTATTTTGGAGGCACTTTTAACGATGCTAAGATGTTGATCCTGCCTATGCATTTCCAATATTATCTGTTTGTTACCTTGCAGGTCCGCATGGTACCACCTTTTGACTTGCACCAAGATCACAAAATCTTGGAAGAGCACAGCCCTAGTGCAATACTAATACAAAAACTAATAAATAAAATGTTGCTATCCATAATAATAAGGAATGCTCCCTTTAGTCTGTCATGAACACTCAGTCTGAAAAGAATTTTGAAAATTTTCACTAGAAAATATAAAAGTACTCGATAACTGAACCATGCAAGTGTTTCCTTTGGAGTCATAATCTCTATCTAGAAATATTTCATAAATATTAAAGTACATATTTGAGCAGTAGCGAGGAGAGATCTGATGGTAGTGCAACACCCTCAAGCTTCAAAAGTAGGATCAACAGGCTTAAGTGAAAATGTCACAGCAGATGCATCTTTCTGCAACTGTTTAGAACAAATGATTAAAATTTTCCTGGTTTATTGGAATCCAGCTTGGTGATTTGTCATTACATCCCTTGGCTTGTAAACAGCCGTTTGGAAAAGCTGTCAGGTTTTAATTAGTTGCAAAGGTTTGATATGCTTGTTTTCATCTGCATATAAATGGGGATTTTTGGGATCTCCTGATGGAGCTGTGAGGCTTTTTGGTGTGTGCATGTCCCAAGGCTTGGCTGTGCCACTGGGACCTCGTAGGGACACACGTGTCCTGCAAAGAGACCTCAACCAGTATTAGTGGGAAACATTTTATTAGGAATATGAGAGCAGGATCTAAAATTCAGCTACAAGTAAGGGAGTGAATGGGAGTAAATTAAAATAGCCAGGGGCCCGTGTGAACTACAAAGCAGCAGAAAACTATGGATTTCCAGGGTAGGGATATCAGTATATTCATGTTAAATCTATGGTAACATTTTTTCCAAAGCATCAGACAGAAAGGAGGCTTGTTTCTTTTGCTTTATCTGCTGTGGATGTGCAAGAAAGTGGGCAAGTGCATCCAAATATCTGTCTGAGGTTTTTAATACAGTACCTTACTTTTGAAACAAACCAAACAAAGCTCCCTTCCTGTTTAATTATAAGTAGGATTATGCTGCCAGGTAAGGCTTACAAATACTTCATTTTTAAATAAGTCCTGGGCAATATTTGTGTGGTGATAACAAAAAAACCTTACAGCTGTATTGAGTGTGAGTTGCCTGTCTGTGGCTTTCTCAGTTCTGCCCCCCGCCCCACAAACTAATCCTAGTTAAATAAACAAAATTATCAGCTGTTGCCACTGGGTAGTTCAGACACTCTGCCACTCCTGGGCTGTTAATGAGCATTCACAGGGGTGTTCCTGCAAAATGGATGGCACAGGGAAGCAAAATGATTCTCTGTAGGCCAGAGCTACAAGAACATTATCTGAGGGCCAGAAGTTGGCTTAATGCATTTTCCAACCCTTTGTGATTCACAAGAAAAAAGTGCAGTGAATTCCTGGTGAAAACTGCTGTGTTAAGACTGACACACAGCCATACATGATTTAGGAAGGTTTTTCTCACTGTGGGAGGGCATTGTGGTTTGAGTCTTTCCAAAGAGAAGCATTTCCACAGCTACAAACTGGAGGAGAAGTTGCTCAGCTGCTCCTCGATGTGGCTGATCTGCACTAGCATTGCACAGAGACAGAATTAGGAGCAGTTTTCTGCATCTGGATCTTCTTTCCTGTGGTTAATAGCATTGAGAGTGTCCAATACACCTCATAATTTGGCTTTAGATGGCAAAAGTCAGGTCTTTGGTGAGAAGGTTGACCTGTAGAGAAGTCTTGTTTGTGAATGTACATAATGTGTGATTCTTGGTGAACAGAAACCATTTTAGGGGCTGGGTAAGAAAGCAGGTGAATTAAACATTTCCCAAACTTAGCCACTCTTGAATATGAGCTTGAATTCATACCCCTCAAATGTAGGTTGAATTATTAACCAGCCTGAAATGTGAAGAATTATACAGAAATATATCAGTGCCCTGGGATTGTGGTGTGTCCCAGAAAGAGCAGGTGCAGAAAGGGACAATTCCATGCTGATCTTACACTAAGGTTCAGGTAGCTCTAGATTTAGTTGGTAGCACAGTCCTGAATTGCCAAACAACACAGAAAAAAACCTGAGTGTGTATCTGTAAAGTGCAGCAATCTGTTAAAATGCAGGTTTGCCCTTTTAAAGACACATTCCATATGGTTTAGGTTTGTGAGCTTCTGAGTTACACTGTTGATCTGCAGGAATTTGGATAAAGCATCTTTGCCTTACTTTGGAGAAGAAATCCCCTTGGCTGGAAGATTCTTAGGGAGTTCCTGGCTGTGATATTTTGCAGTATCCAGTTTCCTGGTTGTCTTTTGGAATCAGAGTCAACTCAGAAGTGAGATTTAGGATCAGGCCTAGATGGAAGCTGGTATTTTCCCACCCACCCTGTTGTGCACACACGTCTGGGGCTCATTCCCATCAAGGGAGACTGGCTTTCACATACCAGACTTCCAATGATGCTTAATTACCATAAAACCTGTTAAAAGAACTTATCTTTTCCATATTATTTCCAGGACGAATCCTAAAACAAGTGTCAGTATAACTTGCAAAAACTAATACATCATGATACATCATGATCTTGTTTGAATTCATAACAGTTACATCCCGTCTTGGTGCTAGGTCAGTGTTCAACAGTTTACTGCAACTGGTAAATAATTGGATTTTTTTTAAAAAATAGTTCAGAGGAAATGAGATCTTTCTGTTGTTGAAACACAGAAAAACCATTATCAACTCAGTCATTTTTATAAGAAGTTACTATGATGGAAGGTTCTGGTAGTTCAGGGGAGTTGTGCTGCTGGTGGGTCTGACTTGCTACGCATCCCATGCTTATTTTCCCTTTTCTAAAACACATCCAATATTGATAATGCCATAACTGAAATTACATAAAGTTTTTTTTGTTCTTTTTGCTGCTCGGAGTTAACCTCCTTCCTCTGAGATTAATGAAATACATTTAAAATAATTTATATGAGAAATTGTGTGCTGTAGTTGGGAATGTTTAGTGTAAATGGCTTCAAAATGCTGTTTGCTGATGAAGTGGCAGAAGCAGAACAGCCATGCTAGGTAAGGTCATGGTATAAAGGGGAAACATTAATCTTGGAAATAATGGTTGTAATTTGCATGCTGTTAAAATGCTTTAAAAAAGGACAAAGCTGAATTCAGATAAACTAAGGCGTCTGTGTGAATGGTTATCCTCATCCTCAGACAAACAGAAGCAGCTGATGTGTGTGGGGGTAGTTGATAGAGCTGTGGGAGCAGATCCCAGCCCTCTCAGGGCAGGGGGCCTCTGGCTGTTGCAGACTCCCTTCAGAGGGTTAAAGATCAAAGCCAACACAGGAATGTTTTCTGCAGCACATTTTTGGTAAAAAAGTCTAAACCTCCAAATGGTTATTTGGCAGTTTGAGAGGGAAGGCTGATTTAGCTGTCCCAGTTAGCCCAGTTTTGCTGAGTTGTGCCTTGATAAGGACAAAGATCCCTTTCTGCCCTCGCTCCCAAAGCTGGCTCCAGGGATCTGCCCACGCTGCTGCTTCCATGCCCAGAAGCCTCGAGCTGCAGCCCAGCAGTTTCCCCCTTCCTTCTCTGTGTTTACACACCCCTCAAACCACACTGGTTTTGTAGGAGAGAATGTCACTTTATGCAGAAATATTTATATGCTTGGTTAGAGCAGTGGTAAAGTGTTTCTTTACAGCCATGGACTGTTGCTACCAGGGTAAACATGTGAGGTGTTGGACAGAGGCAGGAGGAAGGGCAGACAGGAGCTTGTTTAGGTCTCGTGGTGTGTGTGCTTTACAGATCAGTGCATGAACATTTTCAGGACTGCTGCAGGGTTTAGGCCTTGCTTGGCTTTGGCTGAAATAAGAGGGGAAGTTCTTTTGGAGTTGCTTTCGTGTTGTCCTTCAGAGTTACTGTGCAGAGTGGCCCAAGGCTCTGGGGTACTTTGGGAGCTGAGGCTGCTGATGCTGTAGAGTTTGAATCTGATGAAAATGTGTTCAAGGCCAGCTCCAGCTTGGATGGACCTCTGAGCAACCTGGTCTAGTGGAAGGATGTCCCTGACCATGCCAGGGGGGTTGGAGCAATATGGGTCTTTAAGGCTTCTTCCAACCCAAACCATTCTACAATTCTCTGATATCCTTGGTTGCAAGTTCTCATAACTGATATGTTAATCATTGCACCATGTTTGTCCCTGTTCTGAAAAGTGGCAGCTCTTCTGCATGTTTCAAAGAAATTATTGCTGCTTCAAGTTCTTGTAGGCAACACTGAATATGATCTAGCTCGTTTTTAAGACACTTGCAAGTTTGTGGCAGTATTTCAGTTGTGGGAAGTGATTTTTTTTTTTCAAGGCTATTCTTTTTTTTTCATCCTGCTGGAGTCAGGAGAGTTTTGAATGGTGGGAGGAAAAGTGGAATTATTTAACTGTTGCTTACATAATGAAGAAAAGAGAATTTGAAAGCTGTGGTTAGGTCTCCTATTTTGATGATGCTTGGCTTTTCCTTTTGGTTTATATTTAAAGTGTTCTCTGAAAGCATAATCACTTGATATTGCTAATTTAAATGTTTGCATGTGACACTTGCAAATTATGTAATTAAAAGGAACTCTTTAGTGGTGTTTTTAGGAACCAGATACCAGCTTGATTGAGAGCATTTAAATGTCCACGTGTTCTAAAGGGAGGTACTGTGTTTTCTACTTCAACTGAAAACTTCTTTGGGCAAATTATGAGTGCCAAGGTAAAACTTATCAGGCTGTAAACAAATGTTACACAATCTCTGTTATCTTTCTGCCATCTGGCAAAACCCAGTGATTCTCAGACAGTCTTGTGTTTGTCACAGCACTGCTGAGCTTGGCAAGATGGGAAAAGCTGCCCACAGCTGCCAGGGGAGGAGAAGGTGTGGTGGAGGAGCCACAAGTTCTTGTCCTCTGGCTCTGTGTGGACCAAAACAAACCCTTATGCTTGTAAGGGATGGGGATGTGAGGCTCCCTCCCCCACTCCCAGACTAGGTGCCTGGTGGGTACCTCCCTGTGGCTTTAGGAAATTTCATATTTGTGAGCTGTTTGAACATTTGGAATAACTTCAGATTATCAGTTCAATATCTTTAAAGCAAATTGAAGAGCTTGTGTCACTCCACAGCAGGGAGGACTAACGTGAGCACCCCTGGTTGCTCCTGTACAGGTTTGCTCAGTCCTATTTAAGAGTCTGTAATAATCAGTATCCACTGTGAACTCCCTTCCTGATGGAAGAGGGAATTGCCTGAGCTGGGATTGCACATCCCATGGAAAGGAAGTGGATTCCTGCCCTGCCTGCAGAGCCTGATTCATCAAGGCACTTGGCAAACGCTCCAGAAGCCTCATAGGAAGAAGCCCTGCAATGACCAAGTATTTGTTTAGCACATCCAGGAAAGGTGTGATCCCAGGATAAGAGAACTGGGAGACAAAGTGTTGTTTAAAGAGAATTCTATATTAAGTAGCCCAGAATTAAGATGAGTGATGAGAATGTAGAAGTGCTGTCAGCAGCTTTCGCCCGAGTAGGAATTGTGCCTGTTAGTCATGCAGTTTATCCTGATGATAAATTCAAAACTATTTGCAAGATTATTTAGAGTATGAGAAAAAAAAAAGCGTTTTCCTTTACTCTTTGAGCTATGTCAAATGTGATATAAAACTATTTGATCTACAGTTATTTCAATTGCAGTCGAATATTAGAGAGATGCTTAGAATTCTAATGTGCTTATAAACCAGAGGAAAAAAATGAGGAGAGATGTTTTTATTTGCATGAAAATAGTGAACCCCTGATGTAGATGCAGATGGATATTTTTCTTTGGGTGTGCATTGTCTATTGCCCCTGGGAGTACAGAACTGAATTGCATGAATACACAGTTCAATCTGGCCAGATGAATGTGGTACAGTTGCTCTACCTGCTGCAAATAAGAGAACTGGAGATTAAAAAAAAAGTTAAATACTTGTTTTTCTCTGCTTTTCTTCGTGGGATTATGCTTGAGAACTGCAAGGACCACCTTGCAAGTGTTAATATAGGTTCTGTGGTCTCAGCAGCATGGACACAAAATAAAAAAGCTAATGGCACACAGCAAAAGCCTTCCTTGGAAGCCATGTGCCCAGTTTTGCAGGGAGAGAGCCGAGGAGTGGATTTCATCCTCCCCTGCACCATGGAGACAGCTGTTTACACAACCAAGCCGTTTTAGAGTAGGGTTTGTCACAGGCTTTAAACTAGAGCTTATTTACATCAATTGCTGCAAATCAGAGCACTTGGGCCAAGCCAAAATCTATTTATAGGGCACTTATCAGTACGTCACGTGTTTTCCAGTTCCCTTGGTGGTGGAGTGAGCCCACCCCCCAGTGAAATAAAGAAATGCCTTTCTAGCTGGGCCCGTGAGCAGAGGCAGCAGAAACACGAGGCTTCCTGTGCTGCCTCCAGTTCTTCGCTCTCCCGTTAGTGGATGACTGCAGTTTGTGGGGGATGGATTGATTTTGTTTGGGTTTTGGGATGTAGAAGGCTTAGAAATGTCTCCAGGAAATGAAAAGGCAATCAACAGGCAAATCACCAAAGGAAAGAAAAAAAAAAAAAGCTGTATTTCAGTTATTTATTCCTGAGATGTGCAGCAGGGTTCTTTAAAATTCCCATCACCCAGAGGGAGCTGATTGGCTTCCTTTTAATTTTGCTTCAAATAATAAAATCTTAGTTGGAAAAGCCAACAGAGTGGGCTCTGCTCATCCAGCATCTCTCTTTACCAAGTTGCTCTCAATATTGATTAGTGGATATAACAAAGAAAAATCTCACCACATTGCAGACGACTGGGCTGGCTGGTCATGTCCTGTGTGTGTAAGAGAAAATAATGTGCAGGCTCAGGAAAAAAAAAAAGCACTAATGTTTGAAACCGTGGCTGGGGAAGAAATAAGATGGTTTATTGTGTTTGAAGAGCTTTCTTGAAATTCAGGGATGAGTGCTGTGGGCAGCAGCTGGCTCTGGGTTGAAATTCTTTGGCAAACCCTGGGCTGGGAGGGCAGAGTTTAGTCCGGGCACACAGAGCAGAGCTTCATTCAGCTGAGTTGGTTTGGTTTTCAGCATCATTTGATGTGTGTGTTCTGATTTCTTTGTATTTCTGTATTGGGAGCTTCATCAGAAGTTGCATTTTAACAAATGCGGAGTAAATTTTATTTCTTAAGCATTAGAATGGAGTGAGGCAAAACCAATTCTGATGAGTTTTTTAGCAAAGAGCATCACAAGGGAGACTTGGAGGAAAAATTCTGTATCAATTCATATTTAGTTTATTTTAGAAGCAGTAGTTAATAATCTAAATATTTCGCAAATATTTCTGTTGGTTTTCTCATTTTAAATACTTGATATCAGTGGAAATCATCTACATTTTGCTAGACCAGAGACAGATTTCTATTAAAACAAATAGATGTTTTTTAAATTTAAAGAAAACACAGAATGGGTAGGGTTGGAAGGGACCACAGTGGGTCATCTGAGCCGAGCACAATATTTTCTGTTTCTAACTGGAAATCAGTTTCTATTTGTTGTTTATATATCTATAAACACTCCTATCTATTACAGATAGGAGTGCTGTTACAAAGCATGAACTCTGCTGTCTAAAATAGACTTCTTTAGAAATGTGGGAAATGGTTTTGTCTATTTTTTGACGTGCCTGTCATCTGTTAAAAGTAACTTTTTCTCCTGAAGAGAAGAGCTGGGTGGTGCTCACATGCCTTGTCTGGTTGGAATAAAGTGTCAGCAGCTGACTGCAATTACATTGTCTTGGAGAGGCCACCACAGACCAGCCAGGGGACATTAAACTGGAGTGACAGTCAGCCAGGGGAGGTGAAACATGTGAAAATGGAGACCCCAAAGAGAGGGGCAGAGCTCTGGAATCACATTGAGATGTTGGGAGTTGGTGCCAGCACTGCAAGCACTACCTTGGCCATGGATCCTCACCCCATGCCAAGATACATGCCAAGCAGAGGCATATGAGTGAGGGCACAGAGCACCAGGGAGCCCTCAGGGCCTGGCAAACAGCAGAGATGTCTTCTCCAAACAGCATCTGGCAAAGCCTGGACAAGATGTGGGAGCAAAGAGCTCCTTGTGCAATCTTAGCAGCTGTTTGGGTTTTATTGGGAAACAGCTAAGCCAGGAAAAAGTCCAATAAGCAGCAATTAGTAATGCTGGTGCAGTTTTAGTGCTTTGATGTATTTATTTTTCTACTCTTTCTACATTTGTATTTACTTCACTCCTAGCTGGAATCCAAACAGTTGCTCCTTAGAAGGGGTTTGAAATGCTGTGGGGGGAAGCACCTTCAGTTATGGAGTTCAGCTGATGTTGGGTTATTTCAGAATCATAGAACCGTTAAGGTGGGAAAAGAGCTCTGAGGTCATTGAGTCCAGCCTGTGGCTGAACCTTCACCATGCTGAGCAGAGCACTGCGTGCCACGTCCAGTCATTCCTTGACCAGGGATGGTGACTCCATCTCATCCCTTGGCAGTCCAAACCAATGTTTAACAACCTTTTCCATTAAGAAATTCCTTGGTGTCCAGCCTGAACCTGGTGTGGCCACACCCAACCTAGCAAAGCATTTTAACCTAGTGACATTTCATTTTTAGTGCATTTCTCACTTTTCTTTCAAAAAAGGTTCTTGGTAGTTGGTCTTGTTTCTTGAAAATTGCATGTGGAATCACTCGGAACCAGGAGCTCAGTTTAGTGATAGGCAGCCTGCATACCACTGCATGTCTTTGGTCTGGATCCTGCCTTAACCTGTAATCAGTTTAAATATGGTTTATAATCTATTTACAATTTTATTCCTTTACCTAGGACATGTTTCTTTGAAGAAGAAATTGTGTTTGACAGTGCACTTCATGTTTGAGAGCTGAAATCCAATTTGTCTGATCCTAGAAAACTGGCTCCCATGTTTCTGTTAATGAAAACCCTCACATCATCCTGCTGTCCAAATCAGCAGGAATGACCACTAACCATGCATTACCATCGCTCAGCACGTCACAGCCAAAGCACCAGACAGGTGGGAAGATGGATGGAAACAAATCCCTGACCTCCTGCCAGTCTGATCATTCCCTTCAGAGCATTACAGTCTGATTCCATAAATATTTTCATGATTTTTCTCAGTGTATTTAAAGCCCAAACCGTGTTTGCTTCTGTAGCTGCATTGGCTATTTATTGACATTATTTCAGGGATGAAAGAGCTGACTGAAAGTGAAGGATCAAGATAGGTTATCTGCAGTACTATCAGTGTAGCCTTTTTGTCATGCTTTATAATGAGCTGCAGGCTGGCAGGCCCAGCATGGAGTGTGTTTGCAAATGTGTGTGTTTTGTTTAAAAGCTGAGGAGCAGAATAGTTATTGTTTTGGGACCTGTGCCTAATGCAATTTTCCAGTAGTAGCTAAATCAGACATTGCCCTCAATATTTGTTTGCTTTTTATGCCATGAAGTAGGAATAGTGTGGATATTGTAAAATGAGAGTCAAGCACTAAGCAGGAGCAGTATTTACAAAGGCATTTATATTTGTGTTACTCAAGTATTTCTTCTCCATTACGCTTTGTTAATGATCTTTCAAGTCCTTTCCAAGTTTACATTTCTTCAATTTTATGAATCTTATTTAGAAAAAATAAGCTCTAATTCATTCTGTCCTCCAACAACCTTTAAACTATGGAAGAGAGTACTTCTAATTCTAAGTAAATCTTTCATATTGGAATAGTAAATTGTTCTAAATTGATGATCTGCTGTAGGGCTTAACCTTGGTGATCAGTGAGGAGTTTATGTAACGTCTCATCTGTTCCTCCTAAATCTGGGAGGAAAATCCTGACAGCCTTGTCACATTTGCTTTCCCTAACCTGGAATATCTCAATCTAATTGTGCATCTCTGAATCATCCTTATTTTTTTTCTTGGCGAAACAGAGACTGTTCTTAACTGTCAACACCCAGGAAAATGAAGCCTGAAGACCAACGGTTTCTACAGCTATGCAGGAGGCATAAGAAAGGTTATCTTAATAAACTTTAGGGCTATGTACATGCCTGATAATTGAAAGAAGACACATCTGCTGCCACTGAATTGCTGCTCTTGGTTTGCATGTCTCCTTGGCTGTTCTGAATTGTTTGACATCAAATATGGACATCTTGGAAGGAGGACCTGCAGGAAGGCAGCTTCCTAAAGGCATTGCCTGACACAGAAACACTGGAGTTAGTGCCCTTCTAGTTCCAGCCTCCAGCTCAGAGGATCTGCAGCAGCTGGAGATAAGTAAATGGTGCAGTGGTTCATGTTATGGTGCTGAGAAAATGAACTTTTTGTCAAGTTCGTGTCACTTTATCAAGAACGTAAAATGTCTTGGTAGTGCAATTTCCTAATTGAGCTTTGCCTGTTACTTCCTGACTGAGAAATGGTATTAACACCAGGATGCTGGATTTTTCTGCTTTAAAGAAAAGAAGGCTGAAAAGAGCCAGGGCTGAAATGTAGTTTGGGAAATACACTTGGTGAGTGAAGAGAACTGGAGCTCAGTTCCCAACAGAACAGAAAGCTCTTGAAATCATCAGCTTGGGAAGGTGCTGAATGTGTTGCTGTTATCTTCGTTTTCCTCTCCACCTTATTTGGTTCTTATTTGAATTTCCTTTCCTTGGTAGAGGTTTCTGTACAAGTGTAGAGCAAGTTTCTTCTTCAAGCAGCTCGACTGGAGCATTTGTGGGAACACCACCCTTCCTTGTCAGCCAAGACCATGTTCCTTTTTGATAGAAGATCACAGTGTCTTTTTAACAAGCCACCTCAGTTGTGCTGTGATATTTAAAACAAGATGATGACTGTACCTGGAGGCAAATGACAAAAGAATATTTCAAAACCTCTTGAGTGAAACAGTGGCTAAATAAACACTCCCCTGGGCATAGAACTAAGGGCAATGAAAAGAATCCTTTCTGCAAATCCTTCTCTCTCTTCCAGGGTCCATGGAGCCAGTTCCCCTATGCATCCCTGGGTGATCTCTGACAGAGGGTGCTACTGATTAAACAGGGACACTCTGTTCATGGAAGGATGTGCAACCAAATGGTAATTGGACAGGAATTAGCAGCAGTGGAGGAGGCCATGTGGAGAATGTGTCATACATAAGGTTACACTGCCTGGCAAGAATATAAATTACCTGTGCTGAAATCTCCCAACCTGACCAAGTTGTCGAGGAGCAGGTGGGGTCTGAAGAACCACATGTGGAGATTTGATTTACAGAGAGAGAGGATGGAACAGGAGTTTCTTCTGGAAATGACAGCAGCTTTCTGCTTTTGATGAGCCATTTCAGAACATGGGAGATGCAGCTGCTTGGTTTCCCCTCTCATATCCAGCTGTTTAATTTCTCTCAGTGCAGTCACTCTCTGTTTCAAAAACCAAAGGCACACAAAACATCAGCACTTTCAACACAGCTCTGATTGCAACCTTGCATTTTGTTCTGCCACTGCGTGTTCTCCTTGCAGTGCAGTTCTGGAGCTTTGGAGTTTAATTGCTTTTAATTGTATCTAGAAATCAAGTTCTTAAAGTACTAATAGGTTGAATAAGAGCTTCTTTCTTTTAAATTTAATTTCAAAGCACTTGTTTTCCTTACTGGATTTTCATGTTAATGGCTGGTAGTTTAATGAAAAGATCTTTGCTAAGATTTACAAGCAAGCCAAAGTTTGTAATGGAAGTTCAGATAAGCAGCTGAGCCACAAACTTTAGATAAAATAAATGCTTACAAATCAGCTTCATTTTGTTTCTGAGCCCCTGTGCCAGCTACAAGAATTGTCATCAAAATTGTTTTAACAAAACTCAGAGCATGACTAATACTTGGTGGGAAAGATTTGTGCAAACAAAAATGGCCTAAGGAGTTCTGATATGCAACAAAATATTTAACAGAATAAAATCCAAAACTTCTCATGCACCAAATAATCTTTTCCCCCAAGGAAAGAGTATTATGGCTTCAGTGTAGAAAGTGCAGCACAGCCTTTCTGAAGAACATCGTTGACCAAAATTTTCTACAGATTGGAGACATCTACAGGGAATGTATTTTTTTTCAATTGAATTATCTTACTCATGCAAACTGCTTCTTCCAGATAAACAAAACCAGACAGGCTGTAAGCAGATTAATAAAATATTGGACAATTAAAGCAAACTCTTGGAAATAAAAGCAATTTTGTGCGTTCTCGGTTTAACCTAAAGGCTGCTATCACAAGTATATGTAAACCAGGCCCTATAAACATCTGAGCTACACCAGTTGTAATACCCAGCAGCAATTATTCAAGACTTAACCTCACATCAGAATAAAGTTTCCATCTTAACCAAATGAGAACTGGGAGCTGAAGTCGTTCTGTACCTAGACAGGAGCACTCAGCATCATGGAAAATCAGTCCTCACAAGCAGCAGAGATTCCATGAGTAAAGTTCTTTAATCACAGAGGTGTTGGCTGTAGTTTATGCATTGTAAGGAAGCCAGCAGGAGAGGAATTAATGGTTCCAGAAGTTATCCAGTGTCAGGCTCTATGATTTCTTTTGAAGTGGAGATGGCAGATAATGGCATAGAAACAGAGAGTCTGCCCAAAGCACCTTTATAGCCATGTCCATATGAGTTCAGAGGAGAAAGCTCTCCTGTGGTAATTTGTTATACAGAGGTGTGTCCACAACTCTGTGGTATTTGTCCAGTTGTATTTTATAAAATCGTCCTCAATTCTGTGTAGCAAGGCCATTTCTTGGGTTTATCTGTCTGTATAAAGTACAGGATTATGATATAAAACACTGCTGATGCAGTTGGTCTTGTTGCTTGTTTTTGGTTTTAATAGAAACAACTTAGGCTTTGCTCTTGCTTTTATTTTGGCTGAATGTATGTGCTTATGCTGTTATTCCCTCTGAAAGAATTAATTTAATCTCAGTTTGCCATGTTTGCATGGCATCTGAACTATAACACTGCTTCTCGTGGTGCCATTATTCCCCAGCTGCTGGGAGTTGCAGAATGCATGACTCCACAAGTGGATGAGCCTCAGAAACAGGGAGGTGAGCATGCTCAATCCTTCATGTAGCACTCCTCCAGAAAGGAGTTCATGCTTCCCTGTGGGCACAACAAAGGAGCTGTGGAGTTATGTTTACCAAGAGCTCTGGGCTTGTAAAAATTCCCTTCTTGGGCCTCTCTAGCTCTCAGCCCAATAACTCACCTGGAAGCACATCTCCTCAGAAACCCAAGGGGAGATTCAGCTCTTGGGAGCCTTGTGTACTTGTACAGGTTTTGCTACCAAAACTTGGCTAGTAAAAGTTCTGTTACAAACACAACTGTAAAGCAGAGCAGTTCTTTTAGTGGCAGGAGTGTGTCTTCTTTGGTGAAATGATTTTACTGGCAAAAACAATCTGAGCATGAAAGTGCCTGCACTGAGATGTCTGCTGGTACCTTCCAGCGAGGCTCAAAGATGGGCAGACCTTGAGTTTTGGGTAGGGAAGAACCACCTGCAACTGCTGAGTGACAGGAACTGAGAATTAGTGCTCCCAATATACAAAATAGGAGGTTGTGATTGATTGCTGCTGTCAGTTAAACAAGGAGGAAGATTCGGCAATCCACAGTAATGGACCTGAGATACTGAAATTAAATTTAGGAGTGACAAATGCCCTGGCTCATCCACTCAGTTGTAATTGTATACTTGCAATTCCTTCATCTGGACTGGACCTAAAATATGTACTTTGGTGATCAGATTAAATGAAATATTAATGATCAGCTGGGGTTATACAAAATGCTAATTAAACCCAGGGAAGTCTATTAATATAATTAGCCTTGGGACAAAACAATTTAAGAACTGGAAACATTATTTGTAGAGTCTTGTCATTTCCTAAGTATGATGTTTGAGTCTGGAGACAGGAGACAGAAAGTGGAATTCTTTGTGTAGAACTTAGAAGGGCTGAGTGTATTTTTAATGTGTTTTATATCTTCTAGGTGTCTTTAGTTCACTCCTGATTCTGGCACCCACACGAGGTAGCCCTGTTCATTTTAAGCATCACAAAAAGGAAAACTCCTATGACTTGGTTTGAAGAAGTGCCCTCTTAACCAGCAAAGGTGCCTGGAAGTTGAGTGGGCACTGGAAAACTAAAAAAGGACTCAAATACCATTTGGATTTATGTTACTCTTCTGTCAGATGATATGCTTGAAAATGAGCTTTAAAAAGCATGGGGAGAACTGTGTGTCCTTTTGCTGGGCCCCTGTTTTTAATGCTCATTGGCCTTCCTTTCCTTTGAGGACTCGTTAAAAATAAATTTGTATTTACTTTATCCTATTTTTTTATTCTACGTTTTAGAAAACGTTTAACTTTCAAAATTCTAATGAAATAAAGAGAAGAAAATGTTAGACTCCTTGTTTATTATTACTTTGGAGGCCTGGTGGAGGATGAATAGCTTGTCTTTTTGGCTTCCAGGAGTCTAACTCAGGCTCTTTGGCGTTAAAAGGAAAATCAATAATAATAATAAAAAATCATTAAAAGGATGATAGGACCTAATAATCTTCAGGTGCCTCAGACAGCACTTGCAAACAGGTTACAAAGCTGGAGTTTAAACCTGTAAATAGGTTTTTTTTTCTTCTACCGCTGACAGATTTTAAGGTCACCCATCTTGTGACATGGCAGACATTTCTTTCTGTCAGATCAATACCACTATGAAAGTGTTCATGTAGCATCTTTAAATCCCTTTGGCATCTTCTTCTGGTCTTTGATGGAAAGGGCAAATGTATGAGGCATCTTATCTGAGCTCCTGCAGATCATTATAAAATGGGTTTTTTTAGCACTAGGAAATGTTTTGTCCTTAAATATATGTGTGAGTTGTACTAAGGCAGTTTTGGTCTCTGTTTTTAAGTGAGATGATTCAAATTGGAAAACTCCATTTTAGGAACTTCAGATACAGTTTGAAAAGCATCAGAGTTATTTGTCTGGAATTCATGTTTCAAAATGGAGTAGAATGTAAAGATTAGGATTAATGTTATGAAGTTAGAACAGAATATCAATGAGAACTGGTGAGTTTTTTCAGAATTTTTCATGTTTAATAGATCCATTAGACCTCAAGGTTAATTTAAAAATCTGGTTTTCATAAAACAGCTCAAAAATGTCTTTTAATAAGGATATACAAGGGACAAACATTTCACAGCTATGTCAGTTCCACATTAAAATGATCAGGTTTTTTACACAGCTGAACTATTTCCTGACTGCTGTCCCTCTGCTGGTTTTGGTTTGATGTACAGGTTTACACTCTGCCCTCTGAAGTGCTAATGAAAGAGTGAGAAAGTGAATTTTGGTTTCTGTTACAGACTGACTTCAAACCCTGTGATCCGTGTGAGCCCTTTCTTTGTCGTTAGCTGATGTAGGATGGAGCCGCAGCAGCAGAGGAGCTCCGAGTTCCTTTGGGAAATAATGTTGGACAGGCAGCCCTCTTTCATGGGGCTCTGTAAACACAGGCAGGACTTTAATAGAGATGCCTGGTCTCTGGCTAGCTCACCATTAATCATTTAAAAGTAACTAAAGCTGAACCTCAGAGACAAGCAGCCACAGAATCAAAAATTCACCAGGGGTTTTCTCAGCAGGGTGAGTAAATGTACAAAAACAGCCTCTTGTGAAGGAGTTTTGTGCTCATACTCCTCTCCCCCACAAATATTAAGGAGATACTTAACACTGCTGAACTGTTATTAAAGAAGTGTATGAAGAAATTAAGGAAGTTTAAAACCGAACAAAAAAATAATGAAAATGGATCTTCTGCACCAGATGTGTCTGTTTATATTGCAATTGCTGGATGAAGATTCGTGACTTAATATAGGTTCTGTTCTTAATATACTAATTGATTATTAAATTTGCCCTTTGTGGAAACCATTCCTAAGGGAGAAGGAAAAAGTAGATCAATCCCATCCTCATCTTCTTTGAGTATCAACAAAAGCATGTTTGAGCTGTCAGGATATCTGTGCCTGATATTAGTGACCCACTATAAATATATATAGATATATATCTATAAAAAATATTTTACAATGTATTTTTAGTGTCTATGAACAAAAATCACTGGCACAAAAAGACTGAAGCACTTGTTCTGCAAGAGCTCTGCTGCTTATTGTGAAGCTTTGGATTTATTTTATGAAGTGTGAAGCTTGAGAAGGGTTTGTTATCATTTCTCCTGGTCTCCCAGGAGCTGGAAGCTGTGGCTGTCACCAAGGCAAGAATAATGGTACGAGAAGATTTTTCATGTTTTATCTTCAAAGCAATGATTGGTATTTGCCAAGAGTTACGCAAAACTTTTGTAGGTTTGTTGTGCAGAAATTGAACATACATACTTAAAAATGGAGAAAAGCCACCAATTTACCATCTAGGTATAAGTTTAGGTGCTGGTCAGCATAAAAAATTGGTTGTACTAGAATGAGTTTGTGTGTCTCTGAAATTAAAATTGTAGGGTTTTTCTTTGGATTAGGAGTAATGACTAAATGTTGGAATTCATTGTTTAAAAAGAATGTCAGAGAGCAGTCATTCTGAGAAAAATCTGGAGGCTACAAGCCCAATATTACAAATACATATGTGTAAGTATATATTTGTGTGTATTGTTAATGGACACAAACACACTGTACATGGCAAATTAAAAGGATTTTGGTGAAGTACAATACAGATTATTACAATTGTAATCACTGCTTTATGGAGAAAACAGAAAATACTTGTTTTTCATTCATCTGAGTAATGGCCAAGAGCTGTGACAGAGCAGAGTTTATAAAACAAGAAGAAAAACAATATCCTCTGCAGGCAGAAGAACCCAAACATGCCTTATCTTCCCTGCCGTGTTCTGGGGGAGAACAAGTGGCAGCAGCCATCAAAGTCGGCAGCGCTGGCCGCGGACAGGATGTGGGTGACGAAGCGATAATTAAATCCCTTTCTCTGGCTGCCTGAGCCTGCTTTCAACTCCTCAGCACAGATAGAACGTCTTGCCTTCGCAGAAGCTCAGCCTGGTCTCTGCTGTAGAAACCCAGAACTCTGTTGGTGTGAAAGCTTTCCCAGACAAGTCTCCCGAGTTGTTCTGGTTTCTTTGTCTCCCAGCTGAGGATGCATCACATGGTGCTTTTCACGACTCGCACAGGAAGGCTTCAAGGCAGTCAGCAACACTCACTTTTTGTCTGCAGGCAAGTGCCCAATGACCTGAAAGTCTTTTACGCAAATTAGATCTTCCCTAAGTAGTTCCTTTGGGATTTGGAGATACCTGTGTGTTCCCCTGGACTACGTAAAATGTGATAAGGCAACATTTGGTTATGTGGAAATGCAGTAAACCTCACAATGTTTGCATCTGTCATGGTTTTATTTAATTAAGTGCCACTGCTCTAATCATAAGTTAATTGCCTGAAGTTTGGATGGTACTTCATTGACTCAGAGCAGCTTGGTGCTGTTTTTTTTTATGTTACCAAGTTTTATCATGCAGAACTTAGTTGTCTCTGTAAGGGAGCATCAGGCTGTGTGCTCAGCTTTCTCCTGACATCGGTCCCGAGAGACTTTCCCTGGACTGGCTCTCCTAAGTCACTGCCATGTGTTGAGAATTCTCTCAGGCCCAGCTCCAGGAAAGCACTCAGGCATGTATAGAACTTGTGATTGTAGCTTCAATTGGTCATTGACATCAGTGGGAATACTGACGTAATAGAAATTATGCACATGATTAAGTGCTTGGCTGAGCAAAGGCCTGAGCTAATTCTTTTTTGTAAGCAGATTTGGACACAAATTGACACTACATTTCTGTTTTCTTTAATTTATTATAGGAATTTCGGGTGAAGGTAATTTAATCTCCCATCAAAGACTTCAGCAAACACAAGCATTAGAACAAAACATTTTAAAGTAATTATAATAGAGCTTGTCAAAACCACTTAGCATCACGTAGCTAAGATCTTACTGGGCCCAAGCTCTTTTAGTTTAAGCACCTTGAAGGGGTCCTTGAAAGTAGATGATTAAATATAAAATAGCAATGATAAAAGAATGCATTTGTATTTCTGTTTATTGAATTTAGGGAATAATTTATCTGCATGAAGAAGCAGAACTGTATTCAAGTCATCCATCCACATCACAAGTCTCTGTGTGCCTTTGTGATCAAATCATCTTTCCTGGGTTAGGATCAGGTGTGAAACAGCTTTGGAGCCAGCTCTGGGTATGCTGTGTGTTCTTTATCTCTGAAACTGCTGTGCTGTGGGGAGTTTTTTGCATCTGAGTGAAACACTGGTGCATGAATTTAAATGTTGGTGCCCATTTCTGAGCTGACTCTGTTTTGCTCCATCCGTGTTCCAGCGGTGTCAAGGTGCTGCCCCTGGAGGGAAGGGAAGAGCGAGAACTGGATGCCTGCAAATTTGATTCAGTGCTTTGTAAAATGGCCACGTTCCTGTGTCTGATTGCTCTGTGCAGGGTTATGATTGTGTCTGAGATGCTTTCATTTATTAAATGGGTGTGAGCTACTGTTTATAAAAAACATCTGCATGACAGGCTCCATTTTCAAGGCATACAGGCAATGATTCTGTACTAAACAAAAGGCTGGCATGGTAGGCTTGGGGAAATGCTTATTACTAGAAAATACTAAGTGAACTGGTTGGCTTTCTTTCAAAACTTAAAAGCAGTGGTGCTTTTTATTGGAGATGAACATTAAATGATTTTTCCTCTGTTTCACTGATGGGGAGAGAAACAAGAGCTGTGTTCTGTCTTCACATCATTTCTGTGTAGGTTATGGTATTACTTCAAATAGGATGTTTTCTGAAAATGGTGAAATTGAGGCTTTCTTTTTTTTTTTTTCCCCAATAAATGTATATTTAAGTTGCCTTTATTCAGGGTATAATTTTTTTTTTTTTACATACTTCCCAGTAGTAAGTTGTCTCCTTGCAATACAGGAAGTTTTCTGGCTACGGGAGGTGGCTGGAGCTGGTGTAATGAGCACCAAGCCTGTGCCTTATTTAGCTTTTTTTTGTTTTGGTAGTGTCATTTCATCATACATTGAATCACAGAATTGTTTGGGTTTAAGGGACCTTAAAGACCACCTGGTTCAATGTCCTCCCCCTGCCATGGCAGGGACACCTTCCACTATCCCAGATTGCTCTAAGCCCCATCCAAGCTGGCCTTGGACACTTCCAGCAAAGGGGCAGCCACAGCTTCTCTGGACAACCTGTGCCAGGGCTTCACCTCTCTCACAGGAAAGAATTTCATCGTAGGTTTTGTGAGGACATTTTAAAATAAAATTTAAAAAAACTTGTATTTCCCAGTAGTTTTGTCAACAGAAGCATAGCGTAAAAGGAGAAGCTATTGACAATTTCTGCCCTCTAAAATACCTTATTGAGCTTTATACCCCAGGAGATCTATCCAGTCACCTGTAAAGTCTGCTCTGCTGCCCCAGAGTTTCTCCGGAGTGCTCTGGAACTCAGCAGTTCTGGTTCTCCATGTTGGCACCACAAGGTGTTCACCCTCTGTGAGCACCTTGGGGGTGGGAGCTCTGCTGTTCATCCCAGGAGGAGCTGTGGAAATCCAGCCCAATGCACAGCTGAGGTGGATTAGGTGTTTGAAAATGAGTTTCAAGCTGAGTTAACTCAATACCAAAGTTGTCTATCAGTATTAAACTGAGGAAGTTATTTGGTACTTCTGCTTGAAGCATGGATCGAATCCCTGAATAAGTCTCTCTGATGGTTAATTGCCTGCAGAAATAAAAGGATGTGACCTTTTCCAGCTCTTGGTTCAGCTTTGCTTTCCAGGCTGTAGCTCTTGTGCAGGCTTCTGTTTGGACAGCTCTTGCATTTTCTCCCAATTACTTCCCATCCGGGTTGCTGGAAGTAATAAATCAAGCTTTTGGAAAACCAAACAATGTTAGTCTTTTGGGGAGGAATGAATAAAGTGAGGTGGTTATTGGCTTCACAATACAATTGCTATCTATCTCCTGCTCTGGCACATGGAAAAATGAGCAGAGAACCACATTTTCCATGTAGCCTTGTAAGGCACACGTAGCCTGAGCCCATGAACTTTGGTGGTCCCAAAAGTTTTGGGAAAAGAAAGCTGTCAGTTCTCTTTCAGACTGGCAGTACCTATTAGTGGGAATATAACCAGCTCCAGAGCCTGGGTCAGCACAACTGGTTTTCATCTCATCTCACAGAGCAAAAGCCATGTGCACATTCCCGTTAAAGCTTTTGAGTTTTTGGAAAATATTCTGGGCTTAGTGCTGTGCACTCTCTGTTGCTTTTTTGAAAAGCTGCAAATAGCAAATGTGTTTTGAAAAACTGCAAATAGCCACATTCAGTCTGTGAAATCTTTCTTCTTCTCTCTGCTTGCAACAATTTTGTCATTATGTCACCTCCTAAAGATTTAGTTGTTATTGACAGTCAGCAGGACACAGCTTTAGTGTTACTTGGGTGATTTTGAAGATGAGATATTTCTCTTTTTTAAAAAACAAAACACTTTTCTAACTAAACTCAGCTCCAAACACAGATTTTATTTACCACTTCAGTACAGAAACAGTTGCTGTGTTTGCCGGAGGACAAGATAGATCTCGGAGATGACACTTGCTGATTGTGAATGAGAAGGACTTTTTTTTTAAATTGGGAAATGTTTTTTTGCTGATGGAAATATTATACACTGCTGCCAGTGGGAGGGAAGACAATTTGTGTGAGAGAAGGAATATCCAGTTATAACTTGAATCCCCTTGGGGTCAGCTGGAATATTTTACAGTACAGAGGTTCTGACCCTATCATGAAAGCCTCAGGTTATACTGACTTTTGCTCATATTTCTCAGCAGTAATACACAGAGGTCAAAATATCAGAGTCTGACTTAATTATTGAAGAACAATATTACATTTTCCCTGAGGTACCTCAGGGTCGGCTGTGTAGCTTTTAATGGACAAATATTTCAAAGAGATGCTAAGTTATAAGTTTACCACTCTATTACAAAAAAAAAAGTTTTCACACTGTATCTACCTTGGGGCTTCCAAGTACCTAAAATTTCTCATTAATTGGCATAGGGGCAAAAGGCTGTGGTTCAGGGGAATGTGCTGCTGGATTGTGTGACTGCAGCTAAAGTTCGTGGAGAATTTTATTTTGTTTCATTGTGTCATCTCCTTGCTTGGGTTCCATGCAATCAGCTCTTTGCCTGTCAAGAAGTGTGGTTGTGGTGTACTTATTTTAAAACTTTAAAGCTTATGAGCTATGAACTTATGAACTATGTTACCCTGGATTCAGCTTAAATAATCAAAATCGTGCCATTTAATACAAGATTATAGCAATAAATTGTCATTTATTCAGCTCTTTTGGAGTAAAATCTCCCAGTAATTTCTAAAACAGAGTTGAAGAGAAAATGGAATAGGATTTTAAGGCAGGTAAAAAAACAAAACAAATCTGTTTAATGTTTTCTCTTCTGTGTGCTCCTGGTGATGAGATGGAGGTGGACACATCTTAGTTTACGAACTTGTCACTGTCGTGGGTCCATCCAGCCTTGGCACAAACATGGACACAGAGTCCTTTCTGGATGGAGCAACAACGTCGTCAGATTCTGTACAAACAGCCCTAATGAATGTGAGTCACTTTATTCTTGGAATTTGTTTCTGTGCTGCAAATGGACATAATTATGTGGCTAAACTGAGGGGAGCCATAAACAAAACAGAACTGCCAACCAAGTCCTGCAGGAAGCAACAGGCTGAGAGCCTCGCCATTGCTGGCTGGTGGGAAAAGGGCTGCCAGGAGAGTCATGGGAAGCAAAGACAGGATGGGGAAAGACCATCTTGGGTTCTGTGGGCACTCAGCAAGGAGGAGCTGGGGGAACAGCAGCTGCCATCCATGCAGGAGTGGGTTTCCCCTTGCCTTCACTCCACAAGTTCTGCCAGGACACTCTCTAGGCGGTGGGATTCTGCCCTCCACATCACAGAGCTTAGCTAGGCATGCTGTCCTAGGTGGGAAACTTTGGAAGTGGCTGAGGCATTTAGAAACCCAAGTGCTGTTTGTCAGTTCCTCTGCTTTACCTGAGCACAGAGGTTGCTTTCTAATTGCATCCTTGGTAATTCATTGAACACAGGAATTGGATGGATGTGTCCCTCCTTTCCTGTACAGCTGTTTTTGTGGGGTGCCTTCAGTCTTTTCATGAGCTTTGAGGGTGGCATGCAAGTGCTCAGCATGGGTTGTGGGATCGCTTTAAACCCATCCCTGTACTTGTCTGATAAATGCAGGAGGGCAGAGGACAGGAAGGTGAGATAGAAAAAAAGCAGGGACAGTTGAAATAGGGGATCCTGTTTTATACTCCGGGACTGCAAGAAAAGAGATTTGTCACTTTTAGACAGCAGAGCCCTGCCAGCAGAGAAGGCAGTGCTGCTGAAATGCCTGTGTGGTCCATCTCAAACCACCTCTCCCCAGCTCCTCCAGCAGCTCAGAGGAGGCAGGGCCGGAGCGTGGCACCTTTCCATGCATTTATCTTTGCGTGGCCCCTTCCCTCATTTGCTCGGATCAACACATTGGCAGCGGCCCTCACTCATCCTGCCCCGAGCTGGCCCTGGCAGCACGGGGAGGGCGAAGGGCCGCTTGTGCTCCCTCCTTCCCACCAGCTCCTCTGCCAGGCCGGCATTCAGAGCACTACAATGGGACATTGTGCCGCCGGCATTGCGTGCTGCTGTTTAGATGGGGTGGGGAAAGGGTCATTATTTTTTTTTTTTTTGTACAGTGGGAGCCAGCAATCTGGAACAAACTGCTTTAGAAAGCGCCCAACGTGCCTTTTCATTATTGCCAAAATAAGAAACGCATTATCTGGCAAAAAAGACCCCATGCTGCTTATGTTGTGGAGGGGTTTCTTTCTTCCACCCTTTTGGGATATTTTTACCAAGCAAAAAAGGCTCAGGAAAACCCTTTAAGGAATGTTAGTGTTCAGCCTTTTGTGAGGGGAGGACTACTTAATGATTGGTAATTATACCTTTTTTTTCTCCAAGGAAATTCACAAATCTGACTTCTTTTTCTTTGGGAAGGCAGCAGTCCCTTTGTGTGTGTTTAAATGGCTGGTTTGCTTCAGAGCAAGCCTGCAGAAGCATTGTTTGGAACCAGAAAGAAGTGAAAGGTGGCAGCCTAATTACTGAGCTGAGGTGCCTCCAGAGACAAGTAAGGTGCCACACAGCTTTCTGAGGGAATCAGCCCATTCAGCTCCAGGAACACTTGGGAACGTTCAGTAAAAACAGGTATTTTAGAGTCTGAGCAGTCAGAAGAGGAAAATCAATATTGTGTATTATGGACACTGTCATAATTAACAATGAATGGATGTCAGATCCTGCTGTGTGGTGTTCCCATGTCAGCCAGGCTTTGGCTGGGATGCCAGAAATGTTCATATTGGGGTTTCCACCCCCCAGATTTTAGAAGTGTTCAGAAATGATGGTGCAAATGACTCTCATCCTCCCATCCCTTCATCATCCCCACATGTAATTGCTTCAGGTTTCCTTTGGTGAACTCAAAGAGGAAGTGATAAAACAATTCCAGCACACCTTGACCTTCAGTGGTCACACAGTACAGATTTATTATTGGGGTTTTGTCTTAGTAATTGGCCTGAAGTTTTGCAGTAACTGTTGTAATACAGCAGACTCAGTGTTGCTCTGTTTCAGACATGTAAATCAACCATCTAGTTTTTTCCTCCTTAATTTTGGGATATTTGTGTATTTACATAGTTTGGACTAATCTTTCAGTGGTGTGACTACTTGATCTCTGGCCATGGAGATTTGAGAGAAATTCTTCAATGCAAGCAACAATTCAGATAGTTGTTTGTGCTGTGTCATTTTAGGAATGCTGTACTGCCATTTCACCAGTCTTTTATGTATGTTAATGAAATACATGTTCCATGATTATCCAGAACTATGGTTTGGGATTTTTTTTAAAAATGTTTGTCTTTTTTTCCTTTTAACATTACAGACAGGTGACCAAACACCTTTAGGCTTTTAGGAGTTACCTTATCCTCTACAGCAGAATTGTGTGTTGAAGCTGCCCAACACACAAGAAGCCAGGAAAGGACAAATCTCAAGGGAGACTCTTCTCCCTCCTGGTCCTGCAGCCCAAGGCAAAACATCATTATGATTTCATTTGAGACTAGGGAAGGAAGTCATTTTGGAACATAAAGAAAACAGAAATAGGTAATTTTGTCATGTTTTTGACATGTTACATAAAATAACGTGTTCTTGCATGAGCTGCCAGATTTGCATTTGTCTTTTCTGTATTCAGCTCTTTTTATTAAGAGCAACTAAATGCAGCTGAGTGCTTAACTCTTGCTGGCACTTGTTCAGGTGGGCCTTTTGCTTTGCCTGTGCACTCCTGCATTTGTTTGTCCATACACGTAACCCAGTGTGGTTCTTTTTCCACACCTTGGTTCCTGCTGCCCCAGTCACCCTTAAACATCAGCACACATTTCCTTTGTGTCTGGGTAGAGGAACTTGTTGTGACTCCAGATGTTACTGCTCTTAGCTGAGAGGACAGCTCAGTGTTGAGTAAAGCTTGGCTTTGTATCAGCACCTTGGTTCACTGTTCATTCCCTTGTTCTCCAGCACACTCCCATTGTGTCTGACTCCACTCTTTCTGCAGCCTGTGCTGCACAGGATGCTTGGCCAGCTCCTGTCATGCCAGCAGAGGATTTGTGCACTCTGTGCTTTTGGAGCTCCCCTGTTTCATGCTGGCAGGGCAGATTTGGCACTCACAAATAGGATGAAACTCAATTTAGAGTTGTGCTTCAGGAGCATCCTAACTGTTCATGGGTGCAGCAGATCCACTCCTCACCTCTGGCATGCATCAGTCAGATTTTCAGCAGATCTGCTCCTGGCATCTTCACTGCTGTTAATGTACAGCAAACCAGGGCTATCTTAAGCTTTTCCCTTCCTGATTTAAGTTATGGCATCCTGTGCTGAACTTGTGTAATAAGTGATCTTAATCTCACTGACAGAGCCTGTATCTTTTTGCTGGCAGTGTTAGACACACTCAACTTGTAGTCACTGGACTTTTCATTTAAAGCTGCCTCAGGATTTATTGTGCTTGACCTGTGCTTCATGGGAAGGTCGAGTTGGGAGGGATTTACCAGGTCTGTAGGTCCTGGATCCTCTGGTTTTCACAAGCTTTACCTAAAATCCTATTCAGAGTCTTCCTAAATTCCTTTGATTCCCAAGTTACTCTATGAAAGGATTGTAGATTGAGCTGCCCACTTCTCCATCCCAATCCTATCTGGCACTGAAGTTTATGGATGTGGTGTTTTGTCCAACTGGCATCTGAGCCCTTCACACCATAGGCAGAAATAGGGGAGAGGTGGAGGTGCTTCCTGTAGAAATGAAGTGCCAGGGGAAGTGACCCTTGATTTTTGACATCTGTTTTTCCTCAAAATGTTTGTCTTTCACTCCGTAAGCACTGAGTCTTCTGAAGACACATGCTAGGGAAATATTGAGCTGGAATATTGAGCTGGAAATGCCGGTTGTGCCATTGGATGGGTGAGCCCTCCTGACTGCCAGAGTTCAGCCTGGGCCTCTCCTAATCAGATGTTCCCGTTGGCCTGGGAGGATTTGTGTCAGTCTGTACAAAGCTGTGTTCATTCCTGTGGAGCCTTACACTGACCAGTCTTGGAGTACTGAGAAAACCATTTCTTTTCCTCTGTCTCACTTCTCTGCTGGTATGGAGGGGGAGGAGGGGTGGATCACAGGCTTTTTTTCATTTTGTGGGAGGGTTATGATTTGGCGCCTGTTGGAGTAATGAAGATGGCATTGTCTTTTCATGGATTAATGCTGACATGGGATAACGCTCTAGGCTTTTTCTCTGTCACACCCCTTGTCTTCAGAAGTTCTTCCCTGAGGAAGCCCAACTTCCCCCTGAGTAGTTCTGTGAGCTCAGCAGCCTTGCTCATGTCCCTGTAAATGTGCCATTTTCCCATGGGTTTAAAACCGCTTTTCTCCCCTCCATTTGCCAGCATGAAATAATAGGATTGTTCCAGTGGGAAAGGAAATGTGTTTTGACACCATTGTGTCAGAGTGCCACTTTGAGGGTGATTTGTTTAACTTGTGCTAAGTTCCTGTTGGCGTTTCTTTGCAGTTATTATCATTTTGTAAACATTGCAGAGCGGGCTGCAAAGTGCCAACTGCTTTATGTTTTCTGTTAAATCAAACATACAATGCAGCCCATTCACATGACCTAATCCCCTGTGCCTGACTTGTTTTGCAACTCTGGGACAAGATCTCCAAAAAGAGTGAATTTGGAATACAAAGCCCACAGGGCTCTGCTCACCCCAGTGGAAGGGCAGGTCCTGACACCCTCAGTGACTCAAGTTTGCAGAGGAATGATTCCCTCTCCTTCCATGCAGATCTGTGGCTCTGAGTTGTAAAATATAAAATATGTAAATTTATATAATAAATATAAAATATAAAAAAAGTAAAATATGTAAAATAAGGAGGAGTTGGGGAATCCTTGTGTTATCCTACACACTATGAGCTGCTGCCTTTAGGTGTTACCACAAAGTGAAAAAAATCCCAAATTTTTTACACTTTCAGAAGTAATGTACATAAGTTTTTCTTCCTCATAAACACATCCTGTGTCTGTAGCAGGTGGTGGCATCCCTGAGCATTCCTTTTCCCAGCCTGAGCCTGAGCAGCAGCAGTGCTGGGCTGGTTCCTGGGTGCATTCGTGGCCCCAGGCTGTCCTGCCCTCTGAGGACCCGGAGCAGCGCTGCTGGGCAGGACACTGGGCACTCCTGGAGTGCCAGGGCTCCACCTGAGACATCTGGGAAGGTCACTGTGTGTCCCTGTGCCACAAGCTGCTCAGGGGTCATGTGCCACTGCAGTTATGATCCCGTCAGGAGAGCAGGACTGGCAAACGAACCGTGCCTAAGTCGTCAAGCATCAAAGCATTCACAAGGTGCATTTTCCACTGGAAAACCAACGTGTCCTAAGGAATGACAAGAGGCAGAGCAGGTTATTTTAGTTCTGGGGTTTTAACAGCTGTCACTCCCTCTCTTCTTGTGGTGGTCAGCCTTTCCAGCCAGATGGACCATGCAGCCTTTTCCAGAGGCAGGGACACGCGATGCTCTTCTCTTGTCCCCTGTAACTTGTCACGCAACGCTGGAGGCTTTGTTCTTGCACACTGAATCCAGTGCTTCTGGGAAGCTTTGGACTGAGATATATTACAAGCTGGATAAATTCATTCTGCCTCCCCTCTGCTTTTTGTCATATAATGGTGACAGAAAAAATGGCAGTAGGAAAAGGCTGCTATTGTTAAAATAATTAATCTGGCTGATAGCCTCTTCCTAAAGGGCCCTTGGGAAAGAGGACTGCCAAAAGTAGGCTGCAGGCTGGGCAAATTTGCATAGTGTGAAAGGTGGGACATTTAATAATAAATCTGTATTTGTTATCTTGGCCTTTTACAATGAAATGGAAGCACCGCCAGCGCTTTGACGTCCAGAGTAAATACCCTACAGTATTTACTGGGCAAGACTGAAATAGGTTTTCGTGGAGTGGTTAAAATAAAAATAAAAAGCAGAATATTGTGAAGTGAGTTTTGAAATGCTGAAAATGACGAGTTTCTCTGGTTTGTATTTCTGGAACTCTTGAGGAGATTAGCATAAATTTGGTTACATGAAGGATAAAGCCTGTTGTTAAAAGTGGTGGCAGTGAATCCAGCACAGCATAAATTTAATAATCTGCTTCTGCTGGTTTTCATCTTTTTCATAATGTTTCCTTGACAGAATTATCTGCTCTGAATTGGAAGTCCAGATCCACGAATTTTACATCTGTCACTGTTTTTTGAGAGTAAGTGGCCATTTAGAAAGGCACCCAGACTTCATGTAAAGGTGCTTAGCAGTGGCACGTCCGTGATGTCCCAGGGATGTGACTAAGTGCTCCTGAACAGTCAGTATCATGTCACTTGTCACCCATGAATGCAAGCATCTCTGGAGAAATGCTAATTAATGATTATGTCATGGTATTAGAAGTTATTCTTTACCAGTATCTGGGCTACTCAGTGTAATGGTTTTTGTATCTAACAAGTGACATACTCTGAGCAACAAAAACTTAAAAGTTTTAAGAGGCAGCATTGCTGAGCTGGGTTAACGTGGTTCACTTCTGCAAAAATGCATCAGCTCCAGTCTCTTGTTTTCCTGCAAATGAAGAAACAGGAAGATGACTGCTGTCAGCACAGGGGAAGGTGAGCTTTCAGCTCTCAAAAAGATACTGCTGATGGGAATATCTGGGAAACATTTTTTTGTCTCCTCTTGTCTTCTGAAAGTACTGAAGCATTATGTGGAACACTAGGGAAGGTGTTTTGTTTAAATCTGAAGTTTTCCAGTGCTTGCAGTGCCCTGGAAGCTGCCCTGTTGCAGTCTCTGAAGTCTGTATCAAATGCAGGGCTTACACCAACCAAGGCTGTGTGGAGAACAAGCCCAAACCATGGCCAGGGATGGCCACCCCCAGCAGGCAAGTCCAGGTCTTTGGGAGGATGCTCCAGTTGTTAGCAGGGAGGGGCTGATGGCCAGCCCTCAGCCAGGTTGCCCAAGGCCTGGTGCCACACGGGGAGGAGCTGGTCAGGCACAGCACAGAGCACGGGGACACGCCCCAGGCATCAGGGAGGAGGTTTTGGATACACTCACTGGACTTGTTCAGCCAAGATGCACAAGAAAATTGCTGTCTTAAAATCTTGTGAATGCTTTGTCCTACTCTTCAGAGTATCCACTCTCTTGGTTTCAGCAGCCACCAGCTGTCCCTGACTGCTACAGCAGTGCTGACTCAGCCCACATGCTTAAGCAGAGTTTATATAGAGGATCTGCAGCACAGGGCTGTAACACAGCTTTTGGTGCAGTCATGCTAAGCCTACACAGCCATCAGGATTGCTGTCTGCTTGTCTGCTCGTTTCATTACTTACTGTGACTTTCCTCGTCCTTTTCCTATCCCCCTGTCCCTGCAATTGCCCAACACATTGTAATTATCTTGTCATTCTTTAGAATCAATGCCTTTCCATATATATGTCTGTGGTTCCCTGGCTGGCTTCACTGGCAGATGCTTAGGGGCAAATCTTCAGCTGGTAAAAACAGAGCTCCCTGCAACCATGATAATTTACACCAGCTGACAATTGGCCACTTGGATACCTTAAAATATCCATCTCTGAGAAGCAATTTGGTACTTAATGAAGAAAATGCTCCTAGTCATCTATTTCTCATTTCCAAACAATATGAATATGGTTGGGTTGTTGTTGTTTTTGTTTTTTTTTTTTTCTTTTAGACTAGGCTTTGTTTTTAATAGAAGCAGTGTTGTGTAATCTGCACTATAACACACATTCATGAAAGTGTCTTTGAAATATGCATTTTATTTCTTCTTAAAATATTTGAAGAAAAACATTCTGTATTATGCTATGAGATGCGTAAATGCTTCATACCTGCCAAATCTTTCTGTTTGGGAAGTAGCCCTTCCACATTTTGGCAGGATAAATGTAGTTCTCCCCTGCCCTTTTCCAAAATCCTCTCTGAAGCCAACTTCTTTTTCTGACTCTAAGCATATTCTCCATTTTGAAATGTTGGTGGGTGGGATAATTTTGTATTGTAATATCTCTTCATAGAAATTAATGGATAAAAATACAACTTCCAATTCTATTTTATAAGCCTCTAGTGTCAAGGAGTGGACTATAGCTGGAAGATCATCTTCCTGTTAATGTTTGTGCTGTGGTTTCTCCTTGCTCATACATGTCCAATAAACCCCACACCAAACTGCAATGCTTATTTTTTTAGAGTAAAAAGAACTCTCTTTCCTCTTTTCTTTAAAGGAAAAAACATTTAGGTAATGCTGCCGTGTCTTTTCTTAAACTTCATTTGAGGAGCCTGTAAGGAGTGGGAAAAATTCATTTTTATTGTTTAAAGTAATACAGACCCCTGAGGCTGACCTTCCTTTAGGACCTTAAAATGCTCAAAGTCTTGTACTCCAGAGACTCTGCAGTGGAGTTCCCAGGAATGCCCTGGCTCTGTGTTAATTTGTTTTCTCTTCATATAAATATGAAGAGATCATGTGTTTCTTTTAATATTGGGATTACATGGTCATGTCTTTAAAACTATAAATAGAGAGGCCTATTTCAAGTAGGAAAGCTGTAGAGTGAGATAGTGGAGAGATGGGTTTGGGGAGATTTGGTGCTGTTCAGGATGCTGTTATTGCATTAGGAGAAGTCTGGCCTCCTGCATAATGCATTAGAGCTGCCAGGCTTGCTGCTTCCTACCAAGGCATCTAAATTGTGATTCAATTACCTCAGGAAGATAAAAGACTTTCTGAAGTGGGAGAAGATGCATTTGTTTCATTACAGTTTGATTTGGGGCTTTTCTGTGAAGTTTTTGGTTCAGTTTTAGGGGGTTGGATGTTTTTGTTCTGTTTGGTGAAGGGTTTCTCCCTACCCTTTTTTTTTCCTCTTTTCCCCACAGCACTGAGTTGCATCCCTCCATCAAAACAAAAGAAAAAAAAAATCAAAAACACCCAAACAAATGAAGCACCTCAGTGCTGGATTTTCCATAAGGGTGATTTAAAGGATTTCTGAGCATTAGCTCTGTAGGGGCAACACTGGGAATTGTGCTGCTGAAAGAAGAGAGGAAGTTGCTGCTGCTCCTGAGCATGATCAGTGACAATGACTGTTGTGTTACTTTTTGTCACTGCTTGTTCCAGCTCCTTCAGAGCTACTTGATAATTTAGTTCCTCCTAAGAGAGACCAACCCAGCGCTGGTGAGCTGGCAGTGCAAACCTTTCCTTAGAGCTTGCTTGTACTGACTCAGTTACTCTTCAGATTTCATGTGCATGTGTGGGAATCTGTTTGTCTCGAAAGCTTCCAAGGGTGATTTCTTAATTTTATACAAGTGGTTCAAACAGTAGCTAATACAAATCATTCACCAATGAGCTACAGAGCCTATGATTTACTAGAAATTATTAGAAAATCAAAACAGAAGAATCCTATTCCAAAGAACTGCAGCATAGGCAGCCTTCTTTTCTGACTCTGGCACCTGTACCATAGCAGGGGTGTAGCACAAAGGACTCCATGAGCTCCACACAGATTAAACATGGAGAAAAAGGTAAAATTGCAAAACTAGAATGACCCTTAAGTGTTTACTTTTTTGTATGAGGTGAGGGCAAGGTATAAACCATTGTATGAACAATCTCTAGTCTGAAATGAGGAGAGACCCTATAGGAAAGATTGTTTGTCCTCTCCTTTTCCTCCCTTCTTACACTGGCCAGAATTTGCATCTGCCTGGGTTTTCTGCAACAGGTTATTTAATGTATTTCCAGCATTCATGCAAGTGGAAAGCTGCTTCTAGGCTTTCCTTTGCTGAAGGATAGATGGCTTCTGGTGAGATGATCTGACTGCAGTAAAGGAAACAACAGTCCATAAGATCTGGGTCCTGTCCCTAAGTGCAACACTAGTGAGCATCAACAGCCTCAATGTGAGCTTTGTGATCAGGCAGGGTTGGAAATCAGGTTGTTATGGACTCAGTGCCTGAGCTGATGTGGCAGTCCCATCATGGTGTTATTTTGCTGGGCATCATTAGCATGCTGGGCATCATTAGCATGCCAGCAGAGAGCTGGGAGGCAGCTGGGGAGCATCAATGGGCAGCACACAGCCATCCAGCAAAGCAGCAGCAGCTTCTGAATGGAAAATGACAGTGTCTAAGCCATTTGGTGTGAATTGGCCAGCAAATGAGGATGTCTGACAGAGCAGTCAGGACATGATGTCATTGTCCCAGGACAGGGTTTGCAAAGGGCACTGCAGCTCCAGCATTCAGCATCTCTTCCTCTCCTCTGCTGAATGCTTTTGTTGCAGCAGCCTCTTAGTTCTTTGGCAATGTCGTTCTAAGAACAGAGTGAATTCCAGGCATTTAAATGAAAATGGGTTTGGTTCCATTTTATTTTTGGTGTCCCATGGAGAACATATGGTTTTCTCTAATTGATGCTGAACAAATCAACATTTAGACATTACTATACCAATAAATCTACTGCTATGTCATGTTTCTTTCAGGTATGCATTCAGAAATTGGCTAACTAGGCTTGTTAATTTATGAATTCAGAGTGTGCAGGGCCTCACAAAGCAGAGAAATGAGTAGTTTTGCAGTCTGTTGAAAAGACCTTGTGCATTCAAATGAACTGCCCAATACATGTGACCTAGACAATTTTCCTCAGTATTTTTTTATTTGAGGGGGAGTACAAATGATCACATTCTTAGCCTAAAAGTTGCTGAGGACAAGTTCCCAAGAAATGATTGTAAATGGATTCTAAAGATTAGCAGCAGTTGAAATACTAGAAAAAAATTTCTTTAATGAGGTTCTTGTTTATTGGTGGTATCTCCATTTCTTAACCCTTTGATTATCAGATTAACACTTGTCCCCAAGTCAGCACCAATTATGTATAGTGCAATTAACTACCTAACAGTGTCATCAATGTGTGGAACTCAGTTTTTTACATCAACCTCAGATGGGAACACCCCATATCAATGCTGTGCCTGCTCTTAGGGCTCTGGTGTCAAATCAATTTAAGTGGTATTATCTAATGTAAAACTGAAAGTTGCTCCTGAAGCTAAAATGCCAGGTTTGCATCTTGTGAAGTGTTGCACAGACACAACTGTCCTGCAGGTGAGATTATGTAACTGGGTACCTGCACCTTCTCTTGGCACTGTAAATAAATAAATAAGTTGTAAATAGTACATAAATAAAGAAAGAACAGATCAGTTTAAATCCTGGCTGGCCCTGCTGCAGTAAGTGTGGAAACACTCTGAGTGCAGTGACTGATTCCAGGGCTCAGTCCTTAATTTCCCAGTGATGGTCCTTCTCCCATCCAAGTGAGGAGTCAGGCAGGGATGTAGGGTGTGGAATTTGCCCCACAGTTGGCAGCTGTGGTAATGCAGAATGCTGTTGTAAACTTCTTCTTGATCTGTGTTAAGCTGATTCAGCCCAGCTCACTGCAACAGCAGGACTTGGAATAAAAACTGCTTGGTACACTATATAGAATTGTTTTAGTTGTTTCCTTCCTCTGGTTTTTGTGGGGATAATTGTCACCTACTTGTCTTCTCTGTGCTGTTCTGTGATGTTCTCGACCACTTTCCTAACATCCATTTCACTTCCAAGCTGCAGAATTCTAGACTTGGGGTTATTTACCACCATCTCTTCTACATAATCATGTCTCAGACTTTCCCTTCTCGTTGTAGTGGGGAGTTTTGCTCTACTATTTAACACCTTAATTTTCATATGCATCATCTTTGTTTCTTGATCATTTTGTTGACAGTGATTTCAGTTTTCCCTTTCAGAAAAGAAAACCATTCATTTGCCTTGTGAATATTAAAAATGAGACTTACTGATACCACAAAAGGGGAACTTACTGGAAGAAACACTGCAACTTTCTTTTAAAAGTCTTTCATTTGTATTTTAGTATTGATATTACACGGTGTCAAAAATTATTCTGCAACCTCCTTTCTTTTCTTGCCCACACAGAGTATTTAATAAAAGAAAAGAAAATGTCACTGGATCTGTGTGAGTCTGTATGTATTTGTCAGAACACCACAGCAGAGTGGCATTGTGTTGAGGACCCAGTCAAGGTGGTAATTATTCTCCCAGCAGTTGAAGGCTCTACCTGTTCCCTGTATTTTTAAAGTGCCTGCTGGAGAACAAGGCACTGCAAATTGATTAAGTATTAATTGTGACAGTGAAATTTTCTGTCATGTGGCGTTGAGCTGCACTGATCTGTCACCTGCATTTGAAAAACGTGAAGTAACTGATTGAATACAGTGAAAGTGTACAAGGTGGCTTTTTATGGGAAATCCATCTACAGCTGAGTGAAAAAAGACATTTTTGCCATGCAAGGTGCCTTGGAAACTTGCTCCATGTTAGTTCTGCAAGCAGGAGTAACAGTGAGGTCAAATGAATTTTTCCAGACTGAAGGGTGTATCCTGTATGTTAGTGAAATTCTGGTAAGTGAAGCTTTGATAGCCTTCACAGGAGGATTTTATTTTGATTACAAATATGGCTCAGTGCAAGGCTTCTGCAATAAGGAGTGTGTAAGCTGCCACAGCCCATCTCCTGTGCACTCTGAGATGCCTTTTGAAGCCATTTCCCTCCTTACTGAGACACAGTTCAATCAATAAAAGATATCAACGGGGTTTGTACTCTATTTACAAATCTCCACAATCTCCTACCCCTGATGTTTAACATGCCACAAGTGCAGTCACACCCCAAAGGAGATATTTGCTACCTCTGGTAAAGCTCCACAGCCTTCTTGGTCTTCTGCAGCCAGAAATGCTCCAGCCTGCAAGGGGTGCTCTGTGCTGCCTGTCTGCCAAGGACCCTTTTCCTTTTATTTAAAGAACTTCTTTAAGTTCTTGGTTACTGCAATGACGCAGACACGTGGGTTTCCTCTCTGCTGTCCCACAGCTGGGTCACTTTAGGATGTCCTGGTCCCTGTGGATGAATGACCAACAACTCCTCCATTGTGGCTGCTCCTGAGCAGGCTGCAGATGTGAAAATCCCCATCCATCCATCCCTCAGGTGCCGTAGCCAGGCTCTCTGAGGGTATTTTGGATTATTTTTTTGACTTGTACTTTCCCAAAGTTGGCAAAGTGCATATTTAAACCACAGCAATCATCGGTAATCAGTTTACTATAGATTTTAATGGGTGTTAATACAGTTTTCCCTCCAAGTGGAATAAAAATTGCTCTTAATTTGATCTTGCCATCAAAAAAGCTTTTCAATGTTTTGATTTTATTTGGTATATTTTTAATCATTTCCCATTTCAAAACACATAATTTTGCATTAATATACTACTGGGGAACTTGTTCTGTCCTAAAAGCATTAGTTGTTTTAATGCTGAAGTTTTTCACTTGGTGCATTTCCACCACTGGAGATTAAGACATTTCTCCAATTTTGGCACATTTCATACTTTGAAAATCCCTACCTCCAGCTGTTCTTCCTGTTTCGTTTTCTCCCCTGAGGCATTTCATGTGATGAAGGGAATCTGCATTTTGTGCATTTTTAAAATGCTCTGTGAAGATTTGGTTTGGAAGCTCCAAGATGGGAGGGATAGTTCACAGATGGCTGTATGTGTGCCTGTGTAAATGTTTCATGTGTTTCAGTCCTCCTGATCTCACATTTAATAATTACATGGGCTAAGGACACAAAACAGCTGTAAAAAGGAAGTGCAGAAATTCATTGCTTACTCCACAGTATCTGATTTAAAGTGCTGACCCTTCAGCCTTGCAGTCTAAGGTACAACCCATTCTGCAGCCCCACCTCCCTTATTCCCAAAATTCCACTGGTTTAGTTCCATGCTTTTCCCACTTGGTTTTAATTACTACTTTAAATTTCACAGCTGAAGTCTTAAAGGCCTGCCCTATTACCTGGTTTGTTGTCCTCATTGCTGGAGCCTCACAGTTACAGACCTGCCTTCTCTCTCCGTAGGTTATGTGGCACTCTGCAAAGGTAAATGAAGGTGTCAGGGACGGTGCTGGGTTTTATTCCTTCCTCATCTTCCTCTGGATGTGCCTGCACTGCTGTAGCCTTGTTGGTGTTTTAGATTTCATCAGAGGCCCTGGCTGGAGGTGACGAGGTCTAGGGGGAATCAGAGAATATTCTCTGCACCTTTCTGTGTTGTCTCTCCCTCTTTCCTCAACTGCCCATTTTCCTCTCTGCTCCCTCTTCCCTAAGTGTTGGTCTATTCTCTGGAGAGGGGAATAAAGGTGTGAATTGTGTGGTGCCAGCCGTGCTCCTGAGATAAGGGAAAGTGTTTATCCAGACGGCTCTTGTGGATTCAACAGTTGGGACAGGCAGCACTCGCCTCTTTTATCACCTGATTTTGTATTTTCTGTGACTAAAGCTCTCTCAGCTGGCCAGCAGCTTCACCCCCTTCTTTCTGTAGATGGCCTGCACTTTGCAGCTGCCCAGCTGGCCCTGCCATATGGTGGCTGATGGTTACTTTGTCTTCACTGAAGGCCAGTGACCCTCTGAGTTGTTCTATTTGTCTATTTTGTGCAGCTCCTCGGCTGCCTAAACTAATGTGTGAAAGTTAATACTCCCATTCATAACTAAAATTCTGCTGTCCAGGAGGGGATTTTCACAGGTCAGTGGTGATACTGAAGTCATCACTAGAGCTTTGTTGTAATCTCAGCTCATGCAGATAAAATGCAGGTTCTGATTAAAGAAGAAAAATAAAAATTAGCTGTTCGTCCTTCTTCTTATCACCTCTTTTTTATTTACTAAAGCTGGATGTGTTCACCCTTCTTCAATTTTGCTCTACCAAAACCCTCATCAAATCAACTACATAAAAACTAAAACCTAGTTTTGGCAAAACAGGATAGAGCTTTTATTAATTTAGTATCCCCAGGAGCTAAGAACATGAGAATATGAGCAAATAAAACTGTGGTTTGGGAACCAAATGGGATACTGAAGGTTCTCCCATACTGGCTTGTCTTAATTGAACCAAACAGTTTATCAGGTTTGCTTTCCCATATTGCAGAATGCAGAGTGTACTTTGTATTTTGACTTTTCATACCTGTTTGTTTGATTTTGTTGTTCTTGAGGTGACTGTAGGAGAAATGGCCCTCAAAGAACTAATTTTTGGAGTTTTTTTCTGACTGCAAAGCAGAAGAAGGAATTTCTGCTCCCCTTTAAAAGAGATGCAGAACTTTTGTTGTCTCATCCATAGGCTAGGCTGAAGTCAGGGATGTGGGCCCTTCTCTGTTCAGCCCCACTTGCTCATCCACAGGATCATCCCTTTTCACTGCTCCCTGGAGAAGAAGCTTCTTGCACAGATCTGCCTGTAATATGCCACTAAAAGTAGAGATAAGACAAGGAGGAATCTCTGAGTAGCAAGAACAGTGTCTTTGTGTACAGCCTGGAAGGACTTCCTGTTAAATATGAAATGCTTCTGATGAATTCCCTGACTGTTTTGTTGGCCTGTATGGAACAGCTTAGAAATTGCAGCATAAGCTGCAAATTAAAGAGAGTTTTAAAAAAAGCTGGTTTAGAGGTGGTAGTGCATGCTATGGTAAGCCTGAATTAGCCTTCCTTTCTAGACTGATATTTGTGGATTATGCTTTTGTGGCTCAATCCCCAAGCTACTGAGCAAATCTGGTTTTATCCACTTAGGGCAGGCTCTGCTTTAGCGTGTGCATGGTCTCCAGAAGTGCAGTGCTGTCTGCTGGAGGGTGTTGGTGCCCGTGTCCTCCGAGCCTGTAACACTGCAAAACTCAGCCTTCTGTAATGCCTGCTATCAGCTGAGCCACTTGGTTCATTTTGGCTTCATCTTCCCAATAAGCTGGGAGCCCAAAGCATGGATTTTAGGAGAGAGCTTGCATCAGGGACCTGTCTGAATGCTTTCAGCAAGGGCTGGATTCTACCTAGGACAGCTCCAAAGCTTCTCATGAGCTGCAGCACATAGCTTGTAGTTTGTGTTCACTGCTTCTTGCTCTGCTCATCTTGTATGAGGAGAAAAATTACTCCTTTGTCACCCCCCTTTATTTAGTTTCCTTTTTGTTCATCTCTCCTATAATATCAGTACCCTCAGTCCACATCTTGGAGTGGGGAGATGGGTGATTTATCCTTGGTCCTCTCTGTGTGTCCCAGGTTGGTGTCTGTCAGCTTTGCAAACAGCACAACAATGTTCAGCTCCTGATGTTTTTAACAAACAATAAAACACTGAGCTCTGCCTGGTGAGGTTTCCAGGAGATGGAAGGAGCAGGAGAGAGGGGTTGCAAGCCTCAGGAGGAAGCTGAATGTGGGTAGGGTGGTGATCCTTGATCCTCTGGCACCTTTGGAGATGCTAAATACCCTCATTTCAGCAGGACACTGAATAAAAGCATTCACTGGAGAATAAAATATCATCAGCTTAAGAGATGATGGGCTGGTCAGACCCTTTATGCCCCCATTTATAGTTGGTAAACCCACTGTATTTAGAAGAAAATGGAAAAAGAGTTTTGAACCAGAACTCTGCCTTTTTTCCTTGCACTGAGCCCTTCCTGCAGGCCCCTAAATCCTCCCCATTCTGCCAGGCAGGTGTTGAGCACAGCCCCCTCCAGGCAAGCCCTGAGCCCACACAGCCTCCCCCAGCAAGTGTGGCATCCTGGGACCACACAAAAAATTCCTCCCCTGCACGACCCGCGGCTTTATTTTGGCACAAGAATCCCAAAGTGGCAACCCAGGGGGAAGACGAATTGAAATTCCAGCTTCCCACACGGCAATAGGAGACTTACCACTGAGTCACCAAAGCTGCTTAAGAATATCATTATGATATTTCCTGAAAACAAAATTCCTACCTGGTAAGCTGTAAAGTGTTCAGGCTTTACAAAATCCAATTCCCTGCTTAAAGTGCCCATTTGCAGCTGCATTTTTTTTCACTGAGTTTAAGAGACTTTGTATCTCCAGTAAAGTGGTTTTCAGCCAGAAGGGGTAACTGAGGTGGAAGTTCATTTTATGGATCAGCTTATATTCAAGCTTCAGGTGCTTGAGAAGAACAAGTTGATTCTGTTAAATCAGAGGACCTTTAGTTCTTGTGGTCTTTGCAGGACAAACAATACTGAAGAGAGTGGGTTTGTTTGCATCTAAGATGGAGAAGCCATAGCATGCATTGTGCCTCATCCTGGTATCACTGACTGCATTTCATACAAATTCAAACAAAACATTTAAATGCTTAATTTCATTGTCTCAGAAGTTCTTTCTCAGGGTTTGATTCACGTACAAAATGCATTTGTTTTGTGTTGTGCTGTGCAAGACAAAATACAAAACCAGGGCAGCGTCAAGCATTCGCTGTTTTCAGCAGTTTGTGTTGTGCTGTGAGATCTGGGGTGGTAATGACTGATAATAGCAAATCTGTACTTAGAAGTATCACTTGGATGTTTTGGGAATAAGCTTGTAGACAGATTCCCTCTGCTGCTCTGAGCTAGGGCTGTAAAGAAAGTGGTCCCATACATTGCTGAAATACACTCAAAATGAACATCCTTACTACTCCTGCTGGAATCAAAGACTGTGCTTAAATATTCACAGGGCTGATGCTTTAGCTCTTAGGAAGAGGTCATCAATATGCTATTTTGAAGGTATGGATCTCTGAATATTAGAATACAGGAATATTAGAATAAAACAAGAATACAGGTTTCTAATATTAAACCCCAATGCAGAAAATTGTGGTTTGCAGCTTCAGACATGAGCGTTGTCAGTTCAAATCTGTGTCATCATACAGAGAAAATTAAGAAAGAAAAGGGTGGGGGAAAAGGAAATGTCAAGGAATACTTTGACTAAATCATTAATGATCAGAATTTCAGGATTTGTGTATCTTTGGGGGTTATTTTTAACTGTAGTTTCTTGCTGGAAAAACCTTTACATGTTCTCAGAGTCACAGAATCCTTTAGACTTGAAAAGACCTCCAAGATCATCCAGTCCAACTGTTCCCCCAGCACTGCTAAGGCCACCACTAAACCATGTCCCCAAGTGCCACATCAATTAAATACCTCCAAGAAGGGTGGCTCTGCCACTTCCCTGGGCAGTCTGTGAGAGTGCTTGACAAGCCTTTCTCCTGTTAATTTCTCACTGAAGTTAATTTTGACTTGCATGACTGACCTTTATCTCTGCGGACAAAGACATCCAGAATTTCCATCCCACTTAGAACTGGATTCATTGAATTAGACCTAGACCTAATTGCACCATGAATTGCAAAACACAGCTCTGTCTGTGAGATGCTTTCATATTGTGGCCTCATTATAATAAGGTGTTAATGGCACAGTGCACTGAATTGATCTTGGTAATTATATTTCTACTGCTCCACAGAATCTTGTTGATCTTTTAGGTGATGCAAGGTGAGCAAATAATGAATAAGTTTAAACTGTGTAATAATAATTACATTGTTCTTGTCTGCATGTGATATTTGTACTTTATGTTGGGAAAATTGAAGATTTATAGTATTTTGTTCTTATCTTTTACCCTGTGTTTTCATATCATCTTCCACTGCAATTACATAACTTCCCTCCAGATCCCTGACAATGATCCCCACCTTTCTCAGGTGCCATGTTTTCACAAAGATGGAAGAAGAATGTATTATTAAAGCTAGAGTTCATATAGCTGAATTGATTTATAAAAAGAAATTGGATGCCCATATCCTTGGGTGTCTTGATTATGGGACTCATTCTTGGTTTGACAGAAGCAAGCACAGCTGCAGGTGTGCAAACAGCTGCTTGGAATGGGTTTGATTTTGTCTTGTTCCCCAGAAGTGTAAAAGAAATTATTTCCTCTTCCATGTCTTGGTAGCTGTCTTGGTTTGGGAGGTTTGGGAAGACAGGTATCTGCCAGGGAAAGCTGGAGTTTCCCTTGGAATGGAGAATGTAACCTCCCCTCCACCTTCCAAATTATTATAAAGAAAACACCTCCCCAAGCGGTTTGAACAGATGTAATAGAATAAACCTTTTTTGGTTACATAACCCAAGACAGTAGCTGACCCACAAAGGACAATCTGTGGAGTGTCAGGTTTTGAGTATGGAGGTGATTTGTCTAAAGATTAAAGCCTGAGATTTTCAGAAGAACCTGAGGATTTTGTGTGCTAAATTCCACTGGAATTGTGGTGGAGGTTCACTTTGCGAGTCATTAATTCTTAATTCTTTATCATCTACATATTTTGTTACCAAACACAAAAGTTAGAGGTTATGTAGGTGGCAAAACAAGTTGAAAAAGTAGCAGTGTCAGTTTTATGGTTTTTTTGCTTGTTTAGCCACGTTGCTGACATTCTCCTGAGAAGTAAAATTATGATTATTTTAGCTCTTCATAACTGAATCTCAGTGAAATCCCATCGAAAAAGTGTGGAATATTTTTGAGGCTTAAAGAACATTTCTCTGCTTTCTATGGGAAGTTCTATGCAAGTGATGGAGAGAATCAGTATCAGATGGAGAGAATCAGGAGTAGAGTCCTGTAATTGGCAAAATAGGCTCCTCCTCTACCTGAAGAGATTTTGGGCTGGTCCCTCATGGTTTGGCTGCATCTGTAGTTCTGCAAGAGCTGGCTATTGCAGCAGCTAAACCCAGGGAAAACTGTTAATATTGTACATGATGAAAATTTTAGGTTACTCTCAAAATTTGGATTAAAAAACTAAAATCAGTTGAACTGTGAAGAAGCAAAGACAGGTCCTCTGTGGGATGAAGTTAATGATTCCCCTGTGATTTCAGGGGTTGTACTGTCATTTGTATCTGAGGGATTCTGGCTTGCAGTTTTTAGGTAGCAAACTTGGATTTTTCCTCATATTTGGCTGCTTGAAGGGTATAATCTTAATCAAGCTGTACATCAGTAAGAATGGGAAAGTGGAAGTGGGGTGATGCTAAGGCAGGGAGTAGTGGTAGCTGATTTATGGCAGTAGTGCTCCTGTCCTTGAGGAACTGCATGCTTGTGAAGGTCAAATCTCAAAGTAATTGTCCTCCGAATTATAAAATGATTAATTTTCTTTTTGAAGTGCCTTATCTGCGTAGCTCTTCTTTAGTTGCTTTGTGTGACAGAGATCTTTTTTTTCTTGCCTGTTTCAGGGAGAAAAATCAGTCTGCTCTTCTTCAGGGATTTAGTGTGCTAACTGTGACTTTATGTTTTCTGTTGGAAACTATGTGTTCGTGCTCTCCTGTGCAAAATAAATGAGTGAACAAACCAGAAATTGCCTAGAGGCTGAGCCTTTTTATTTTTTATAAGTGTACCTTTAAACAAATCCTGTCTGCTGGTTGAGAGACTTCTCTGGCATCCCTAGGGAACTGCTGGGATGTGTCTGCTTGTGCAGGGCAGGGAAAGCACCAGGCCTGAGGAAAGTTATGTAGAAATAGCACCTTTACTATCATTGTCTGTAGGAGTGTGGGATCTGTATCAAACTGTCCTAAACCGTGGCTAAAATGACCAATGTGTTATTCGAAGGAAAATGAAATGCCTGGAAGTTTTTAAGCTGGCAAACAAGATGCTCTCTTTTCCCAGGAAGTTTCCTTGCTCATGAGTTAGATTTATCACATGAAATTAGCACATATTAGATACCTTGTTTTAGATCTATTTTATCCCATTCAAGCTGCAATAGGGCGTGCTCTTGGCAAGGCTGTTGCCTTGTATCCCCCACAAATGTCCAGACAAACTCCAGACATTTCCATGGCATTATGCAGCAGGTGGCATGAACATGTCCTTTTCTATGAACCATCATGATGCCTTGGGAAGGCTGACCTGGAACACAGATTGGACAGAGCTAGAGAATAAAGTAGATATTTATTGAAAGGCCTTTAGGGTACACCTTGGGGAGTACAAGAGCTTGACCAGGGCTACCCAAGGTGGAACCAAAATGGTCACAAAATGAATGACCGGTCATGAGGTCTCACACTTTTATAAGTTTTGGTCCATTTGCATATTGGGGTTTAATTGTCCAATTACAGCTTTAGATTATGAAGTCCCATCCTTCTTTTTTTCTCTCTTCAGTCCACCATTGTTTGTGCTTTTGGGCCTGAAAACTTGTAACAGTTGTCCTTGCTCTCCAGCAGGAAAAGGATTTGTTTTGTCTACCCACTCTGTGAAGAGAGCTTACTAACACTGAATATGAGGCTCAGGACTACACACCTAGGCAGCACAGAGTCTGAAAAACATAAAAGCTAAAACTTAAGGCATCAAAACATGTCAGAGCATCAGTGGAGGAAAAGGCTTTTAGATAAAACAGGCAATCAGGCACTGAGTAACTCATGTCTTAGTGGGCTTTTGGCTGTCTTATATCTGTATCAGGGAAAGAGTTATTTAAATTTTCTCAGCTTGTTTGGCTTTGTCTTGGCTCTGAGGGTTGTTTATACTGTTCTGTATCATCTGTAAAAATGGTCATAATTGTGCAGAATGTTGCCTGTGGCCCTGTTTGAAGCTCTCCAGGTTTTCCAGTTTCTTGCTGAATGTAGTTCCTGGATATAGAGTGGGCAGGTATCTATAGGAATGAACAATTTTGCTTAAGCTGTCATTTTGAGGGGAAAGTACTTGATCAGCATTAAAAAGATCCTATTTGTAGAGATTAAAAAATAAAATCCATCAACAGAAAGGTGACAGTCCTTCAAAGCGGAATGGGAGTTACAGAGCCAGCACCACCACAGAGAAATTTTATCTCAGAAACAAAGTGCCACTCCTGAGCCAGGCTAAAAATAATGAATGTATTTTGTAGAAAAGGATCAAGAAGGCACATTTGCTGTGCTAATGCCATAAGACAAATGGTCCTGATTGTCATTTTGCCTCCCTTTATTTTCTTTTGAGACAATTTTCTTTTAACTCACTAAGGCCAGTTAAAGATGGAACCTCACACCTGGACTCCTGTTTTTCAGTTATACCAAACAAAATAGATTTGCAGAAGAGGATGAGAAGATAGAGAAAGCAAGAAGTCATATAATTGAATGGGTTTCTTCTGCTTTTATCACCATTTAAATATTAAATTTGCAGTTCTGGCTCCCCTTGAATATCAAAATAGTGTCAAACAGACACAGTTCACATTTTGCCAGAATACAGGGTTACAGCACAGGGGCAAATACAATTTCTTCTCTGTTTAATAACCTTAATGAAGTTTTACTGAGGGGAAAGAATGATAAATAGTTTTAAAAATTAAAAAAAATGATCTAGCACTCTCTTTTCAGATTAAAAATTGCATGCATTATAAAAAGATTAAAATTGGGAAGGAGATAATAATTCTTTTAAGGAAAGTGATGAACCTTCCATGGTGATTTGGAGACCGTTGGTATTTTATATGAAAACTTCAGATAGCTAATTTGGAGTTTTATTTGCTCATTTCAAATTGGGATGATGCCACTGAATTTTGTGAAACTGCTTTGCTGTAGATCTTCCAAGAGGTTTTATTGGTTGTGGTTTATTTTTTTCATCTCACTCACCATGTACTCCTGCTTTGCACTTGCTGATTCTGCTGTGTTTTGAACTTCACATGTATCTGTTCTTCAGAATGGTCCTTCAACTTAGAACTTTTATTTAAATAAATAAATTTACAGCTGACAGGCTTGAAGGACAGTAGCAGTTTTCATCTGGGGTGTGCACAATAGGAACATAAGGATTTAACTCAACTCTCATGCATAGTTGTGTTGCTCTTCATGCTGCCTTATCTTTCTGCCTTATTAAAAACTGCCTGGTCCTTCAAATAATCTTTAATTAATCCTTTTTTAAACCCTTGTGTCTCTGCAAAGTTACTCCTTTGAGATGTTTCCATGACCTCTGTAATACATGATCGCAACTACAACCCTTAAAGGATTAAATTAGTCTTGGTTAGGCAGATTTCCCACATTGTTTATAGGGAATGCAGATTTTGCTATCAAGTGTGATGGTTTGGATTGGCTTTGGCAGTAATTTCTCACACCCACATTTCCAACTTGAAGATTTAAGTAAGGAAAACAAGGTTGTCTCTTGTAGGACATCTTTTGGAGTTGTGTAAGCAATGAGAAGGTTGGGTGAAGCATCTTGCTGGTGGTTTCTTTGTCACCCTCTAGTTTCATTATCTGAATTTTGGACTCTTTCACCTTTTTATTTCTACTAATAGAGCTCAGTAAGTCTGTACTTCAGGCTTCTTCTTCCACTCAAAGCAATTTACTTTTATTCTTAAAATTAATGCAAAGGCAGTCAAGGAGTTGGGAAGATGAATAATTTATTTTTTTGAAATCTAGAGCTACTGATAGCAGAAGATATAAGACAGCTTTATTTGCAGGGTTGTGTGTGTGCTTCCTTACTAAAAATGCCCTCCCTTTCCAGGCAGTTTTTGTTACTGAAAATATTTCACCCATCTAACCAGGAGAGTTTGTCGTTTCTTCTCGTCAGCCGTGGGCAGGGGTTATGTGCTTGTAATTGGTGAGAGTTGTCAGTATGGTCAAGTGAGTTATGTGAGAAGTAATTCTGCTGTTCTAATCCCTTTGTGCTGAAGTGTTGGAGCATTTGAAGCTTGTGGAAAATGAAATGACCCAGTGTTCCTGAGGAAACAGAATTAGCTGGTCTTCAGCATGAGGTTTGTTTGCCAGATAGATGAAAGTGGTTTCCCAGCCCTGGAACCACTGGAGCTGGGTTGGGTTATCCTGGCTTGAAGGTCTGGCCCTCATGGTTATCAATTTAATATGATCTGGTGAATACTTTCAGTGTGGAGCTCTCCCAAAATCCTGGCAGTCTAGAAATAATTCTGAGGGTATTGTTATAAATATATATGTGACAACAGTAATGAACTATTTGGGGAGAAAAATCTGAAGTTTCAGCTCCTGACTACACATCTCAGTTTAGCTTTTCCACAGCTTAAGAAAATATTTCCAGTTATTACTGGAAGGCGCTGAAGAACAAGTAAAGAGCTAGTTGACTGAAATGGTTCAAAGGTTCAGTTTTGTATGTAATCGTTAAATGAATTAAGTTCTGGTGGCTGAATAATTTGAGAGCTTTAAATAATCCAACTTCCGACAGATATATAGGTAATTGAGAGGGAATCTGCACTTCTAGTGTAGAAGGAAATTAAGCTCATTTCTTATGAATTTGGGAGATCATTTGAAAGAGAGAATAACTCCTGGGAACTAGGAAGGAGCGTTGATGCATTATTAAAATGAACATATGTGGATTGTTCTATATTTTAGAGCCAAATAACCAAAGAAGTTGAGCTGAATTTGGATCTTTCTAATATTTTATTCTTCTGGGGAGAAGGCTGGTGCTCAGAGCCATTCTCACAACATGTTATCAATTACAAGGATCTGATACTGAGGGCTGTGGGAAAAGGAAGAAAGCAGCACAGTGGCTGTGCCTGGTCCCTGTGCCAGGAGGAGTTTCAGCTCTCCCTGTGCTCACACAAAGTGTCCCAGGAACTACAGGCTGGTTGTAAAGCAAGTTTCCTGGTTGTTTTTCCAACTCCATGCTGGGATTCAACAGGATTTGACCCCCTGATGCACACAGAGGTTTAGCCATGGTCTTGTCTTATCTTTTTTATAGCCATTCGTGATTGCTTTGAAAAAGTACAAGTTATCTGTCTGACTCTGCAAAGGAAGATTGAAAATCTTTTAGCTGAATTCTGGAATATTCTCTTTTTCCTTCACCTCCTGCTTTCATGATTTCTCACATTTGACAATGCTGTGTATACCATCACTTTGAATATTTTACTGATAATGAGGCAGTTTCTGCCTTGCTGCAAAGCTGTAATGATCTAGACACATTTTGAAAGGAATACATAGATGGCGCAAAGTAAAATGTGCTCTATTAGAAGTTTATATCCTTTCCAACTGCATCAATTTTGCTAATAAACAATATTTTTTTCCCTGCAGACCTTGATTCCCTCATATCTATCATGGCTATCATTATATTAAATTTTCACATAATCATAGAATCACTGAGTGCTTTGGGTTGGGAGGGACCTCAAAGTTCATCTTGTTCCCACCTCCTGCCATGGACAGGGACATCTCCCACGATCCCAGATTGCTCCAAGCACCATCCAGCCTGGTTTTGAACAATTCCAGGGATGGGGCAAGCTACAGCTTCTCTGGTCAACCTGTGCCAGTACCTCACCACCCTCAGGGTAATTTTTTTTCCTAAAATTCAATCTAAAACTACTCTCTGACAGTTCTTGCCATTCCTCTTGTCCTGTGTCTCTCCAGCTCCTAAAGGAGCCTCTTTAGGCACTGAAAGAGGCTTTAGGGTCTCCCTGGAGCCTCCTCTTCTCCAGACTGCACAACACCAATTCTAGGAAAAGAGCTGCAGCCTTCACATCAACATTGTTTCAGATATTTCATTCCACCTCCTTAAAATTCTTCCTGGGCTTCCATCACACGGTGTTATTTTCCTCCTGTCCGAGCGGCATCATCGCCCGCTGCTGCCCTGTGTGCAGCACCATCAATATTGTTTCCTGCAGGGTTGTGATTTCCCTCGGCCCTGGCCCCGTGGCACAGACCTATTGATTGTTTGGCAGAGCATGGAGCAGAAACTACCAGGAGTTTGCAGGTGATAAATTAAAGATGCTGCTCGCTGTTAGTTAAGCCTTTGTGCAGTAGGCAGAGGGACAAGAGAAACTGAACCACCTGAAAGCAATGGGCAGCCTTTCACATGGACAGTGGTTTCCATAAATTTGTTTATGGAAGCCTGACTTTTGCAGAGGAGCAGCATCCCCTTTGGAAAGTGCTCACCCTAAGCAGGGTTTTGGCTGTGCTGCTCTCAAACCACCATTTGCAGACATTTTAGAGACTGCTGTTAGTGCTGGCTGAGTCACACAAACACCAGGAAGAAAGAAAACAAATCTTCCAGAGACTGGCTCTTTTATTTTGTCATTCACAGTTCTGGAGAAGGGAAATACCGTCTAGTGCTCTTTTTGTTTCAAACAGAACATTCTTTTTTTTGTCTAAATAAAGTAGTTGGATTTTTTTTTTTCCTATCACTGAGTCATAGAAAACATAGAGAAAAAGTTACCTAAAATTATATAAATACTGATGGGGTTTTACTATTTTCTTAGGTTTTGAAATACTGTTTTCTTAAACTGGATAAAGGTCTTTTAAATTTCTTGAAATTTTGCAAGCACTGGAAGTTTTTCCTATTTCTCGTTTATTTCTGGAATCTGCTTGATAGCAGACCTGTAGTGCAGGTAGTGAAGGGACTAGAAATTGTTTCCATTTGACCGTGAGCAGCTCTTATTAAAACGAGTCCTCCTTAGTCCATGGCTGACTGTTCTTAAGAGCTTTATCAACATGGACCTGTCACTTTAAGTCCTTTTTAGTCAACTGGTATGAGATAAATGGAAGAATTTCACTGACTTAAATCATAAAACTCTTGATTTCTCTTTTTTTTTTTTTTTTTTCCCTTATTCCAGTGCAGTCAGAGTTTGGAGCATGAGGCAAGGTTCTCTTGTGAAGTTATTTAATGTTTATTCTACCTTGATTACTATTGATATCTTGGGTTTACCAAGCACTTTTTTGAGAGTAGTACTTTAGTCATCAGGAATAAAGAAAATGACATCCTAGTAGGCACATAGAGAAAACTAATAAACTTTGTTCTTTTGATTAGTCACAGAATTGATTTGGTACACTGTTGTTTTCAAAGTGCTTCTTAGTAGAATGCTTTCATTCCCACTTTTGATGTCTTATTTACAAACCAGAAAGACAAATCCAGAAATGCAAAGAATGATGTTCATATTAAATTACACTCTTTGGAAAACAAACAAAAAAACCCACCCCAAAATAATTACTTTGCTTGGTGATTTGTTAATGAGCTTGTAATGTATACACTACAAGGAATATTAATGAAATGTCTTGTTAGAGCTCCATAGCTTTTTCTTTCCAAAACATAACAAGTAATTTCCTTTTCTCTGGGATTTAACAGTGGCAATAATATCCTGATAAGGAATTTGTCTGGAAACCCTCACAACTTAATTTGAGTTATGGCACCATTGCTGAGAACTCTGAACTTCCACAGTCTCCACAATAAAAACACAACGTAAATTTAAGCAGAACAGTAGTACTTTTATGAGTAAAAGTGGTAGGAAAATAAACCTGATTTGCCAGATGACAAAGGATTTACAACTAGCAGAGGAATGTGGGTTTTATTTCCAAGCTCCTTAAAAGCTTAATGAGTGAACCCACCATGGATAGGGCAGGATTTGGCTCCAGGTGGGGTTTTAGGAATTCTCAGTGGGGAGGAACTGCTGCTTTGAGGGACTCACAGTCCCTCATTAAAGTGTCATATCCTGACCTGGTTATTCCCTTTGCACTGGCATCCCTTTCCAGCTGGGTAATTGAGGGAAAGGGGGAATTGTTGCCCTCTCTCCATCCTGCTGGAGATGGAGAACAGGCAGATGTGTGGGCTGGGAGCTGCTTATCCCCCTGCCTGGTTAAATCCCTCCACACAGTTTGGAACAGAGGTGGGTCTTTCCCTGTATTTTTGAGTTAAATGCTAAATTCTTCTTGGTGCTTTGTGGGTGTTCAAATCTTCCTGCTGCCTGTTTTCCCAGTTCCTGACAGTGGAATAGAATGAGTTCCAAGTTTATTGCCTGTCAGCAAAACCTCTGTTTTTACTTGGATTTCTATTGTTCCAGCTGGGTAAACAGGACACAAGTATCTTACAAAATTTAAAGCTTGCTTTATATCTACCTTGAAAAAAGAACTTACTAAAAAAAAGGAAAAAAAAAAGGTAGATATTTTTATTGTTGAAATAGTTGAGGCAGCCTCCAAACAACTGTCCTAACTGGAGACTGGGGCTTGAGGCTCAGGAACTCTTGTTTTTACCATCTCCAGTGGAAGGGGCTTTAGGAGTTCTGTTTCCAGAACCCCCAGGTATTCACACACTGTCCTTAGATAGGTGATGCATCCTGAAAGGTGTGATTCAGAGTGCCTAATTCTGGAAGGCTAAATTCTCCATGTGTCAAAGAATACTCATGACCTTGAGGCAACCTGGCTGGGCCATGTCCCTAAAATGAAGGCAGGATGAATTATCCCACCCCAACAGCTAAAAAATGCCTTCATTGTTCATTGGTTATTTAGCTGCTTGGAGGGTTCACAGGTCATAAAAATACTTCCAAAGAGTTTGGGATTTTTTAAACAAATTTCTGTTCAAATGTTTTCCTTTTGTGGGCTTTTAAAGCTAATTTTCAAAGATCTGTTTGGAAAGAAGATTGGCAACACCAAAACCTCGCCAGAAATTCCCATCAGGAGCAAACCTTCCAATCCTTATAAATATAACACTTTTGACAGAAGCAATGTTCCTCAACGTGTGAACAACAAATCTTTGCTGCTTTTGAAGTGATGCACAGAGAAAGCAGGAAATAAGAGGTGCAGGCAAGAGGAGAGAGGGAGAAAAGAAATGAAAATAAAAGCTATTTTTAGGCATAGACAAGGCCAAAGTTGTGAGCTGGGGCAGAGGTTCAGGGGCTCAGAGTAAAAGTATTTATTACCACATTGCACTGGCAGAGAGGCACTGAGAAGGTTTTGCTGAGAGCATTTTGAGTAAGGGAAGAAAGAGGGAAGAGAAAGCCCTGTAGGGGTTTTTGGCAGCTGGGCAAGAGCTTGCCTTTGTATTTGCCAACTGACCTGAAGGATTTTGGAAAGGATGTTGGAGGAGAGGCAAAAGGCTTTTGAGCAGGGCTGTGAGAGTTACTGTGAGATGGACTCAGCTGCTGGAGCCAAATTCGGGGCAGGGGCTGCAGGAAGGGAATTTCTCCAGGTGCTGCAGGAGAGAAACAGTGGCTCAAACCAAGAGCACAAGAATTGGCTTTTTTTAATGAGGGGAGGAAGGAGAGCTGAGTTCACCTTGCAGTGTTTGTTGGCAGAAAAATTCCCATACTGAGATTGCCTAGGCACCATCAGGTGACTCCCCACGGGGACTTTTCCCATTGCTTTCTGGAATCCTTGCTCTTCCCACTGCAGAGTCTCTCCATGCTCAGAGTTAGAGCCTTGACCATCTTTACAATACAGGGATGTTCAGAGGATACCACCTATGGAAATGGTACCTGTGGAAGGCCTTTTTTTCCTACTGATCATGTTTTTATAACCGTCACACTTTTTGTGTCTGATCCCAGTGTAATCACCAAGATTGTTACCAGTGGTGCTTTATTTACAAGTATATTTAAAAATGTCTGCATTAACTTAATTATGAAAAACTGTGGACATCATTCTGTACCAGACACTTCTGGAATGAGCCCTGAAATATGTTTTTATCCCCACAGTTGAAAAGGTATGTTCTGGAAGGCACTTAGGGCCCTCAATTCAAGTGCATTTAATTGCAGTTGACATTATTATTGCATGACTAAGTATCAGCATCTTAAATATTGTCCAGTGACCTTGAAGTTTCCCCAGCTTGGCATATATGGTGCTATTAAATCCATAGGGAAGCAAGTGCCTTATTTTCAGTTCCCACAGCCAGCAGGTCTCCAGGTTGCACACAGCCAGGATTTTAGTGTCCTTTGGGACATGAAGAGCCAGTGTGCTTCCCCTCCTTGGAGAATTCAGCCAAAAGTCACTGATTGACTTTGTCCTTGCTCCCCATGACCCTCCTGGGATTGTGAAGGAGCCACCATTTCTCTCCCCACCTCTGCACCTATTCTAGCACCTCCTTACAGGAAGGAAAAGCCAGAAGATCTGGGATAGTGTCCCTTCAGGTGTGTGGGACTGGGAGAGAGAGGTGGTGAGATGAATGTGTTCTGCTTTTAATGACTGTGGATCAGTTCAGGGACCCACATGGCACAAGGAGAGTTTTGGAAAAACCCACCTGGGTATTTTCAGCACAGCTTTAGAGATACCTTCAGCATCCTGCAGCTGTGCAGAGTATTTCACTGAGGCTGTGCACAGCAGAACTCTTCTCCTGGTTGGCACCAGCTGTCAGGGGTTGTTTGTGAGGAGGAGAGAAGTTCAGTTCAGCCCAGCCAGACCTCACCACCCTCTCCTTCTGGCATCCATTCCCTTTCCAGCCTTCACGAGGTGACAGCCAAGCAACGTGAAAAGCAAAGGGATGCATTTCATGGAAATTTTCTGTAGAATGAAGTTGTGCAAGGCTTGGTTTATATTTTTCATTGGGAAATCCAGATTTCTTTCCTTCTTAAAGCTCTCTGTACCAATAGCATTGATTTGTTTTTTCACCAGCCTTACATCCTGCAGCTTCAATATTACCACTTTGTGGCACTTGCTTGGTGGTTTGCACCCCTCTAGCTGCTGGCAACCATCAAGCTTTCAATATGTAATAACCGAGCAAGGTGGTTTTCTGAAAGAAAATAAGCAGATGTCAAGGTTACAGTTGCTCTTGGGACGACAAGTCCCTGATAATAAGCACTTTGTTTCAAAGGCACACTCAGTAGTTCTGTGGGAAATTTTAGCATTCAGGTTTCTGTCGTGAGTCACAAAAGCTTTTGTTTTACTCAAGACAGGCAAGCTCAAAGCCATGTTATTTCCTGGGCATGGCACGAGTGGGCTGGGGATTATTCAGGGGTTTCAAGCTCGGGGCAGTTGTGGGGGCTGAGGACTCCATGAGGTTGTCATTTCCAACTCCCACCATCTCCACAGCTCTTTATTTGCTGCAGCATGTTTTCTTTGCACCAAATCCTTCACTGATGTCAACTAGGGAGATTTTTGTAGGTGGAATTGTTTTGTGCAGGTTTTTATATTTTTGCTGGTTTTAGTCCCTTCAGGAGTGCCCAGGCCGGGCCTTAGGGCTGGTACCTGGCAGGAAAGCTTTCACCTCCTCTGGATTTCAGAATCAGGTCAGAGACCCTCAGGAGTTACCCTGGGAGAGCCTCCTTGCTGTCTCTCCATTTCTTCCCACATGTTCACCCATAAGCTGCCCCCTCCCTGTGTCTCCTTCCCACTCCCAGCCTGCAAATCTTGTCATGCTGTGTGTGTGTCTCAAATCCCACACAGCCAGAGCTGCCAGCTCTGCATCCCTGCACTGCCAACGGCAGCAGCCCGTCCTTCCCCTGCCAGAGCGGGATCCTTCCCCTGCAAGGAGAGAAATCTCCTCTTAGTTACAGCCCAGTGCTGCCTTCCCCCCTCCAAACACACCAGTGTTTAAATACATACTTTGTTTGGGGTGTTTGTGAGGTTGGTTTTTTGTCAGCATCCATTGTTAGTCTTCTTAAGAAACATTTACAAAACATTTTTATGTGCTTTGAAAACAAGCATTGAACAAATCACAGGTTATTTCGGGATTTTTTAAAATTAAATACAGAAAATTCAGTAAAAACTGTCTATGAGAGGGTGGGGGGGAAAAAGGTAAGACCTTTTCATTAAATAACTTTTGGATAAAGCATTCCAGCAAGCAAGTTTTGTGGATTTTTTTTTCCAGATTCAGATATGGAATTATGACAGGATTGGCTTTTAGAAACCTCAGCTGGGTGTCATAGGAAAGCTAATTTTAGGAAAGTTGACAGTTAGGTATAAATAGTTAATGTACACAGTGTTTTCTAACAGATTTGGCAGTCAAGTGGAGTAGCTTTCTTTTATTCAACATAATTACTCCATAGGTGAGTGTCATTTTTAACTTCACCACTGTGTTCTCACCTGTCCTCTAACAGTGTAAATCCAGGGAAAACCTGGGTGTAATCAGTGTGGTGGGAAGTTGCTGCATTCCTGTCAGAATATTAAAATTTGTCTCTGCCTCTTTCCCCTTCTTGTTCCTCAGAATATCCCTTACTGAAACTTTTCATCAAGATCCTCACTTCCATATCCCTAAAAGAAACTTTTCATGAAGATGCCACATTTCTCTGTGAACTTTACCTATCACTCCAGACCACATTCCCAGTTCCTGGGGATGGGTTTGAGCCTGAAGGATGGAAAAGCAAACAGGAGGCACAGTCTGTTCAGAAGAGATCACTCACTGCAAGTCTGTCGTGTTGGTTTAGGAAAATGTTTCAAGGCAATAACTCTCAAAAACTGGCCATCCATTCCTTGGCAGCAATTTGCTCTAGGTGAACTTTAGAAAACTGGGTTAGAATTGCCTTTTAAAAGGTAATCAAATACCAGAACTGTTGTTCTGTGGGGAGTTAGTCAGATTTGATTCTTTTTCCTTCTTGGCTGGAGGAAAAATATAAGAATACATATTAAATTTTCATATAAAGAGGTGAACTACTTTTTCTTTGCAGTCTCAGTTTATGAGAGAGATTTTTTCATCACTGTCTGGCCTGAGCCTGCAGTTTTGGTCTGCTAAAATGAATCAAACTGTTTAAACATAATTTGTTATGAAATTATACCTTGATAAAAAAAATCTTTCTGGAGCCACAGTTTCAGTGATGTTAGAGGTTACCAGGAGGCTCTCAGATAATATCATGAAATGATTCCTTCTGAGTTTCTTCTTCTATTAAGGCAAAAAAAATACTTCTGGTAAAACCCTGTTTTCCATCCAGATGGATTTGTGTGCTTGGGGTTTTTTCTGAAGTCCAGTGGACAAAACTGATATCTTTTGAGTTAACTGGTCTGAAAATAAGAGACTCTGGATCAAGATTTTGAGACTTAATAAAGTACAGATTTCTTTGACTATGGGTGTTGATTAGAAAAAGCTGGATCCAGCACTTCCTTTTCCCCATTTTTGTTTCTCTGATTGAAACTTCAGAATAAAATTGATGAGGGAGAGAGCAGGTGAGTCACTGTCCTGGAACAGAGCTTTGTAGCTTGAATTAACATCTGGTGGTTTCTTTGTCCACGGTGCCGTTTATCTGAGACCCCGTCACCGACGGGGCCATTAACATGCAGGGAGCTGGGAGGAACTAATTACTTTGGCACTGCTGGGATTGGGAAGGGGGGTTCTGCAGAAAACCTCCAGGATGCAAAACCAGGAGTAATTGCCCATTTTCCAGCTGGATTCACTAAATGCTGGTGCCGCATTAGCTCTTTCAGAGAGCTGAGAAGGTGCCACCATCTGCTTTGTTTCCTGTGAACCTGCTCACACTGCTTTCCTTTCCGTGGTCTGCTACGTGCTGTATATCCCACACATCCCTCTAAGTATTTGTGTATTTTGCTGATTTGACAGTGTAAGAACAGGCAGGGTGGGTGCTTTCCATTAGTTATAATTTCAGTTGCCAAAACTTTTCATTATACTTGCATAGTTTGTGACATTGGGTAGTGATTCCGAACCGTACTTTAGATTTCCCTGCTTCTAAGCAACCAATAAATGTGTTAAATCATTTCTGCCCCATCTGGAAACTAAACTTAATGCTCATCTACACCAAAACCACGAGGCACTATCACCTCTCCTTGTGCAGTTTGTTTTGGAGTTGGCAAAGCCACGATTAGGGGTAAAGTTTCATTTAAAGTATTAGAGCTTTTCAGCTGTAATTGCAAAGTGAGCCAGTCCTGCTCACCTCCTTCTGGCAGATGTAGGGTGTAAGAATGTAAATGTTGTTGCCATTTGTGTTGCCTAATTGCTGTGTGTGGTGGAAAATCGACATTATTCAGGTTAGCAAAGCTGTCAGTTGTGTGCTTAAACACAGAGAAATCTGTGAAAGCTGAAGTTGTGAATGTTTATCCAGGGAATACAATATTGTAGTCAGTGCCTTGTCTGGGCTATCCTGGGACAAAAATTTCCCTTGAATTTTCACTGCTCCTAGCAGAGGGGCATGTGATGCATTACCACTGTCAGGAAGCCAGATATACAAAAGAATTTGATTTTAAAACTTACTGGGGTGTGTGTTCAAATTTGAAATAACGTTGTTGATTCATTTATGGACTGAGACTAGAGACTTAAACTTGTTGGCATTATCAGGTGAATCCTACTTCCCATTCCAGATAGGGATACTGAGAGCATGAAACTGGATTTCCTACATTTCCAAGGTTCTACAGAAGTTGATTTTTTTGGGGCTTTCAGCTTTCTGATCTCTTAATAGGACCACAGGGTTTCAAACAAGAGATTCATAGTCTTTTAGGTGATGTGTAGAGAGACTGCAGCTGAAAAGTTCCTTTGGGAAGAATTACACAACTCTGTTTAAGCCAGGCTTTCACTCTCGGGGCCTTAAAATGAGCCAAGAAGCTGAGGAGAGATTCTGCATGTGGAAAGTATGGGGGAGCACAGTCAGTAGGAACACAAATTGCAAGTACTTTGTGCCATTTGGAAAAGTCCCTTGGCAAGCTGGGATCTGCCCACCTCCTATTGCTCTGCAGTGGTAAATAACCCTCCTGCTTCTCTTGGTTGTTATCTTCATCACAGCACTGCACACTTATCACCACTTGAATTTTTCTTTCACTTGGAGTAATCTATGACAGCATTCCTGTACTGGTTTGGGTTTGTGGGGTTTCTTAACTCCGTGTGAGGTAAATTCATGGATGTAAGTGAGCAAAACCCAGAGGTTTTGTTTAGTCACTTCAACCACTTGCTTATTGGCACTTCTGTCAATGATACTTAATGGGATTGATTTCCTAAAGGACCTCGATTGGAAGGGCAGAAGTCAAGTTTCTCTGACTGATCTGTGTTTAATGGAGAGGTTTGGGTCAGTTGTCTTCATCTTGCTGCCTGAACCCTGGTGTGCACTGTGACATTTCAGCAGGTGAGATTTGAGACAAAAAAATGCCATCAGTCTCTCCTCAGAAATATCAAAAGCAGTATCAAATACATAGTTCATGAGAAAAGATCAGCCAATTATAGAGGAGGGCCTCTCCCCCTGGCCTCACTCATTTGCTTCAGAGGCAGAAGATTTATCCCAAGGCAGCAAAAAGCATTGAAAAAACCTGTTAAAAGGGCTGGGTCTCCTGCTGTGTGGTCAGAAGAGGTTTGAGAAGCCCAGGAAGGAGACAAGCCAGGTTTGCTGTGTTGAAAGAAATGCTTTGCCCCCAGTCAGGGTGTTATGCACAAAGGGGGTTTGGTGGTTCTTACAGGGGCACTGCTGCCTGCAGTGGAGCTGTCATGCCAGCCTTGTGATCCTGTGCCTCTCCCCAATTCCCAGGTCTTATTTCTTCCAGAAGGAGTGACAGGGCCATAATGTAACTTTAAGTAACTTCAAAGAGTATTTTCAAGACTTCTTAATAACACAGTAGAACTTATTTAATGCTCCAGTTATAGAGGAGTTACTATAATAGGAACTCTTCAAATGTGATTGTGCTCTGTGAAGTATCATCCCTCTTAAATCAGTGGTGTTATTATGGAAAAGGCTTGTTCATGCACCCAGTGCATTATTGAAAACTGCTTTTATAATTCAGGTTCCAAGTAAATCTACCAGGATGGAAGAAAATTATCCCCCATTTCCTGATCATAAACACCAGAAAGCAGTGCAATTCAGCTTACCTGACCAGTTCTGTAGAGGTCCATGGAATTACTTTAGTAAGTAAACAAAATAGGATTTGGTATCAAGTCTTCACTAATGTCTTAGAAATTATGAGCTTGGTTAATGCTGTCGTGGTTTATAGTGTGTCCATGTTATTGATAGATTAAGTAATTTACACAACCAGTTCAAATTTGTTTTTTACTTCCCAGAGTTTAGAAACCAGAGCTACCGTGGTACAGCTGAATGTGGGCAGCTTTTCACTAGCCCATGCCAAGGTGATGTTCCTGAATCTCAGAGCATTGTAAAAGTTGCTGCTTTTGGTTTAGATCAGAGTCCACTTGGATCTGCTCTTTGCTGCCTTGCTCTGCACAAAAGCACACACAGCTTGCTGCTGTTCCTTTCTCCCACCTTGCCATGTCCAGCACCTCAGGGCAGCCTGTGAGATCCTTTCCCAGACCTGTTTGTTCAGGAAGAAGAAAAGACAAAAATAGAATGCCTTGGAGAAAATCCCTGGCAGGAACTGAAAGGCTGTGGCCCTCCCAACAGCACTTGTCACAGGAGTTCTGTTGTTTTATTGCATTTTTCCTGCTTTGTCTCATAGAAGGGATTGTTACATCTCTTTCCTTCAAGGAATGTAGAGGTCAGCAGAGCTGCCCTGGTTTCAGGAGGCATCACTGTGCCAAGGCTGGCTGTTGATCCAGCAGTGCTGGAAAGCCTGCAGTGGCTGTGGGGATGGACCCAAAGCTTCTGCAGCCTCCCAGAGGCAGGAACAAAGGAGCTGCTGCCAAACATATCCCTGGGATGCTCTGGCAGAGCTTCCTTAAATGTCTTTTATCAGATGCCATCCCTGTTACATCTCCAGTCACTTGATGAGACAGGCCAGAATGGTTTAATTTCAGAATTTTGTTTTGGCTGTCCTTCAGCTGCTTGTGATTTGTGGGGCTGTAATTTCTGAGGTTAAACTATTTAAGTGCCACATTGCTGTGATCAGCACTAAGTGTTGTGTTCTGTTGTTTGGGTTTATCTGGGAAATGATAAGGAAAAAAACATCTTCTGTCTTCCAGCTTCACTGGGATATGTGTTAATCTTCACTGGAAGCTCATGAATAAATAGATAAATGGGTTTTGATGGTGCTGTGAAGAGCACAGAAGATTATTGGAGCAGTGATCCTAACTCAGAGGGCATTGTCATCTGTCAGTGCTGTGTAGTAGATGGGTGTTATCTATTGGGAATTTTGTCAGCCAAGCTTGTGCAGACCCTTAAAAAGTCAGGTTTTGTCAACAGCTGCCAGACAGTACTCCGTGGAGAAGAAAAAAATAGTGATTTTATATGAGAAAGAAGCTGTGAAATTTTGTAATTTCCATTTGTTTACAGAATTTACCAAAACCAACCTCTTACTACTTTTGGAATTCTTTTCCTGTTATGTGCAGAAATGCATCATGAAACAATCTATATGTAAGTACAGGGCCTGTTTCTCTGACTGGGAGCAGCACTGAGACATGTTTGAGACACATTTCCCCCTCAAAAAAGTGCTTAGAAACTCCTGTTTCTAAACGTTTTCTCTTCATTTGCATTTGTGCAAATTCTGGCTAGTGTGGGAGTTACTTTACAGAAAAGTTAGAAATACAGGTATGATGATGTTTGTAGAAAGAGTTTAAAAATGGCTTAATTTAATAACAAGGCAAGTGTTCTTAATGTGCATTTCTGAAGATTTGTATTTTGGGGGTTGCAGATTTTGTGGTGGAAACTGCTTGGTAAAAAAAGCTGTACTTGTTGAAACTCAGTTGTGAAGTTGACAGAGAATGCATAAAAATCAAAGCACTAACAGAGTTGGAAGAGACAGGATAAACTTTTTATTGGAACAAAGTATCATTTGATTGTATGTTTGGCTCCATCATTAGGATCTATTTCCCAAGATGTATTTAAATTGTTTACTTCTTTGCTAAAATGTCTTGTCACTTGATAGCTCTCAAGGTCAACATGACCTCTCCTATCAGGCCTAATCCTGTATTCATAGCCAAGCAGTCAAAGATTGAATTATAAATACATTAAGCTCATTGGATGAACATTAAAGTCAACAAAGGACTATATTGGGGAGAAAAACTCCAGTTATCACTGTACAAAAGAACTCTTTGTTTATACCAGTGAGGTTTTGCTGTCCTTGTTTGTGTCCTCATGAGAAAGTTTTTGGTCACTTGTGTTCCAGGTGTTCCAATAAATGGCTCTTCAGGTTGATTATAAAGGCTTTGAATGATTCTGTAGGACCTGAAGGAGTGACTTTGTTCCTCTTCAGCTTCTCCAGCCACCAAAAGTGATGGGTTTGGTGTAACCTCAGCTTCCTTTGCTGCCACGGGTTTCTGTGGATTCCTGATTCTCTGATGGATTCCCCTCCCTGAAGAATGGCAAAAAAGAAAAGAAACCAGGGGGAAAAGGAAGGTCACTGGGCGGTGCCCAAGAACAGAACAGATTGTGTTGCCTGGATGTAGTCTGCTGAGAAGGGATCTGTAGAACAAGTAGGCAACAGGAGAAGAGAGAAATGAAGTGGGAAGGCTAAGTCAGAGTGGAACAAGGTGCTTTGGAAAAGTCTGAGATGTTTTAAAGTGGCCCATGGCAATGCACATAAATTTTTTATTGTTATTATTATTACTTTGTTCACGAATACCTGGAAATGGGAGAACAGCTTCATAACACACTGTCCCTTGATGCAGCAGGTCTGTTACAGGGGTTTATGCTTTTGTCCCCTCCTCTGTCCACCTTTGTCACTGTCAGGCTAAGAAAGCAGAGCTGAGCTGCACAGGCTCAGAGAGGAGGGAATAAGAATGTTCCTTCCCTTACCCCATTTGCTGCCTTCAAACATTGCATTTTGAAAGCTGAGAAAATATCATTTAATAATTTTTGCTTTCCTGCACATTTCCCAAAAGACTTGTTATTCTCTTGCAGCTGAAAAAAGGTTGATCATGGGGAAAAGGGTAAAATAGAAGTGTTTTATTATAGCTTCTTCTTTTACTAACTCATGGAGTAAAAAAACTACAGTGAGAGAAACTGAAAGGCTAACTTCAATTTATGTTTGTTCTTGGCCTGGCACTATTTACAGGAGAAGTTGTGATGTTCCCTTCTGAACATTCTGGTAACTATTACCATGAAGGATCATGGACCTCAATTAATATTTGCAAATTCCTGCTCGTAAGTAAAAATAGCCAGAAGTTATTACTGTCCTCGAAAAACAAGGTTATTGACGTCAATAAAATATGTAATAACATTCTCCAGGAGAAATATAAGGTCCCACAGGCAGAATGTCAGTGGTGTGAGAAGGAACCACGAGTGAACATCTGTGTCTCTGTCTGTGTGTTAGAAGTCAAGCAGCCTCAGTGCATGTGCACACACTAAATTAATTGTTGTAATGATTGTTTTGGCTTGAAACCTTTTTGGTCTCGATGGCCAGATTTTCAAGGTTAGGTGTCTATAAATTTACTGACTTGTCTGCAATTTTATGTAAGACCTGGGCTGCTTTTCCACCCACTCTGCTCAAACACAGCCTTTGCAGGGGAGCTGCCCAGCACCTGCTGAGGGACTCCTCCAGTTCTCTGATGAAACTGAACTGGAACTGATGGCATCAGATAATCCCTCTGTCCCAAACCCAGAGTTTTAACAGTTATATAAGGGAAAACTGTTTCCCAGGTCCTGTGAGGAATTGATAAAATATGTTAAAACAGGAAAGTGGAAAAGGGCTCCAAAGGTGGTATTTGGACACTACAGTGAAGTTGCAAGATGTTGGTTTGGACCTGTGTCTTACTTGATGGCTTGGTGCTTTTTCTTTTGTTTCCCCATTTTTATTTTCCATTTTCAGTATGACCAGCACTGCTGTATTTTTACACAACTCGAAACATTTATTTTCATTTTATATTTGTTAAATTGCGATGGTTTATATACCCTGAGAGCTTAATTCCATCTTGTACATCATAAGAATTTCTTGCATTACTTATTGGATCTGTTGGGATTTCATGGCACAGACTTTTACATATGGCAAGTTCTTTTTTCTTTGGTTTTTTCTTTTTTTTTTGTTTAAGGGAACAACTGTGAATTGATGTTTAGTGCTAACAAGTGCATAATAGTATTTTCCTTAGTTCTTTTCCTTATTTTATTTCCATCATTGCCTGCATTTTAATGGCCATACATCTCACAAAGTAGATTTAAGCTCCTAATTCCAGCTGGTGCACATATATGGAGCTGTACATTACATTGTCAGTCTGAAAATAGTGCTACACCTATTCAAGGTGCAGGACTATAAAGTGCCCATCACTACAGTGATAAATTGCATGGTCAGTCATGCAGCTTTTTTCAGGAATCAAGTTGAAAAATAAGGAGAAGGACAACTGAGCCTCTGCTACCCTGCAGTCACTGATGTGAAGTTATCCCAGGGACACATTTTGGAGACTTGGCTGAACCTCTAGGGGTTTTTCTCCACACACCCCAAAACACATCACCTGTCTTGAATGCCATCTTCATCCCTTCATGGCTGGAAGTATCACAGCCACCTGAGCATTCATAACATCAGATCCTTTAAATATTTTTCTGCTTTTCTGGACAAAATCTGTGAAGAAAAGGAAAACCTGTCTGTGGCTATGGAGAAGGTACAGCCGCTGCTGAAATGGAACAGAAACCAGAGAATTTGGTAATTCAGTTTGGTGTCACTGGAGCATCTTCAGCCTTGTGGCATTTGGTAGACCAGTAGCAAGAGATGTTTCAAAGAGGAATTCTTGTTTCACTTACCAGCACCACTTGCTCTCCTATTTAAAACCACATCACGTGCAGCATTTTGTTGCTAGGTGCCTGTTTGGCCGAGAGCTGGTTTCTAAGCATGTTTTTATATTTAACTAACCCCTGCACAGCTTTCGAGGCATTTTGCCCCCATGAGTTCTAATTTTCCCTTCACTGTTTTCTGTATTTTTGGGTAAGGAAAATTCCTTCTTTCTCTTCATAAATTTAATCGAGATAATGTCATCCCAGCAAAATATCAGAGATTTACATCTCCTCCTTGGAACTAGAGAAATTGTGTGCAGAAGTAGTACAGCTGGATTGGGGCTGCTATCAGAAAACGTTATGGTAAAAAAAATCAAATTAAACATTATTTAGTTTTAGCTCTGTAATTTTTGGTTTTGCATCACTTAAAGAACTTTAAAAAAAAAAGTAGAGAATTTATTGCTGTTTGTTCATGATTGGTGCAAACAAATTCCACGGAGATTAAAGGGAAAATAGTGGTAACAGAGAGCACAAAAGTCTGGGTTTCTAAGAGAAGATGCCATGCACCTTTCCATTGATTTAAAATGAACAGGAGTTTGGTTAAAAGTTCCTTTAAGCTGTTTAACCAACCTCCCTAAGAAGGGTCTGACTTGAAGTTGTTAATTGGGGGCTACCAGCACAGAGCAGTTGAGAAGATCCTGTGGGAGGGAAATGCCCACGGTTTGTTCCCAGGGATGGAGAGCTCCCTGCCAGGGACAGCCTGACTCCTGGGGCACTCTGATTTGGGGAGGAACATTGTATTTCCAGTTGCTTTGCTTCCTTGTTGCTTTTATTTTTAATCAGAGTGAAGGATGTTGCCTGAATTACACATAAAGACACCCCACTTACTCTGAAACAGCAGCAATTGAGAGCGATAAACCCACCATCCACACCTGCCAGTTTTTCTTACAGAGGTTGAAGAAAAAAGCAAAATTGAGGACAAAATGTTGGCATAACACTCTGAAGCTTCTGAAGATTTTCTGTCAGCTTGTGTGATATATTAACCAAAATTCTGTGGGTACTTCTGGGCTTTAGGGGCTGCTCTTGGAGTGTATCTGCACACTCAATCAATCAGATTGTATTGCCAGGCTATAAAGGGTGATCACAGAAATCTCTTCATACCTGGTATTATACTAACAACAAGGCCATTTTATTGCTTTTCTGTAAAGGAAAGAATATTTTAACAAGGGAGAAGAAAATTTAAGGGCTGAGCTTCCCTCTTTGGAATTACTACGAAAAGTTGGTTTCATTTCCCCCAGCAGCACCAATAAAATCAGGATGAAAAGTCAATTGCTTTTACTAAAGCAGCAACACTCTGAGTAAATTGTTTTACTGAAGTTCCACAAAAATAATTTCAAATAAACTCTAAGGAGTTTGTTGTAGTGAGATTCTCATTTAGGGATAAAAAGTGGTGCCAGTTCTGCAGTGGAGGATGAATCTGCCTGACTTGCAGTGTGACGTGCTCTGGAAATCCTCACCGAGTGTCCCTAGTTATAAATACTTCAGGCAGCTAATTCTTGATCATTTCTGTAATTTGTAGCTGATGCTGGAACAGAAACTGCCCTTTCCTCACTCTGTTACAGATCAGATCGAACTGTAGTAGCTGCATAATTAAATGTGAGCCCGTGTTTAAATGGAATTTACCTTTGCTTCCATCTCCCCTGCTTTTGGTACAGCATGGAAAGCTGGGGTTGGTTCTCTGGTCTCATTACAGTGCTTTCCCTGGTGTTTATGGAGATTTACTGATTTAAACTAGCTCAAAATGTTCTTCTGAGATCAGCTTCTTGCATTTGTCATTGAAAGTTCATACTCAGTCTCTGTCTCCCGTGATAATATTTTTTAAACTTTGACTCTTTCTTATGATGAAGTTACAAGATATGCTGGTGGTGACTAAAGGATGTAGCTCACTGACATTTACATACTGCTCTGGAAGAGAAATCTGCTGAATGGGATATAGCAATTACTGTGGTCCTTTTATTCTCATTTTCTCTTTTTCCCCTCTTTTTTCTTTTTTTTTCCATTTTCCTCTTGTTTTTCCTCTTGTTTTCTTCTCCTTTTCCTCTCCTTTTTTCCTTCCTTTTCCCTCTCCTTTTTGTTCCTTTTTGGTTTTCTTTTCTTTTTCTTTTCTTTTTTATTTTTCACTCTTGTTACTCTTATATTTTCAGGTATGACCATGCCTCTGTTCCATTTAACTTTTTTCAATCAGAAATTGTGTGTGCAGGGCATCAGAAGTGAAGCCTCACTGATGGCAACAGCAGCATTTTCTTGGCTTAAGCAAGACTGGGATTTAACTCACAGGCCACTCATTGCTGTTTTATTTGACCAGCCATTGTCAGAGGAACACATTAGGACTTTATCAGCTAAGCCAAAATCTGTGAAATACACAGTAAACATGAATGAGGAGTTAAGGAAAAAGAGAAAGCTACTTTTTAAAACGCTACAGCTTGTATAACTTGAATAAATTCTCTTAATGGGGACACTAATTATAACAAATCCTTCCTTCCCTGTCCACTGTTGGGAAAGACAAGATTTTTGTCAGATTTTAACAAAAGTCAAGCCTCGAGCTCTCTGCCCACTGTTGCCATCTGGAAATTTTTTGAGGCTGGGAATATTTGGAGAGTCTGGATTTAGCCAGGAGGCTCCCGGGTCCTGCTCCAAAGCTTGTGGTGCTTGTGCATCTCCACAGCCGTGGTGGGGCTGGTCTCAGCTGCAGGCTTTCAGTTACTAGAGACTGAACAAAGGCCACTTCTGCAAAGGACATTAAAAGATTCTTGCCTGTAATTTCTCCTGAAAGTCTGCAATGTGTCTTGGAACGCCAAGGCACCCGAGCCTGTAGCCTTTCCTCATGTCAGAGTCCTGTTCGTTCTAAGGTTAAAACAGCGTTTTTGGAAAATGAGATAAAGTTTTTTATGGCTCTGCACATCAATTGGGAAACTGGAGCCAAGTCCCTCAGCAATATAAACATGGAGCTGGCCTCAGCCAAGTTCCCTTTTACAAGGAGAATGTTGGCTGATTCCTCTGTGTTTCCCAAGGCCGGAGCTGCCGGGATTAACTCACATTCTGATTTTGTGCCTTGGCCCTCGCTCAACTCCTGCTCATGCATGGAAACACTGGACTGGGAGGGGCGAGGCCTCGGATAACCTGTGCAAAAGTGGATTTTTGGCTGCATTCTGGAGCTCTCAGGGCACACACAAGACACATCCTGGTTCACTATGCACTGTCAATGTAGGCACCTTCACTGGATTTAAGCTTGTTCTAGGAAAGGCCACTGGAGTTTAGGTATTAATAAGAACAAATGGATATTTAGAGAGAATTGTGCCTCAGGGAAATGGTGCTTCATCCTTACCTGGTCCTGACCGTAGCCTTCCAAATAATACCTGGAGCAGGCATGAGGAAAAGTCTTTCATTTTCTGGAAAGGAATAAAGCTGGAGTTTTCTTCCTTTTCCCTCATTGCTTTGTGTGTTCCCTCAGGGCTCTTTTGGTTTCCCTTTGGGAGCTTCATAGCAGTTTTTTGGGTCAAGCAGTGCAGCACTCCTATACAGGCAAATCTTACAAGAAAGACTGTGTAACACCTGAGCCTGTGTTAGCTTGGCAGAAGTGCATCTAAACCCTAATTTCTCAGTTACCTACTGCATTACTACATAAATAATGCAGGATTCTTTCCAACTCGCATCACTCTTCCTTATTTAAACTGGAGAGAGTTTGGGGGTGAGAGTAACATTGTTAGGAAAGATTCATCACCATTGGTTACTGCAGTACATTGGTACAGAATTAGAATTTCATTTCTCCTATTTCCCAAGACTCAGCTCTTCCTGAAATTTACTCCTTTACTAACTATTTGGAATGTATTAGGAAGAATGGAATTTTACATTTTAGGTTGTTCAGGTATGGCAAAGAGAAAGCATCTTTTGTTGCCATAAAATAGTTTTCAGTTTTAAGTCTCTGTAAGAGCTGTTTTCGCGTGTGAAGTAAAGCCAAGATGATTTTCAGACTCCTATTTCTATTATGATCCTGCCTGCTTCAGGTAGCAGATACAAAAACTGGTCATGTCCACTCTGCTTTAAGAGCACCACATTTGGAGCATCCCAATTAAACTGACACTTGTATGATGTGTGGTTCACCATGGGGCTTCACCCTCATGAATATAAACCTTTCTCTTGTATGAGATGCTCACGAGGCTTTTTTGTCTGTCTGCAAATAGGAAAAATACAGCATACAACTCGATTTTTCGGGGGAGGGAGATGTCCTTCCGATGGTAATGGAAAAATAATGTTGTGTCCACGTGTAGGCAAACACCTCTCAAGGCTTATTAGGGATAATGTCCATGCCTGATTCATATGCATGGTTCTATCTCTTTGTCTTATTTCAATTCTGTTGCCCACTGGCTGTTTCCTCATAGCCCCAAAATGCAGATTGTTGTTTAGTACATTTTCTTGGGGAGGAGTCAAAGCAGTGCTCAGATCATTTGCCTGCAGTGCTATGCATAATGTGAGAGCTGATACAGGCTTTGAAGGATAACTGGTTTTAGTGAGACTTGATTGGGCTGAGCCCATAAGGAAACACAAAACCCATCTACAGCACTGGCACAAGGCTGAGCTTTCAGCTCTCCTCAGAAGGCAGATTCTGCTGGATCTGTTCCACAGCTGCTTGCACAGGTTTCAGTCCAGAAAGGCTCAGACATTTCCATAAAAAAACTCTGTACACAGAAGTGTGAGTCAGTTGGGTGGTGGAGAGCTCAACTTGCACATTAAGCAAGATTGCTCAGTATTAAATATGTTCTATTCTCTTAAATTAGATGGACATAACACTTGCTACAAGAGCCTTCATCAAAATTAATAAATCATGCATTGTGTTTTTAAGCCAAATGCTGCTGTGTTCACAGCATGCTTCCTTCTTCCTCCCCCTGAGATGTTAAGCCATTAAAAGAGTCCAAGATGTGTTTCCTTGTATTCCTTTAGACTTTTTAATGCTTTTCTGTGTATGCCATCCTGTCACTGCAGGCAGATAATCAATTGCAAGATTACAGTTGAAAAGTGTATTAGTACTTGTTATTTGTGTGGCCAGAAGGACTTCTGTCAAAAGGGCCCTAGCACTGTTACATGCCTGGAGAGCTGTCATCTCCTGCTCTGGGTGCACCCCTGACTCCACAGCTGTTTAAAGAGCACATGGAGAGTTAAAGAGGTTTGGATGGCCCTGAAAAGCTGTTGAGATGCAAACCCAAACTAGTCATACACCTGGATGCCCTTTTAATTATGTCTGTCTGACATACCATGGTCCTGGTCTGAAGAGAAGAGTTGGAGGGGATTGGGAAAGCAGGGTGCAAGGAGAAATGATCTGAGGGGTTGAACAGTGACTCTGCATCTGTTTGCCTGTAGCCTCCTCAGTGAGGTTGTGATGATGTGCTCCAGCCCAGAGAAAACTCTGAGCACCTGAAATGAGGCATCAAACAACACAAAATAATGCAAAAGGCAATAGATGAGCAACCCACTCTGCTTGGTTTTCTTCCAAGCTTGTGCCCCAGCAAATCAGGATGTCATTTTTCTGTTGTTCTCTTGGTCCCTTTTCTGTGCATGGTGTGTTTTCAGCAGAGAAACTGTTGTCACAGTGACACACTAACCCAGTTTAGCCTCAGGTCCTTTTTCTGTGGGGTGGGGGAAAGAACAGACTGTGTGTGCTTGTGACAGCACTTTGTGATAGTGGGGACTAAGTCTGAGTCTTTGTGCATGCAATCCTTGCTGAGAGGCGTGTCCTTAAAATGTTAAATACATGGAACAGGAATTTGTTAATCATGGATCTGAATTTTCTGGCATTCCTGTAAGGTTTTGCAGAGGTTCTTTTATTGTCTCCTGAAAGTCTTGTGCACGGTTATTTGGTCATTGTACACTGCACACTGAGTTATTTTTTGCCCAGCCTAAAGATATTTCTGTGTTTCTAACAAATAACACCTGGGTGAAGACTTGTCTAGACACTTCTTAAAATCTTGTCTGTAGGAAATGGGTTTTCAGCTCAAAGTAAATCTCAGTAGAGACCAGGCTGCTTGTAGACAGAGCCACTCAAAACAAACTGTCCTATACTGTGTAAGAGATCAAACGTGTGAAAACCAGAAGCTTTCCCATCTTCACCAGGCTTTGATCCTGTATCAATCAGCATGTATTAGTTAGCTGGGTAAAGATTGCTCCTTAATTGCAGGTATTTATTCTGGTTTGCTTTTGTTCATGATTTACTCTAGAAACCAGTAAATTAGGTATTTCATTAGCTCCTTTACTTGGATAAGTTAAACACAGGAAAGTGAGAGGAAATCTCTTGATATTCAAAAATTGATTCTTCAAAAGTGTGAGAAAGGCAGAACTAAGGCTGGCTGTGATATCCAGGCACATAGGAGAGGTGGGAGGAGATGGACTGTGTATGTTCTACCCCTTGCCCTGCCAGTGTGAATCCTTTTAAACTGCTCAACAGGAAAGAAACCTGCAGTTTCTTTCTTTGCTGCCTGAAGAAACAGCACTGCTAAAATTACCTGCGTCTTGTTAGAAAGTGCAGACTCCATCTCACAAAGCTCTGGCATTGCTGGAAAAGGTGTTCATGGAAAGAGCTGGAAGTGAACCTCAGCAAAGTAGGCCAAGACTAAAATCCCAAGCCTTAGCTGACAAATGGAGTGGGTCTGAAATGATGGCACCAATGGTGTATTCTCAAGAGGGTCCCCACACATGGTAAATTTGAGTTCAGATTTGCTTGGGAAGGATAAAATTGTGCTCAGGAGAGCTTGGGCACCTTTTCTACAACACGGTACCTTCCTCCTCCCTCAGTTCCCATTACGCCTCCTCACTCTGACAGACAAAACCTTTGTTGATGTTCAGGCTCACAAAATCTCCCACTCTCTTAAAATTAGCAGATTGTTACCTCAGTGGGAGAAAGGCAAGTCTGTTAAAGGAGCAGCACAAGATACCTGTGAAGGCCCTGCTTTCATGCTTGGGTGCAGTTTCTTCCTTGGTACGTCCTGCCACTCTGGAGGAGTGCTCCTTTATCAGACATTCCTGGCATAAGATCGATCCCCTGAAGGTTGTAGCATTTTTAGAGAAGCATAAATGAATTGCTGAACTGACAACCCCTTCCACAGTTTAGTATATGGCTTTCAGGAAGAGAAAAAATTGGCCATAAAGGAAAGATCTTTCATGTCCATCCAATTCCTGATCCAAATCCCTTAGAAAGGTGTCAGAGCAATTGTCTAACAAGACAATGCCTAACAAATGTCTAAAAAGGTAATTCTAAGCCACGTTTATTGTATGTATGTGTGTACCTATATATGCACCTATATGTGTGAGTTTTAACTGTTTTTAATCCACCTTGGCATTTGCTTGCCTCTAGAGAAATCATGCAAGCTTTGTATTTGGGCTATTCCTCCTCCTTCTCCTTGTTGTCTTTCTGATTTGCCTGTTCTTTCATTCCATGATTCTTTTTCCCTAGGTGTGTTTCTGTGGGAGCAGTGGAAGGACATGCAGCACAAGCTGTCAGCGAGCTGCCAGGTTGTTTGTGCTGTTTCCTTCAGGTTGTGCTGTGGTTGTGCATGTTTTCATGCTTGGCTCAGTCATGCCAATAAACATTTGCAGATCACAGTAGTGTTTATTCAGAAAAGAAGCCAAAGGTCCCAGACTTAGAACATGAATAAATGCAAGGTCAGTATTCTTGTGCTGAGCCACTGCTTTCAGATTCCTATGAATTATTCTAGATTTTTTCCGACTTTGGTTGGCTTCAAATATTTCTTTGAACATATCTATTCATCAGCATCAAATCAAAAGCTTGGCAGCTATTTCTTGATTAAATAATTATTCCCAAACTAATAAACATCACAGCAGGGTTTAATTAATATATGTCAGTCATGTGGCTTTTTTTTTTCCCTTCTTTTTTTTTCCTTCCTAAAAATACCATGTTCTGAAATTAGTATCTGCAGAATAAAGGTGTGGGCTTTTTTCTGCAGTGAGCCATGGGAAAGACAATTAAGGAGTCTGTTGATTGCACCTACCTCTCTTTCTGTTTAGGCATGCATGTCTCATGTTTGAAAGTTTCCTACTGGAAAAGCTGCAAAAATCTCACTGGGAACCCTCCTTTCCCCCGTAGGACTGTTGTTATTGTAATAAAAACAGCTCTGCTGCAACTTTACCTTTTATGAAAAATCTTTCACTAACAACCTAGTTTCATTAACCACCTCCCAGACCAGAACCCATGGAAGGATTGAGGCAGTGTTGGGGATAAAACTTCATGATTTAGAAATATTAAACCTCAAAGTGCTGCCCAGGATTGGGTGTTTTGGAGTTCTGCATTTGAAGCATCTGAGCAGCGCTGGATGTGCTGCCTAAGGATGTCAAGTGTCATGAAGAGATGTTGATATCTTTGACCCTAGATGAGATAGCAGCAATTAAAAGACATAATTGCTTGGTTTTGTATTTGGTTCTTCTTTTTGTGTTGTTGGTAATGAATCTATGTGCATAAGCTTCAAATTAACTTTAGCTACTAAGTGAAAAGTATTTTAATGTAAAAAACCAGACTGAACTCCTTAAATTAGTCTAACAAAATAAAACAGCCTTTTAAATTAATGAGTTCAGTGTAGTTTTCCTACTTACCAACCTGGTACTTTTAGCATGTTCTTCGTGTTCACACTTCCCAGAGACTTATGGGGCAATATATAGAAATCAGGCTTTAAAATGAGCAAGCAGTCACAGTCCCTCAAGTGGATCTCACTGCCTGACCTTGATGGAATGAATATTTCTAATGTGCTGAAGGGATGGATAATTATTACCATATTTTGCAAGAAGCGCGGTCTGCTTTGAAGTTGGCAGAATCTTTTCCTGGGGACTTTGTAGGATTAGACTTTCTACATGAGCAAAATTGCTTCCTTTAAGGAATGTATTTCCAGATGGAGCGATACTCGGCTGGCGCGTACTGAGATGCAGAATGACTTCAAACAGCCATGAGATATAATGAGAAGTGATATTATTCATAACCTCATCAAGAGCTGCATCCATGGAGATTATGGAACGACCTCATCTTTTATTCGGACTGTGTCACATATTCTGCCTTCTTTTTTGGCCCCAGCGAAACACTGGCTGAGCTGATTAATTTATTTTCAATTTACAGGAAGACTTCCATGCCCATAAATATTTTGAGGTACTTGCATAGCTTTCCACTTAAGTAATACCTTTGAAGGGAATTGGAGAAATTATTAGTTCATTTTGTCCAGGAAAGAGTGTTCATAAAGGTTTTGGAGTTTAATCTTATTGTATGGCTGCTTTGGTTGCCCAGTTCTGCTTGCAATGCATCCTTTGTTCCATTGGTTTTGCAGGTCTAATCTTTGAAGGAGGACAGTATTATTTGGCATTCTGTATATACTTCACTTTATATAAATGATCTGTTTAGATATCTGCTGGTTTTGTAGTAATTGAATACTTAATTAATAGTAAGTATTCAGAAAACATTAAATTTCTTTCCATGAGGAAAGTAATCCCAGGATTTTAAGAAGACTGAGTTTCCTATCTCCTGTTGAATATGCATTTCCAAGTGTGCTGGGTAGTTGACTGATGTGTTTTTAAATGAATATGATACGCTTTATAACAATTAGACAAAATTTGAACAAAAATTTGTCAAAAAAGGAGGGCAGTGAGAGAATCCTGTGTTTGTGGCAAGAGTTTTCTGCCAGCCTTGGTGACGTGCTGAAATGCCAGGAGAACATTTGGGCTGCAGTGATGTGTGCCTTGGTATGGGGAGAGACCTTGGTGCCTTCCCTTGTGGAGGGGGAATTTCTGAGCAGCTCTGGAGCAGCCCAGCTCCAGGGAAGGCATTCCCTGCCTCGAGTGTCCCTCAAGGGTTTATGAAGTCAGTGGTCAGGGTAAATCCTGTTGGACTGTGCTGAAAGTTCCACTGTGGAGACTGGGGAGACCTGTGGGATGTATCTGAGGGGGGTTTTACCTGCAGAGCCACGAAGGAGAGGCTGTGCCTGAATTTACAGCTGGGGATTCTCAGCCAACGGGGCCTCTGTAGCTGTAACTCACAGCTAGAAAGCCTGGGGCCTTTAGGAAGCCTGAAATGAGGAGTGAGTGCAGACACAAGGGAATGGTGCTGTGGCTCTGAGGCCACAGGAGTGGAGCATTCAGCACCCTGTGCCCCACAGCCCCAGGGAGGGGCTGCAGCTCCTGCTTGGGCCCAGCCCCTGCACCGGGTGTGTATTGCCAGGCAGGACTGCACACAGAGCTGGGAGTAGGAATGAGTTGCTTCTCTGGAGGCAACATCTGAAGAAGCTGAGGTCTTATTTAACCCCAATCCTTCCTCCCAGGAGAGGATAAACTCGACCCTGCTGAATGCAGCATTGTTCTCCTCGTGGCCAATCTTTATGGGAACCCCCACAGGACATCTCGGCTAAGCTGAGGGCTGGGGACATCCGTAAGCCTATTGTTCCTGGTCTGAATTCCTTGATAAAATGTCTCTCTCGGGTTTGCCATACACAATTCTCAGCCCCATGTCGCTGGCAGAGGATGGGCTGAATTCCCCAAGCTCTCGAAGCTCTTTGCAGCTTGATCCTGGGATGATTTTCACGAGCAGATAGAAATGTTTGTACTGGCAGAGAGGCACAGCATCTGAAAGCACATCTTGTCTCCCAAGACTGTAGCTCTTGACTTGCTGATCGAATGAGTTCACCTGTGTGTAAGTTTGGATGTCGTTCTGCATTTTCCCTGCAGTGGTGTGGGCAATTCTGTGTTCAGTACCAGCCATTGCTGCTCAGTGTTAGGCAGAGTCCTGCCTGGTTCTCAGGAAAATGTGTGGCACTGGTTTTCTTTTTTACTGTAACCACTTCACTACATAATATTGGACAAAATTCTCCAGGGTGTGTTAAAGCAGCGTGAAACCCATTGACTCCCTCTCTTCAGAAGGTATAAAAATAGAGACAGCTCTGCAAGCAGAGCACTCTTCCCAGAGTAGAAATAGATGAAATACGAGGGACCTACACTGCAGAGTGTTTTGGACAGCCTTTAATGACCAGCAGTCATTCTTGTGCTAATCTGTCCCTCTCTAGGAATATTTCCAGTTACTCTTGAATTGCACAAATTCATTTTAGTTTTTTCCCTCTGCTGTCAGGCTGTTGCTTAATATCAGCAGGCAGGTGAGAGCTCTCAGGACTGGGAGGCAGCAGAAATGAATATTCCACTAGGAAGGGAGACAGATGTGTGATCACTGCATCAAGTTAAGGAGGGCTGGGGAAGAAGGTGTCATTTATCAAACACCATTAACTTTGCAAGTACTTTCTGCTTCACAGATGAATCTGGACGTTTTCATTACATAGTAGACAATGAGTTGGGTCGGCTGCATAATATAAAACATTTGGGAATACTTTAAAACATGATCTGACAAAAGTTTTTCCAAAAAAACACCCCCGAAACAGATCCAAAGAACATATGTCTGAGCCATTCTTCATTAAAACAAATAACATTGTCTCTGTTCAGAGCCAGAGGAGAGAGCACTTCATTTCGTCTTTGCTGATGGGGATTGTCTGTTGCTTTTCCCTGCTTACAACTCTGCTGTAAAACTGTCTTTTCTTTCAAAACTGGAATTGTTGCAATAGATTTTCCAAATAAGTAACTGGTAACCTTTCCCTGCTCAAAGCCACACTGTGAGTAAAATATGAAAGGGCTGCTTTTTTATATAATTTCTAGTTACTATTTTATTAAGCATGTAAATTTTAGCATTGGGCTTTTTTTTTCCCCTTGTATTTTACTATCACAAAACTCACAGATTGTTATCTGGGAATAAAAGAGTAGATATAAACCTGAAGTTTAAAAAATCCTATGGAAGTCTTAGGCAAATCATAGTAATGGCACAGTTTGCATTTTCTGCAGTCTGTACATTAAGGTATTAATGCGCAGCTGTAATTTTTATTCTAAAAAATTATTATGAAGGCAAGATTGCTACACCCCATTTACACAGGTGCCAGTGGCAGTGATTGGATATGGTTAAATGTCCCTGCTGGGAACATGAGCATCAAGAACTCACTTTATATTCAGCTATGAAGCATGGCTTTTCTTAATTTTAATGTTTGATGGCACAGACTGAAATAGATGTGTTATGTAATGCTAAAATAGGAGAGAAAGTTGAAGCAAAGTTGAGAATCCAGCCACCCCCACAGCGTAGGTGTCTACGAGTCTGGGGTTGCATCTGAATCAGATGATCAGAGCCTGAAGTTTTCCAAAATGTCAGAAGTCCCAGTACCAAAATTAAATGCAGACACATAAAGGGACTAAACTGAACATATGGGGGAGATGTGACCCTGAAAACTTTATTCCAGCTTTTGCTGAATTTATAGCTTGGAGAGTAGATCTGTAAAGGTATTTTGGTGGTGAAGGGAGGAGGTGCTTGCAGGAGTCCCAGTGGGCACCTGTGGGCAGATACAGACTTCTATAAAGTCACCAAAAGCCCTTTTAGAAAATGTTTATTATTTCTTTTATAAATTAGGAAGAAACTACAGGCATAGAAGCCTGTACCTGATCTGTCAGGTGAATTTTAGTGCGGGAACCCACCTCAATTTACAAGAACAATAGCAAAGTATGGCAAATACAAGTATCTGATAAAAAGGTGGTTACAAAGCAAGGATTCGTTCCTGTGGTTGGGTCTTGCTTGAGGTGTGGTTTCGTTTTCTACAAGTTTCTCTTTTTCTGTCTCTTAATTGATATCCCGCTTTCATTAACTTACGGAAATGCAAATGTTACATAGGATGAAGATGTTTCACTGAGAAGATTAATTAAGTATCGAGGCAGCCAAGTTATAGCACTGACTACAAGTACACAGAGCAAGAGGTGGTTTTTGTGTAGGATTAAACTGCAGCACTGTATCCAAAGTGAGACACGCGGGTGTGAAGTCTGTATCCAAGTACACAGACATCTCCAGAGCAGAGCTGGGCACCGCTGCTGCTCGGAGAAAATGTACCACAGGAAACTCAGTCAGGCAGATCCGTCTTGGAAAAAGAGAAAACACTGCTTTTGTGTTGCGTTTCTTCTGCTTTTGGCTTCAGCCACAGTTTTCTTCATCAAGTAAAATACTGTCAAATGTTACTGTGGCTGCCTGACTGATGAAATGGTGCAATTCCCTGCCTTGGAGCTGTTCCCACTCTGTTCTTCTGGAAGCAGTAGCTACCTCCTCTTGTTCCCTGAATGTCTGAGTATTTCATTAAGCCAGACTTTCAGGTCTTGATCTCTGGGCTCTGCAGGCACCGAGGTTGCACAGCTGGCAGTCAGTGCTCTGGGTTTAGTTTAGCACCTGACACAAATTAAGCTCACGTTTTACTGCTGCTCCTGCTGGAGAAGGTCTTGCCTCTGTCCTCAGCTCGTTTAGAATGTGCTAATTGCTCCGTGGTGTTCAAGTGGATGCAGAGAGTGAATGTTCTCCTACTGAAATCTTCATGCATGGCTGCAGAGCAGTTCCTCCTGAGCTTTATTTCCAGTCCTCAGCGGGGTTTTACTTGTCCATAAACTTCAGGATTGCTTGATATTTATGCTTTTCATATGACTAAATACTGAAAAATACTTTACACATCATTATGCATCACAATTACACCTCATGAATATAATCTCGTATTCCAGAACAAATGGAGGTAGAACAAATAATTTAAAATAATTTGGGTATGCAGAAGGTTTATTAGGGGTAAAATCTCATTTTCAGTGTTACAAAACAATTCAGTGTCATTAGTATATTGTTGTTTATACGTACTTGTGAACTTCCATCAAATATTTATATTGGCTTAATTCAGAGCTGACATTCAGAAGACTTTGCTGATTTACAGAGATGAACCCAGTTAAATAATATTAATCTGGTTTTATTAAAATTAATTTCTGTAATTAAGTATTACTTTCACTGAGAACTTTGCTCCAAGTTGCAGGTTGGATTCAAGCCTTCTTTAGCTCTCTCTTCCCTTTCGCAGGAAAAGCGTGGAAGGTGCTGTTGCCATGTCTGTAACCAGCACAAACTGTTTATAGTTACGCTGTAATTTTAATTTCTCTGAGCAGCTCTGGGTGTGCCTTCAAGCCCTGCAGATACGTTTTACAAGATGAAAGTAAAACATTTTCATCAGCATGCACCCTGGTAGATGCACAGCACCCTCCAGAGCCTGCTTGCCAGCTTGAAGTGGTAACAGTTTGTGTAGAGAGGCACACAGTTATGCTTTTAAATACTCACCTATGTCATTCTGTTCCAAGTGAGACTTCAGTTTTGAAGGACACTTGACAGGTTGGATGTTTGCTCCTTGAGCAATTCAAACAGCAAAAACCTTTCTGTAGCCAGGTCAGTGAGACTCAGGTCTCCATCTTCACGTCCTTGTTTTCAGCATCCATCCTACTGCTGCGGGCCCAGGGCTGGAGCTGCAGCCTCAGCACAGTCCTGCTTTGAGGGAGTTGGAGGTTCAGTGGTTTGTTGATGTGCCTGTTAGTTGTGAAACATCCCTCTGGTTTATCAGCCCCCTCAGGGACCTCTGTTGCTTATTGTCCCTGCTCCCATTTCTCTTCCGATCTTAATTAATCTCTGTCAGGCAAAGCCACAAATTACTTGTCAGATCAATGGCTGGATTCCCCCTGCTCTGCCTTGGGCCTTCAGGAAGAAAGGATATCACTTACCCTGGGTGGATTATCAGAGTGGATTACTGTGGGTTCTGCCACCAAGAATAAGGAAAATCTGATCTGGCAGCTGCAGGTCAGCACGCATTTTGTGTCGAGCTTTAGGGGATGAAATCAGCTGCTAAAGACACACTTGAGTTTGGGAGGTAAACAGGAGTCTGCAAAGCATCTGAGATTCCAAGCTGTGTACTTTTATAGGCATTTATAATCAGTTGCACATATTAAGGCTTTGTCAGGCTTGGGGAAGTAGGTGCTCAGGATATTCAATTTATTAAGCTGGAGTTTATTGAATTTCCTCTGAATTCCTTTGGTCATGTAATGTCACTCTTGTGCTTATCATGTGCAGCTGGCAGTGTATGGGGGCTGTGTGTGCAGCAGGGAAAAATGCTGTAACTTGGTTTGCCTGTATTACTCCAAGATCCTGGTCTGAAAGGATCAACAGGATTTTGGAAAACTGAGAAAGCTTTGTTGCTGTTGTTGATTTGAATCACTGCAGCGTAGATTTGTTGTCCCTGGGGCAGAGTTTCTGTGCAATATCTCTCTGTATTATTGCTAAAAATAAAGACCTTTAAGTTACAGGTTATTAATTCTGTCTTAGGCACTTGCTGCAGGATGGAACTGGAATTTAGCAGTCTTGTCTTTGAAGTGTCATAAATGTATTTCTGCTACATTTTATTAACCTTTCTCTGTAATTAAAAAGGTAATGGCAGTGAGATCTGAGAGTGAGGCTGGTTCAGGTAATTCACCTTTCTGACACAGCTTTTTCATGGCTCTGGTTGGGATTGAATTTCATTTCAGATATTTGTAGGCTTCTTGCTACCCTTTCCTGGGTTTTATTTACAAAGGCTCAAGGATGAACTTGTCAGAGCTGTTTGCTTTGTCCTGCTTGTACTTCTCTGCTGTGCCACAAGTGCTTTGGATTTCTCAGATTTTTTCCCCAAAAAGAAATAAATTCCACTTACTTTCTTCATTTTGCCAGCTTCTCGGGATTTCTTATGGATCTCAAACTTCTGGATAGCTGCTAAGCCAGTGTGTTTATTTTATAATACTTTGGACTGACATTACCACTCTTTGCAGGTTGCAGGAGCTGCTATGGCCTCTGTGCTTAAAATTTCTTCCACTGACACCAAATATTGGTATTGATGGTTGTTACTGCCTCAGTTTAAATCAGACAATATCTCTTTAAGAACTATCAGATTCCTCTTCTTCAGTCTAAAGAAGTTTATGTTCTCAGTCATAAATTCGAGTTGAAATCCTTTTTTTTTCTTCTCCCAAATAAAAGCATAGTACACATTTTGGAAGGAGTTCAGGGGTTTAAAGATCTGCCAATTTTCAAGGCCAATTCTTTTTTTGATATTACAAGTTACACCTCTCCGTGAGAGAGGATCTTCCAAAGCACTAATGCTTTAACTAGGCACTGTTTTCCCTGTCAAGAGCCTTTCAGTAGTTTTGCATGCAAAGCACTTCCACCACTGAGCCCTTATTTCTTTGCTGTCTGTGAGTTGCATAATATTGCAAAAATGCTATTAAATGTTGGTACCAATATACTGCTTGAGAGAAGGTTCTTCTGTCTGCAGAAGGCAGTAATGTATTAATATAAATATAAATATAAAAATTACATATAGATATATAGATATATGTTTTACCTTTTATTTTTAACCTTTTGTCCCTGCACTCAGCTGTCACTTCTTGGGGAGCTGACAGTTTGTTTTGTAACCGTGGGGGCAACTGCATCTGAATTGGGATTTATTCCCTGGGAGGGAAGGGAGTCAGAACAGATCATGAACCACTGCAAAAACAAACAAAGCTTATTCTCTCTGTGTGAGAAATCAGTCTCTGTGAAAAATGTCCTTATTGAGGAGGTCTTCCAGAGGGCTGTGCTCGCTGTGTCACCACATCCATGGCTTTGGGAGCCTGGTGAATGGCTGGAGCAGCAACAGCCTGGAGAGAGTTCTGACAGCAGGATCAGGGCCACAATGGAAAGTCCACTCCCTGCTAATGCTTCTGCTTTACAAATGAAACCTTTTAATTATAGGAACAAGTTTGGGAGGGTTTCCTTTAACCACCCTCACGAAAAGCTGCTTTCAGCTCTCTGATGCAGAGCCCAATCCCTGCAGCCCAGTTCCGAGGCTCTCTCTATCCTGGCATTTGGTTTGCCTATTAAAAAAGAATTTCCCTCCTCTGTGTGCTGAGGCACAACTGTCACACTGCTTTAGCAGCAAAGTTTACAGAAATAAGGTTCTAATGTTTTTATTGCTGTTTATATTGGTTTAAAGTACCTGATTCGTGACCAGTGAACAGTTTTATTGCCTTTTGTGAGCTTGTGTCTCAGACAGAATGCTTTTATTATTTAATGGATACTGTTGATTTTGGGGAAGCACCTCCCTTTGGATATTGTCCTACTAAAAGAGAACAATCCCTTGAAAAGCCACAAGGGTCTTAACTCTTGACCTTTAGGACCTGATGGCTGTGGGCACAGGAGTGCCCAGGGCCTTGGCAGTGCCATGCCAGGAAAATTCCAGCTCTGATCCGAAAGTGTGGGAAGCTTCAGGGAACTCAAAAGTGGATGTGAGACACCCAGAAGGTTGGTGGCTTTTTGTGCCTTTATCACCTCAGCTTTAGATGTGGAGTCTAAAGGCACAAAGAATGTTTTTTGGTAGTTCAGACATTTTCAGTGCTCCTGTGTGGGTCTCCACCAGGCTGGAGTATCTCCACAATGAACAGACAGCCAAACTGTTGGAAAAAGTTGAGCTGTAAAGTGATCCAAGACCAGGGATTAATCAGGTGTTGCATTCATCATCTGTGATTATTTTTCCTCTGTATTAATTGTCATTTTACTTACCTAAAACCTGGACACCCAGCCAGGTTGTGTTTCTTGATACAGCTCTAGCAGCAGGAATCTCCCTCTGGAAGTGCCAGTCGTGCACCACTGGCCAAGAGAGGATTTAGACTATGAGTTTGGGCAAAATGCCAAACTTTTGCTTTTGGGAAAATGTGCTGAGATGAAGCCTCACACTGGATTTTTGTGGTGGGTTTCCATGCAATGTCCCAGTTATTATTCCCTTGCTCTTCAACACTTCACAACCGAATATAAAGTCAGGTAACTCCATTACTCTGACTTTTTGTGGACAGAGTAGACCTTTCTTTTTCTAATCTCCCCATGGAGCCCATGTCTTCACAGAAAAGGGAAATTTCATCTTCAGTTTCATGGAAAGTTTCTTAAAGTCCATTCAAGCCTCTGCAGTTTCCAAGCAGGGCTGGATGGAAGAGGTGTCTCTCCACGTGCTTGTTGTAGTGGTGAAACAGCACTGGGTGCAGTGAAAATAAATATTTGTGCTACCTGGTATGAGCAAGTGTTTGTATTTAATCCAGGTGTCATCTTCTTGCTGGAGCTTTGGAGGGAATTCACTGTAGAAATGTGAGAGCAAAATGATGTTGGCCCAATGGGGGATGTCTTTTACATCTGGCCTTCTACCTCTGTTAGTTTGTACTGAAACATCTTAATTATCAAGGGGCTTTTTTACCTGCTGGGAAGCATCACAAGTAGAGGTCGTTCCCTGTGTGTTTGTGCTATTTGCAATATACCTTGTTAGACCATGTTTAGAATTTAAATGAATTAATTTAGTGCAGGCAGCTCCTGTAATTGCAAGGGAGCAGCCCCAGTGCTGCTGCTTGTCATACCTGAGGATCAAGACACTGAGAAATTATCTCCCCACACCTTTTCTCTGGTAGCTTTAATTAGATGGGATTTTACAGCCTGGGCTGAGCTCGCTGGGCTCACAATTAGTAAACCCAGCAGAATGAATAAACAGCTTGGAAATCTGGTAAAGCAGTAAGTGTGAAGCCCTTCATGTATGGGAACATGATGCTGCTGCTAAATCCAGGGACAAAGCCTGGGCTATAAAAATCCTCAGGAGGCAATTTCCACAGCCAGTTAAAATGCCAATGTGTTTGACTGTGTCCTACAGCACGTGCCATTTAATGAGCACGTGATTGCCAAAATCTGAATTGAGTTATAAAGTTGGGATGAAGTGGGTTTGTGAACTTGGAAAAAGGAGAAATGAGATAATTCCAGTCAGAATCAGAAGTGGTGTCAGGATGGTCACAGAGATCTTCCATGTACAATTTAAAGTAATTTCTTAAAAATGGGTTATTAAGGGGAGATTTGAGGGAGCAGAAATGTTCTTCTGCATGCCAGGAGGGAGTGAAATGATCATCCAGGGCCAGTGTGTAGGGCATTGCAGGTTTATCTCTAGGAATCCTGAATGGATTGGACATGGATTAGACCCAAATACTTTACAGATGCCTCTGGCTGAGGATCTGCCTGATGTATCCAGCGTGGTTTAATTGGAAAGGACTGAAATTATCAACAAGAAAGGAAAATAACTGCAGGCTAATAGTGTATCTGATTTTGTTTTTAACACTGAAGCCTCTTTTGGTCTAGATCAGTGTCAGGCTGTATCAGGAGCTACAGTGATTCAAGCAAGATGAGATTCTTTGATTACGGATGTCCTTGTCATTTAAAATGTGATTAATGCAGCCATGGATTAGGATGTGATTGTGCACTAAGAGTATTGCATGACTTTTAAAAATAAACAAAGCCACTAAAGTCATTCTGAATTAATACCAACTTCCAAAGTGGATATTGCAAATTTGAATTAGTTTTTGCTCAGATCAAAAACTTCCCAATATTTCATTGGGGAAAAAAAAAAAAAATTATATTGTCTATTTTTTTCCTTCTCCAGGAAGTTCCTACCAGCCATGAACTGTGGGTTATCCCGTGGGGGAGGCACCCTCATCCAGGACAGGGCTGCCAGGACTGGGGTGTTTTGGGGTGAAGCCCTGGAGGGTGGTGGGTGACAGGGCTGCGTTAATGGCAGCAGGTTGTACAGAAACAGCACTTTTGCAAGTCCAGAAACTGAGGTTTCATCTGGGTTTTATTATTTGTTTGTTTGGGATTTGTTGTTTTCTTGGGTTTGGGGTTTTTTTTAGTGGCAGCAAGGCAGCTTTTCAGATAGCAAGGAGTTTGTGAGTTGAAAGCCAAGGCAACATCTTAGTTTGGGGCAGTTGTGATTCCCATGGATCGAAAAGGTGATGATTTTGGTGGGGGTTTTTCAGGGGTTGTTGATCAGAGCCTGAATTTATGAGAGTCTGCAGACTTTGAGTAGGAGACACTTGTGATTTCTGCATTGCTTCGTGAAATAGTGATGAGGGTCATCATTGCTAACATTTTCAGAGAGGAAAAATCCCCCAGCCAACAAGAACAAAACAACACAATGTGATTTCCATAGGCTTTCAGGGCATGGCATATTTCTATTCCCTAACAAAAGGGAGATTTTAGATATTTTGCTTTAATCCTCATATTTTTTTCCCCGTTTCTCCTTTGCCTCAGGAATGTGTTTAGCAATAGCAGGATAGACTTTTTTAGTATTTAAAAATTAGCACTCATCCACAAAGGCATCCTGCCAAAGGGAAGGGAGGCAGCGTGCAGGCTCCACACAAAACCTTTTCACCATTCACGAGCTGCAATTTCTTCTTACACTTTGATCTCAATGTACGTCAGCGTGTTAACAGGAGAACAATCTTGTGTCCGGGATAAATATTCCTGAATTGCTCACTGGAGCATTTTTGCTGGCAAAAAAAAAGTGAGGGCAGCTTTTGGTTACCTGTAAAAGAATAGCCCGTGCTGTGCCAGATGCTGATGAGAGGTTAATCAGCTTTTTGTGTGGATACAGTCATTGCTAAAAATAAGAGATTAGAGTACAATGGAGGCATAATTGCTGTGCTGGGGAAGAAAGCCTGAGAACAGCACCTTGGATAATTTGGTGCTAGGCCAGGTATTTTTAGGAACATATGGTTTACTGAATGAAAAGTTTTCTATTCTTGTGCTTGTGTTGTGGGCTATCTAATGAGGAATTCCACTGCTTAATTTTAATGCTGTTTCTCACACCGCAGAGACCTTTGAATTTCTTTTGAGAGGCTAAATTTCTGCTATTTAATGTATATTTGCTGTCCCCTATATAGAAAAAGTAGCAGTTCTGTATGATGTCAAAAGCAACCATAAATAGAATTTTGGAATGGATCCCTAAATGTCTTTATGCAAAATCTGAAGAGCAAATCATTGCAGTAAAATTGCTTAAAAAAACCCCAAACAAACCAAAAACCAGCAGCCATGTTCTCCTCAAACTATTTATTACCTGACTGTTTCATGTTCATGTCTGGCTTTCCTGTTCAGTGTTTTCAGTAAATAAGAGCAGAACTGTAAAGGTATGTGCATCTTTCTGAGCTGCAATTGTCTCCAAGTTCTTGTTCCAAGGTCATTAAACATTTGAGCACTTCAGTTCTCTTATCCATGAAATTAAGTTCATTTCCTATCATTTTAGCTGTCCAGCAGCTAAAGATTGAGCCCAAGGTAATCATCCAGGCTCTTTCAATGGCAGCAGTAATAGTGGTCATGCATCTCCTGGATTTTAAGTAGCTTTTTCCAGTGAGTGGGAGGTGACTCATGGGTTTTTTGACTTCTTGGGATTGACAGTGTTGTGAGCATGGAACTCCAGGAGTGTTAAACAAAGACTGAGGTGCAGTAGTGTGGATAAATAATAGCAAATGGCATTCTAACAACTTGGTACATTTTGATGGAGTACTTTAAAATTCATATTCTCCTTGTAGAACTTCAATAAATAGACTGATTTAATCTGGTAGTCACTAGGAGCACTTAGCTGCTGAACCCTTCTTTGTCCCACATAATGGCTGTACACAAAACTTGTATTTTTATGCGTTTCTGTTTTGCAGAGCTGAACAAACACTGCATTATTTTATCAAAAACAATTACAAGCCTGTTAACAGCAAATAAAACCCGAGCTGTTACACCCCAACAGTTAGGACAAAGGAAAACTGGAGCATATGTGGGCTGATTAAATGGTGTATATTTAATTTTCCTTTCAACCAGAGAAAATGAAGGATGTCAGCTGCTGAAATTCACAGAAGACAGAATATAGTGAGAGTCACATGGGCTGAAACAATGATCCAGGAAAATCAACTATGTAGGGGCTCTTAAAAGAAATTTGAAGAAAAAAGAACTGAAATGCAGCAGAGGAGGAATCTCTTGGGGGAAAAGAAGAAAAAAATATCAGCCTGAAAGCTTTAAATTGCTAATGTTTACATCCATGGTACCATAGATGGTGGTGTTAGCTAAGATCTACCATTTTCTCTCATCAAGTTAATTTTGGAATTGATATCTTTTTGCAAATGAGGAATTTTTATGATAAGAAGTAGTGATACAGAAAGACTAATGGAAAGAAAAGGTCCAGGGTGATTGAGAAAGACTTTCAGGTGAGCCACTGGCAGCAACTGTCAAAAATTAATCTTGAAAAATGTCCTAATTAGAAAAACTGTCTCAGGTGTGTGAGACTTTTTCCCCATTCCCTTTTCTGCTACTTTCTTCCCAGACAGCAGGAGAGTTAACAGAAAACATTTATTTTTCTCTTAGGAAATACTTTCTTTTTTGTGTCTGAAAATATGGAGAGGCTTCTTGCTACTTTAAAGTCCAAATATTTAGAAAAAAGACTTGGAAAGAGGAGAGCAAATGCCATTGTCTACATCATCTTATAAATATCAAAGCCACTTGTTCATTTTTTTTTTATTGCCTGAAGAATAATCAGGTTTTTTCAGTATTTTGTGCCTGAGCAATAGAATTCTTCAAAGATTTTAAGAGCGTATTTTCAGCTCCTTTTGAATCAGAGCTCTTGCAAAAATCTGTACCCTTCTCTGGATTTCTTCCTTCATAAGCCCATGTTAAAATGTCACACCTTGGCAAAAGAAATATGTCAGAAACAGATACATTAAAGCAAGAAAAAAAACCAAAACTGTTTTTTTTAGTATCAAAGTCTGTAGTGTAAAGAGGAATTGCAAATGTAATTGAAGTCCTTGAAAAAGCCAAAACAAACCCAAAGTGAAATTTCTGGGCACGTTCCTCAGGAATCTGCGGTGCACTGATTTCACCAGGGCTGCTCAGGTGCCTCAGGTCAGTGTCTGCCCCAGAGTTTTGCTCCCACCGTGGATGGGAGTTAGACCAGAAATTTGGGGATAAACTGCAGCCCATCCCCATCATATCTCAGCTCTTCTGCAGAGCTCCCACCAAAGATCACCAAAGGAATCCAAGCAAACACGAGGAGGGAGGGGCATCATTTTGCTGCTTGGTGGCTTGATTTAGTATTGCCTAATTAATTACTGGGGCACTCTGCCCCAAGGACATCCCATTAAAGGATCCCACACCTATTTAACTCTTCCTCTATTCTGTGAGCATCTGCTTTTCTTTCTTGTCTTGGGGATGTGGGACTATTCATGTTACAGTCAGTGGGATTATTCACAAGAGCAGACATTAACATCGTGTTCCCCTTGGCACAGCTTCTGGAAGTGAGCCAGCAGAGCTCATCCCAAATGTTCTTTTAGTCCCAAAGTCCTGGGCACAAGCCCTTCCTGTCTTAGATTCAGCATCTCCTAAGTCTTCTAGCATAGTGCTTCCATTAATGGCATTAATTCAGTATTTAGAAGCTTTTTAAGCAACCTTCATAAAAACCTACTGAGAAAAGTCTGTCCTATTTTGCTTTCCTCTTTGTTTAGGGGGGACGTTTTTGTTTTTATTTTTCTAAGGTTAAAGAGAATTTGCCTGACAGTTGAGCTAATAAAATATGCTCTGGTCAGGTAAATGCTCCACTGGTGCTGACACTTGATCTGAGGGGAAACAGCACAATGAGCTGCTCTGAGCTTTAAAAAAAAAGAGGGACTTGTTTTTCAGTATTTGTTTTTGTACATCATTGTCTGGGCAGGATCTTGCAGGAGGCCTCAAGAGAGGCAGCAGCAAACTCATGTTGTTGTGTTCATGGAAGTTTTTATTTCCTTTCCTCATTTTTTAAGGTGTGAGGTTTGAGGTTTCTGTTCCTCACAAAGCTGAGATCCATTCAGCCTCTCTTCCTAGTTCATGCAGGACATCCTTCTGGAGCAGCTCATCCCAAAGGTAGAGGTTGTACTGAGTGCTCTAAAAAGCAAATAAATTTGTTGTGCTCCGTGCTCTCCTTATTCATCTAGTTAATTCCTTTCACTGGAGCACAAACTTGCAGTTACACTTCCAGGTCTCTGAAGGAAGGTGCAGGATCTCCATGTGTGCCACCACGAGGGTCTGATCTGAGCCAAACCTCCTGAACCCAAGGGGGTGTGCAGGGAATGGGGGTCATCCAGGTGTTACCACATAACACTAAATAACTGGGAGAACCATCTCTCTGGAATTCCATGCCTTGTGGGCTGTGTGAGTGTTCCTCTCACAGTCTCAGACCAACAGCTGAGAGCTGAGCCATGATTTTCTTTGGCTCCTAAGAAGGGTAATGTGGGTGCATTTACTATCCCAAACATCAGAAAGGCTGAGTGAGATCCAAAGAACAAAACCCAAAGAAATGAAAACAGCATTTACAAGAGGCACTGGCAGGAAGATGGAGGAGGGTGGTATTAGTTATTAGATCTGTCAAGAAGAGTGGAGCTTTTCCTTGGAAAGTGTCGAATCCAGACCTTAGATGGCACTTTCCAGCTTTATAGATCACAGCAGCCTTGACAGAAGATGTGGGCTCAGCAGATGTGTTTTACACATGGAAGAAGCAAACAAAACTTCAAATGGCAGGAGAAGAGATCAGGTACTGAGGCAGGGACTCACCCCATACACAGAAATTTGGTGTTATTTAGGGCTGGCAGGGAAAAAGCAGCATCAGATTAGGTTATAAACCCTCTAAAGGTGCTAAATGATTAAACACATTAAGGTGTGTTTGATAAAGGTTCTAGCAAACTGATTTGAGAACAGTAATTTTATTTGTGTCAATTTCCCTAACTTTCTATCAACTTTCTATATTTTAAAAATTTTCTCCATTATAATTTAAATTTCTCCATTCCTTTGTATTAATACTGAAAATCCCAGCAGTGGTAAGTTGGTTTTTTTAATAGTTTGACTGGAATTTTTTGTGAGTTGTTTGTTTGTTCATGGGTTTGTTTTAAAATTTTGTTTAGTTGTGGTCTTTAATTTTTATTTTAAATCCATTTGAATCATGAGTACAATCTGGTTGTGGACAAGCTGCTTTAGTATCTCATCAGAGTTGCAGTTAAAAGTCTCAGATGTGAGATTTCTGGGTAGATGATATCCACTGCAGCCTGAAAGTTTCTGTCTCCATAGAGAATTTCCTACCATTCAGGAGATTTACACCTATTCAGCAGCCTGGTTTAAAAAACTGATTAGAAACTTGATAAGCCAGAAATCAATTTCTGCTGGGAATCCTGCCCAGAAGGTGCTCAAGCACACTTCCATTCACCCTGTGCTTTATTGGCACGGGTTGTTTTTCCAGGGAAAGGTGTAAGGCTGTACTTTTATTTCTGCCCAAATTGTGCATTTTCCAGTGTTACATTTATCCCTCTTTCAAAACATCCTGTTGTTCCCTTCCTCCAGGAGCTTAGTTATGAGCTGGGATGAAAACCAAAATCAAAGCAGACATTTTAAGAATTTACTGAGAATTTACTTCCTGTTGTTAGTTGTGCTTGCACAACCACAGAAAGGGGCAAATGCCACAAGCACCACCACCACCATGCATGAAGAGTAAAACCAGATGGTGGTGCCAATATAAATTATGTTACAGAAACATTAAAAATATATATTTGCTATTGTATATAAAATTTACATTATTTTGAAAAGATTACACATTGCCAAAGATCTGATTTTTTTCAAATAAGCCCATTGAGCAAACAAAACAAATCCTCACCTATTTAAGTGTCTAAATGGTATGGAAAATATGGAAAAGAAGGAAAAAAGGTCCTTAGAAGATTTTGACCCTGTGTTGCTCAGGCTCTGTGGCCTCAGGTAAGTGCCAGCATGTACCACGTGGCCTTGTCTTGCTGCTATTTTGGGGAATCATTAATTTAAGCATTCAGGCTGACTCCAGGCACTATTGATCTCCCTATTTATAGTAGCAATCCATTACAGACAGGTTTTTATCTGTAGGGGGTTTGTTTGGTTTGGGGGTGAGTTCACCTGGGTTGCAGGGTTTAAGGGTCACTGTCAGTCCTGAAAGGTCCCATTTCACAGGCTTGGGGGATTTCTTCAAAGCACTGCTGGGATTCAGCTTTCTGTAATAAGAAAAGCTGAATAAAACAGGGAATCACAGAAAGCCTTTGTGTCCACACCGTGGTCAGCCACACACATCTCCACAGAATGGAAACTGGCACCTTCATACTCTTCCAAGGGTGCTGAAATGTTCAGCAGACCTAAGGGATGTTGCTTCTCATGGCAGAGGAATGCAGGCAGCACCTCTGGGTCGCCTTGGGAAACATCATCCATTGAAATCCAGAGGGGAAAATTCTGCAGCAACACCTCAGTGACAGTGCTGGTAGGAGAGGCTGCTCTGGAGGGGGCTGGAATAAAGAAATCAATATACAGAGAGGTGTAGATGGTGTGACAACACCCCTCCAGCTGCTTGGTGGGGATGGCCAAACTGCAGCATTCCCAAATTTCTTTTGGAAATTTGGGAATGAGGATGAGGGAGCCTCTGAAGTGGGCAGTGGGAAGCACTGCCACACTGACAGAATTATTATCCAGGTGTCTCTTGAGGATTTTAAATTCCAGGAGGTATAAATGCATGAAGGGCATGGTGCCATTTTCTGTTTCAAGATCTCCTCCTGCTGTAAGCCAGAGTGGGGATGGTTCTGGTGGCTTTTCAAAGCAGCATCTCAGTGACACAATCAGGCAAAGAAGGGAAAGCCTTGACTCTGCTCATGTGAATGCAATGAGGTTTTGTGCTTCATCACTTCAGAGCTTATTCAGATGTGCAAGTATGAGGCATACATTTATTCTTCTTCATAAAAAATCATTCAAAGGGGAAAAAAAAACTTCTGCTGTGTTAACACTCTTGGTGATGCAAGAGCAGTTGGTCAGAGCATAAGAAAAATGAAATTCAGTAGATTTTAGAGAAGCAAAAGAGAGAAAAACTCAGTTTATAGAGGAAGGAAATGAAGACACTGAAATGCAGGATTTCTCACCTCTCTTATCACAAGAGATGTTCAGGTTTTGTTTGTCTCCTTATTTCCTGTTAAAGGATGAGGGGAAAAAAGAACTTGAGAACAGCAAGGTATTAATGCATTTGTATTTAAAACCCAGTGTCAAATGATGTTGTTTTGGGGAAGTGACATTGAGAATATTCTCATATTTGCAGAATATCCCTTTCCAAATTGTGCTATTATAACTATTTGTTTTCCCAAGGATGTACTGGAAGGGATCCAACTGGAGGAAGTGTACCCTCAGTGCCATAATCTTCTGTGCACAAAATATTTTTAATTCCCTTTTCAAAAAACACTGGACTTTGTAACCTTTGAGAAATATTTTGAGCAATTAGCTTGGCTCAGCCAAGTGCTCCACTGGGGATCCTTGGGAAGTACAGCAAAGGGGGGAGCACAAAGTGTGGCCTGGAGTTTGGTGCAGGACTTTTCCAGCCTCCTCTACTCCTTTCTGATCTCCTTTCTCCTGCCAAACCTATTTACTTGACATCCCTCAGCTAAAAATTTTACTTCTATAATTGAAAATTAACTGCTTGGGTAGTTTATACACATCAAAGTGTGGTTTATTTTCCATTGCCTTCAAGGCTGTTTTATCTTTCAAGTTGGAAGGCTTCTTATCTAGATGAAACAGCCTTAAATAGCTGGATTTAGTTCATTAAATTCTTGGATAACTGGGAGTCTGTCTGGCACTTAGCAAGAAAAATTAGGAGGAGAAGTGCTCATCTACCTTCTACATGTAAGAAATGGAATTCTTTGCAAGCTGCCATGATTTGTACAAGGAGCTTTAAAAACAATTAATCATGGTTAAACTTCCTCTGCCAATTTTTACCCTTTCTCAACTCCTGTAAGTCCAGGTGAACCTCTTTGAATTGAGGTGATGCCTTAAGTTTTGGCTTTCATATTTTCCAGATTCTGTAGTGCATTAGTACATAACTCTGAATGTCCTATTAAGTGTTAGTAAGTGCTCTTCACAGTAGATGGATGTGAAAAATATCCTTTGTCTCCTTGCACTTTCCCAAAGTTTAATTATTTCTGCTGTGGAGAAGAGCTATCCATAGATATCAGGGATGCAGAAGTGTTCACTGAGAAATGTCTGCTTTTTAAAGAGCAACAGCTGCTGTCCCTGTTGCTTTCCCTATCAGCCGTGAGGAAAAGTGATAAAAATGGAGAAGTTTGAAGGCCCAAGTTTGGTGCAGTCATCTTAATGCTCTGTGTCTGCAGATGTATAGGCAGAAACGTGTATCTATGAGTGAATTTTGGTTCCAGAACACATGGGAATAAATCAGGTGCCCAAAGCTGCTCACTCAGAAGTTTGCATCTGGATTTTTTTGGGACCATTTCCGTCACTTTCTGCTTGCACTGATTTTTCCTCTTCCCTCTCTTGGTATTCTCACGTTGTTTGGCTGCTCACAAATACGTGACACTCAGGATTTTCATCAGCACTGTTCTCTGAGTTGATGTGTTGTCTTCTTCTAGCTTGATTTAAAACTGATCCAGCCACCTTTTTAATATTCCCTTCCCCAGTTAGTTCTCAAAACTGTGGAGTACAAAACCAATGCCTTAAAATAATGTCCATGGCATCATCCCTTGAAGGATTCCTCTCTGCAGCTGCTTGCCAGAGAACATCAGTGTTTGGATGTCCTTTTCTTAGCAGTGACTGAGCATGCTTCCTGTACTCTCACAGGTGGTGAAATTAATCTCTCATTGAACCACCCAAATCCAGTTTCTGCATTTATTCACTGTTGTTTCTCTCTCCTCAGCCAGAAAAACATATTTGTGGTTCTTACTCATACTCCTTGTAGGTTTAACTTATTTTAGTTTTTTTTCCCTTTGGTAGTCATGTTGTCTTCTAAACAAGGAACCCATTTCTATTCTGTTAGTTACTTATATTGAAAGTTAAAATGTACTTAGAGAAAATCCTCTTCTCTGGAATAAATTGAAGCCAAGTTTTAAAAAGGAATCTTAATTTATTTTTTTATTCTGCACTACTTTTTCTCTATTAATTTTGCCCTCCGAAGCAGTGGCACCTGCCATATGATTTTGCTGTGTAATTTTTAGATGATTTTGTGGATTTTTAGAGTCAAGTCCCTTGACTCTGTGGTACCCTGGCTCCGATTCCCATCGAGCTGTGTTGTCACCAGGACAACTCCATCAACATCTGCAGGGAATAAGTTCATCTGTGCTGGCTAATTTGGCACCAATTTGTAGGTGTCAAGTGTCCACGTGTATTTCTGCTTCTGACTTGGATGAACTGAGGTGCAGTGCAGAATTTATGACATGTGACAGTGCAGGGCAACTTGTCATTAGCCATCAGTCATTAATTAGATGTGCCATTAGGAGCCTGTTCTGAGCTCATGGGCTGATTTACAGGAGCTGAGTATTTTCTACAGCCCAAGAAGGAAACAATTTCCACTCTCGTTGCATCATCATTGAAATGGTTTATTTTTCTTCCCTATGCTGCAAATGAGTTTCCTAGAATTAAATACTTAAAGGTAATGGGAACAGTGAGTGTTTACAATAATTAAAATCAGGTAAATTGAAACCTTTAGCATTAAGCATCCCACATGACTTTGTAATTTGAAAACATGGCCCCAAAGTGTGTGTCTTAGACAGGTAAGAGAGAACAAAATATTGCTGGCCTGGCACACAGGCTCTTTTCTTGGTTGTTTTTTGTTTTGCTGTTTTTCTCTGCTGATGAGTGTGTCTGAAATGTTGCAATAATAAGCAGCTCGTTAGTCAGATGTTTTCAATTCTGGCTTTCCCTGTTTGATCTGTTCTGTTTGTGTGGGGTGAGTAGCTGGTGCATTCAGCATTTCAGACCGTCTGGATGTACACATTTCCACCAGCTAAAAACCAAAATGATGCATTAAAATGCAAGGGATTGTCCTGCTGCCCTCATGGAGCACTCCACAACAGCGTGGTGGGATTCCCACAATACCTCTCATTCAGCTCGTTTCAAGCATCTCAAATTTTTACAAATGCCAGATAAATGAAGAGCTGATTGTACTTCAACCTCTGAAGTAACCCTATTAAAATAACTCTACATGGCAATTCCGAATTGGAAGAACAATGCATGTGAGATTTATAGATAAGTGAAAATTAAGCTGCTGTTCCAGCTATTCCTGCCCTTAGGTGCTGTGCAAGTTGCTGTAGAAATCATTTCATTTAAAGGCTTGTTATAGGTTTTTCAATAGTCTCATACAGACCAAAGAAAATGAGTTCATAAAAGTGACACGAAAATGAGATGAGTTTCTTTTTGCCACTGTCTGTTCATATCTTCCTTCAAAATTAAAGAAAATTGAAGAAAAACTCGTAGAATTTTCAGGAAGGAACAGCAGGAAAGGGAATTGTGTGTGTTTAAAGGTCATCTTTAAAATAATGAGCCATCTGCAGCTGATAAAAATTGGTAAAAAAATGTTCGTGAGTTAGAAAACCTAGAGGAAGGTTGTGAATGGTTGTAGCTGCTTGGTATTTCACCTTTTTAGAGTTATCATATAACTTAAGATTTACACTGTGAGATGTGAAGTTTTTTCGTGTTAATCACAACCACATCCAAAAGCACTGAAAAATACCACATTTGGTCTGATTTTACTTAGACGGTTTATACTGTCACTTGGTTTTTGTTAGAACACACAGTCTTGCAAACAATTTAAAACTCAAATACCATGAACCTGGAAAACAACATCTTGAGAAATATGAATGTGAGGATGGAAAACTAAAAAAAAATCCAGGCTGAATATTTGCTTAATGTTCTGTCATGAGAGCATGAGAGACCCAGGGAAGCTGGATTCGGATCACTTGAACTATGAGAAAGGTCAGAAAAAGAGGAATGAGGTGGCCCTGGTTTTGTCCCTGGGCTTTTCCTCAGCACATTCTCTTTGTATTTCAGATAAAATCCTGATTTCACTGTGTATGGCATAGATATCATTTGGGTATCTCTCTCCTTTTCCCCCAAAAATCAATCTGATTTTGTACTCTAAGTAGTATCTTCACCAAAACTAGCACTGACTAACCATCAGTGAATTTACAGTGTTGTCCCCAGTAAACCTTTGCAGCACATCTGGTACAGACCTCATGGTGTCATTGAGAACTGTAGGGTGAAAGAGACCTGTCAGCCTGGCTGTGCAGCACATCAGCTCCAGCTTGGTGTGGCCTGTGAGCTTCCAAAGGATGCATCCTGTCCTCCTGATCTGGTGGCTGACAGGACTGGATGGTTTTTTGGGGGGATGTCCTTAAGTGTTATAAAGATACTGATTTCTCACGTTTTGTGTTTTTAAATAACCTGTGTCTTGCAACGTGGTTATTGTAGAAAGTCAGCATGAATTCATCCTGCATTTTCAGAGCTCACAGTCAGAATTATGTTTGGAAATGCCCATTGACACTCCTCTCTTTCCCAAAGTTCATCTGTACAGGCAGAGATTGGCTTCCCTCTTATTCCTTTGCCAAAGAAAAATGTGTATTAAGCTGGCACATTCTCTCTTCCTCAAAAGTTGTACATCACAGAAAAAGAAGTATCTTCACTCTTCTTCTTAACCTGGTCCTGGTAAACATGATGTATTGATGTTCTTACTTCAAGGGTGGAATTGGATTAAGCTATTTTAGGAAAACAGCCATTGTTCTGGACTAGGTGTTTCATAGAGAAGGTTAATCAGCATTGGCTGTTTGAGGTGTGATTTATGGCATCCTGTCCTCCCTGATAATATCTGTGGGAAGAACAGCCCTCGGATTTTAGTTGCATCTGAGGTATTTGGGATTGCTGCATGTACCAGATCTGCAGGAGTCAGTGGATGCCTTGGATCTCCTTCCCTAGGGAATGACTAAAGCATTTCTGACTCCTTTTACCTCATGCTGTGTTACATGGCAGAAGTATTCCACTGTATTAACTGAGCAGATGGTCAAATTGAGACCAGTTTAGATGACTGAGATTATTTTTTCAAGAAACTTCCTCTTGTTTTGTGCACACTGTCTTGGTTTGCACAGAAATGATGTCTGGATGACTCGGGTGTTTAAACAAGATCCTGGCTCTGTTTCTGTGCCTAGGTAGTTATGGTGATATCATGGCAAATTTGGAACCCATTCTGAAACCTTAGAAAGGAGGAGAAATTTATTTGCAAATATTTTGGTTATATCTTGATCTGATACTCTTTTGTGAAATGTGTGAAGACGTTATTTATATTAAAACCATACTGCAGTGTTTATTAGGCTAAATAAATTTCTGGTTTAATGACAGTGATTTTGGTAAGGATAACTTGATATAAATAAATCCGTTCAGCTATCAAACTTTGTATTCTGTGTAATGAAAGAGAGTTTGGAGAGCACTGTTTTGAATATCTTTGATGTAGTAATTGGAGTATATTAATTTCATATGACTGTCTTTAGGACAGACAGACAAAATCCTGTCATTGACTTTTGCAGATATGATTCCCATGTATGGGTATTCTCCCTAATCAATGAGAGGGATTCCTGAAAGATAAACTTGAGAGTTTTGACTTTGGTCTCAACAAAGGAGGGAGAGAAGAAAGATTTCTTTGAAGAACGAGTCTGTCGATGCACTTGATGGGAAGTTCTTAGTGGTGTGTGACACAAAGGGTGTTTGAACCAGCTGTGAAATCTGTGTGGGGATTGTTAGCCGTGAATTTCAGCCACTGGAAAAGGACATTCTGAGGGTCAGGCTGGTGCAGACACAAAGATGAGAAGCAACTCTTAGGTATCAACATGGACCTGAGAAGCCTGGCAGACCAGAGCTGTGTGCTTCAGGTGCCACGTGTGGTACAAAATACTTTTGAGAGCCTTAAAAGGCAATTCCTATCTTTAGTTGGTGTTCTGTGCTGGGCACCTTGCACTGAGGAGTTTGGTTGGGTCACTGCAGCAGAGCTGGGGCTTGGGAACTCAGCTGAAGTCCTTAGCTAGCCACAGGGGTAAGTGCTCTGATTTTAGGAATCACTTGTTATTTCCTATTTTACTGCCCCTAAACCAGCAACTTACCTGGGTCTTAAAGTGTTAAGAGCTGGTGTTCTGAAATCTGTGTCAGATATATGAGATATCCATGCTATCTATATATATGCATGTATATACATTTTTGTTGATAAACACTTTGTGATAAGGAATTCTTGAAGACAAGACGTTCTTCTATCTGTAGAACATCTGTGGGAGTTCTGCCTTCAATGGAGTCACAATATAAAGTCCTAAATTAGCAAGGTTCTTTGTTTAATTTAAGCCTCAAACTCGTGTGTTTCCTGGAAAACTCTTTGCATGTGTAGCTAGCCAGTTATGCTTCTTTCCTCCCCTACATTCCCTCTTCTGGGATACATAGAGAGCTACAAAAATATAAATGCACTTTTGAATGCTTGGAAATCAAAACTTTGATGAGCAGAAAACTAAGATGAAAGTCTTTTTGTTTCAAATCTCTCCTGAATTTATCAGGACATAAATACAATGATTTGGGATCATGATAGTCACAGGTAGTAATATAGACTGTGATAGTTGCAGTGTAGGGAATTCTGAAGTACCCTATAACTCTGTGAAATAATTTTGAGAGTTTTTGCTCTGTAAATTAATACTTTCACCCAAAATTCCCAGTATATCATTGCAACCCTGTTCCAACAACCCAAGAAGTTCTGATTCTCTTGATAATCACCCTGTTTGGCCATGACATTATCTGTAACTATCAAACCCCAGGAAAATCTTCAGCATTGGACAGATTCTATTCCTTTTTAAAGGGATCAGAAGCTGCTCTCTGAGATTGTGCTGCAGCTTTGGGAAGCACCAGTGAGCAAAGGGGGCTGACCTGCTGCTCCCTGGTGTGTTGAAATCAGCATTTGAGTGCCACAGAACCTCCTGGCAGCCTTTTGTAACTGTGTATGAAAAAAACAGAACGTTTCCACAGACAGATGGTGTGTTGCAGGTTTTCAGAAGAAAAAAAAAAGTTTAAAGAGCTGGTGATACTAATGAAAGATGTTATGGCATTTGCTGTGCTGTGCAGAGCACACACTAATTGGGATGTCAGGGTTAAGACCTACATTTTAATAACACCCATCACAGTGAAAAGCTGGGATTGTAATTTGGCTGAGTAAGTTTGTGTTATTCTTATGATTTCCAGTGAAAAGGAAATACAGCAGGAGAAAGTTTGGGAAGTTTGATTGAAATCTATTTTTATCCCTCTGTCTACAGAACCTTGGTTTCCAACAGAAAGTCATTATTTTACATTTGTTCATGAAAATGGTAGGACTTCCATAAGCTTTTATTTAATTTTTTTAATGTTTCTGTTTAATTTTTTCCTCTATTCTCTATTTCCCATTGATTTAAGATATATTTTCTTTGATAAGTTTCCCAAGACAGCACAACCAAATAGGGAAGGTTTTTGCCAATTAGCAGATAATCCTCTGACCAACCTTAGCCTCAACTTGACCTGACTAATTTGATTTTTGATAGATTCTAAAGCTCTTTGTGCTGCCAACACCATCCTTATCACCTCCTCCATATTTGCCTTCTCACAAATTCCATCTCCCTCTGGGAGTTTAAGCAGTGTCCCATCCAAACACTGATTTTCCTGACCTGTTTCTGGGGCAATCTTCAGGCACCTCCAGTCCTTGAGCTGAAGTTCCACCAGACTCCAGTGGAAGGGGAAAGCCAAGCTGGTCCCTGGGCTTTTTGCCTGGAAGAGGCAAAAGGAAACATCAAAGACTTAAAATGTTGAGTTACAAGGGAAACTTGGATGAGTTATGTGGGTGTTGCCAATGGCTGCTGTTTACTGGTCATCCCATGGGTGTGCTCCCAAACTTCAGCAGCTCAGGTGTTCCAAAAGTGACTGGAATCAATATTAAAAAGGTATGATTCTTCTGAACGTCCATCAAAGAGCTCAATATGTTGCTAATTAGGCCCCGGTGTAGCAAAGAGCTTATCCTGAAAACCACTCTGTCCACTTGTGAGCCAATGTATGAAACACAGCTTCAACCAGCAGCAGGCTTTCCCGTGTCATTCCCTAAACTGGAATTAGCAAAATCAAAACAATCCAATTTACATAAAAGAAGCTAAATTTGGTCTTGCTGCTTGGTTTGGCTTGTGCTTTCCTGCCATCTCCACAGGAAAACCTGCTGACATTTTCAAAAGGGCTTTGATTCATAGAGCACTGATAGTCTTCAAGATGTTGATCAAGGATATTTTGTTCATCTCCTTAGCGCTGTTTGCAGCGAAGGGCAGCGCCAAGGGAGCAAAGCTGTGCATGAGGAATGTGGGAGCTGGTGGTGGTGGGCTTTGGTATCTGAGAACTTCAGATCCAAGCACTAACTATGACCTGGATCATCAGCTAAGGGTGAGGTTGTCCCTGACAAGTGCATCTGTCACCCCCAAAGGGCAACTATACCCATGGCTAGGGTCAACAAGGGTGTGAATCATGTTAGCATCAAAATTATTCTCTTGCACTGAACTTAAAAAATATAAAATTTAAAAAAAATTAAAACCCAGCTATTAAAATATGTATTTTAAGTCTATGGAGCACATAGGTTGCACTGAGACAGCCCAGGACACGTGGTATGTGCCCTTTATTAACAGCTGCTGCGTGGTGGCTGGATAATGCACTGCTGTAATGGAATGTGTGCATCAAACTTTGCTAGACAAGCCTTAAACAGACCAGAGAAATTCAACATTTTAGCCAGTCAGACACAGCAACCCAAGAAGATGGTCTGTCTGATTGCTTGCCTATAAAACTTGGTGAAAAAAAAATCTTTGATTTTCATACTCACATTGCTTTATTTGCCACTCACTTTGTACTTCTAAAAACCAAGCCAGTGCCAGATAATTTCTCTTTTGATGAATTTACTTGGAAAAACCATCTCATTTCAAATATGTTTCTTTTTTTTTTTATCATTCTGTGGTGCGTGGCTAATGCGTATCTTAGTCTAACTGGAGTGTGATTCATCACTGAGACATCCCTTGGCCGAGTGTAAATAGGAAAGGAAAAGGTTATCTTCTCTCTTCTTTTGTTGCTACGATTGCAGTTCATCATCCAGAGTGAAACTGTGAGCAGGAGATTGAGCCAGGGAGAGGGAGAGAGGAATGACAATGATGGGAGAGGGAGTGAAAGCAGGTAGACAATCCCGTTCTGTCTGAGCCCACGAAGAATGATGCTGTTCCCAGACAGGCCCTTGAGCAGAGGCATTTATCTGTCTGATTTGGATGTTGAAACGGTAGAGGGTAAAAAGGAGATGGATTCTCATCTCCCAGAGACATAAAACAAAGCTTTGAAACATCCAGCCTGTAAAGAAAAGAGAAAGGAACCCATCTCATAATACCCCGTGACTGACTTAGCAACTGCAGGGCATTTCTCGAGCTCTTCTCCCAGATCTAAATGATACCATTTCTTTGTCTTTCTCCTTTGAATCCTCATCTCTGAAACACAACTACTATTTTTGTATCCCTCTCCTGTTTTTCTCTCCAGTGAAAGGCTGTGATTAACTTGTTTACCCACGAAACCATCTTTGTCTCGGAGCACAATGATATTCACAATTTACAGAGCCCTTAAATAGGATTATTCTGTCTGTTCTCCTGTAACACTTGGCATCATACCCAGTATTTAAAGAGACTCAGCATTTATGATAGACAGCCTTGTACTTTCTTTTCAGTTTCTACCTCATGCTCCAAAAATATTTTCCTAAATCTGCTGAAGTGTTTGGTGAACACACACACAGAGCTCCATTGCCTCCAAGATATGATACCAGTCAGGAGATATCCTTTAGATTGATGTCTTGTTGGTACAGGATTCCCTGCAAGATCCATGAAAAATGACACTTTTTATAATCTTAACATTGTTATATTGAATGTAATTGGTATCATTTGGTGAAAATCTGATACTTAGCAAAAAGTTATTAAATACTAAGAATACCACAAATGGAACATATGCAGACAGCATGGGGAGAAGGCTCACGGGAGACTGAAATTTAAAGTGCAGCACATTTATTGTTTCAGTTTTGAAATAACTTGATCTCTACACAGCATCTGTCATCCCACAGGGATTCTATTTGCTGTTCATTTTTTAGTTTTGGAAGGAGACTGCACAGTCTTGCCTTCTAGGAAACCTGAGCTTTCACATTATAGGGGCCCTTTCCAAAGGACTGAATCCAATCATGCAGGGCAGCTTTTCATCTACTTTGTAAACTTCACCAGGAGGCCAAGAACCTGTTTTCTTAGTTTCAAACACACTGAGTGCATTTCTTGGAAATGGTGCAGCCTAATAGTAATGAGGAGAGCCACCAAATAACCTGAGGTTTTTACTCACACACTTGGGTTGCCAATGAAGCTGCAGTTCAGGCTATTAATAGCTGATAAAAATCACTGAATGTGCCTTTCCTTCACAGAAGTGTTAGGTAGTCACTCCTCTGTGGAGGCTGGAACAAGGTGACCATGGAAGGGGTTGAGTCACCATCCCTGAAGGGGTTTAACAGATGTGTGGCTGTGGCATTTGGTGACATGGCTTAGTGGTGGCTTTGGCAGAGCAGGGGAAACAGCTGGACTAGGTGCTCTTGAAGGTTTTTTCCAACCTAAATTAATCTGTGATTCTGTATTGGATACAAACTATGAAAAAAACCCCGGGGGGTGGGGCGGGGCTAAAAGCTAAATCTAAATGGAATATAACTAATAATTTAAATAACACATGACCTGTTGAACATGAGGAATAAAGAGGAGGGCAATGCTAAAATTCCATTGTTTATTCCATAGAGTTGAAGAAAGTTAAGTCCAGAAGTCTTCTTAACTCCTTAGGAAAAACTAAGTTCTCGTTTTCAGTGTTATCTAAAACCCATTAAAATCACAGGGAATCTCTCTGCTGAGGACAGTAGCCTTTGGACAGATTGTGTTGTTCTGACAAGCAACACAGTTTGTGTTTTGCTTTACTTCTAACTGAAAATAGAAATGTGCAGCCATCAGCTGGACAGCTCTGAGTCTGTACAGCACCACGACAGAGCTCAAAGGCTTTGCAGGATTTACAGCAGTGATTTCCCTTTTATTCTGAGTTAATAACTTTAAGCATTTTAATGAGCCATTAACCAGATCAGAACCTCATGCCAGCATGTTTAAAATGTTCAAAATAACCCAAATTTTCAAAACAGAAGTATTTGGAAAAGGTTTTTAATGATTTCATCATTATTTATTTCACCTGCAGGATCCAAAGCTGCGGGAGCTGCTGGATGCTGGGAACGCAGGAGGTCGGCTGGAAAATCGGATGATAACGGTTGTGTATGGCCCAGACCTGGTCAACATATCCTACTTGAACCTGGTGGCATTCCAAGATGATATAGCAAAGGTAACACACCTGATAGAGGAAGATCTGTCATTCCAAATTCAGGTTTTGGAAGTCACGTTTTGAGATATGGATAAATGAGCTAGAAGTGGGAATTGCTATGAAATTAAGCACAGTTCTATTCTGGAGCTGTGCCACTCAGTTCCCAAGAAGAAATGTGCAATCTTTTTTTGTTTTGGTTTGTTTTGTTTTTTTCAAGGAGTTCATTTCAGCAAGATTTATGCCCCTGGTAAGTGTGCTCATGTTCAGAATGTTGCTCGGAAAGCCCAAATAATCACAAGTGAAAATAGTGCTGCACACAAATTTTAACTCAGGAATGAGATGTCACACTGTGGCTCCCCAAACACACATCAATATTTCAGTAGTAGCAGCACATTTTGCCCACTGAGAGCCCTTGATAAGGCTTATGGTCAACATCATTACCTTAAAAAAGTATTTTTTTCCATGCAGGTCCATCAGTTTCCTCTGTCCAACCCACAAAATAAAACTACACTGATATTAGTACATTTGAGTTTGGGTTTTTTCCTCCTTCTTCCAATTTCTCTGCAATTCAGTTCTGTTTAATGAACTGGGAACTTTTGCTTTATCTATTTCAAGCAGACATTCCAAAGCTTCTCCTCTTTCCACTTCCACTCATACAGGTATGCTCTGATCCCAGCCTCCAGACATCCATGCACAGAACACTTTCCACAGAGCATTTTTACATCCTGGAGTTCACTAGGTTTTTCTCAAAAGAGGTTCTCTGCAGCCTGTTGTGATTTAACAACAGTAAGGAGTTATTTTGTCGCCTCACAGGCAACATGGATTGTTAGACCATGTGCAGAAAGGTCATAGGATGAAAGCCTTCAGTGAGGAGAGCACATTTTTGCTTGCCAGATTCCTATTTCTGCTAATCTTCTTTAGCCAGCTGGCAAAAACATGATTTCCAATTTTTCTTTGACGTAGAAGAATAGAAACAGAAAAAGTTTGTGATGGTCCATAAACAGCTGAGAGCTGTTCTGTTCTCAGTCTTGAAAATGCAGAGCTCCTCTACAGGGTGAGAAATCTTAATGCTGCAGAAATGAAAGCAGTTGAAATAACTCTTCAGGAAGAAAAAGGAGCTATGTTTATGGTGGAAAATGAAAAAGTATGCTAAATCTTTACCAGCAGAAATTGCTGTCCCTTATCAAGGAGCAGGGATAATCACCCAAATCAGAAGCTTATGTCCTTCTTTTTCACTTACCTGTCTAGCCAGCAGCCAGCAGTCAGTGAGCCATAATCTATTTGCTAAAACAGCACAGAAATGGGTATTTTAGGGCTATTTTCTGTTTGATAATGGAACCTTAAAGTACAGTGGATAAAATAATGTTTTGTAAAAGCTTGGCTGCTCTAAATCTTGAGTAACTCCTACCATCCGAATAAGTAAGAATCTGAGTCTTCCTTTAATTTATAAATGCGATAGAGCAAATAAATTAATATTTGATCAATTGGGCACTATGGTCTGGGGATGCAATTTTTAAGGCATTGGAGATTAACTGTGTGTGCTTTGAGGTCATGTTAAATATCCTGATTGTTTGAATCAAAATAGTTTTGATCACATCTAAACATTTCTCCCTTTTTAACCTGTTTACCAACTTTATATGAACCAGAACACAGAATTTGGTCTTTATTGTCTCTGAGCCCCATGCATGACTCAGAGAAGTTGTAATAAATAAGTACATCAGGCACAAATCATCTCTTTAGGGAGCTCTGAGGAAGAATGTCAGTACAAGACATTTTCAGCAGCACACTTGCAAATTTTGACCCTTCTGATGTTCCAGGGTCTCTTTTCAGTGCATGAATATTTTTGGGTTAACCCTTCATTTGTGATATCTTGTTTTTCAAGTTGTGTGGCAAGTGTTGACCAGACATCACTTAAGGAGAAAGGCAAAGTAAACTGTAATGGTCTTAATGAGGCAGTTAAAATTATTCCATTATGGGGTTTTCTCCCTTTTACAGAGGGCTACCTTTTCTGCTACAAACTCTGCTTGTCACATCCACTGGCCAAGTTATGGGAAAATTAGGAAAATGCAAGTCTTGGGTTATTCAGCTTGCCTTGGGTGCACTAAATAGAAGTGTCAGTGTGCTGGTTTATGTTCATTCCTCCAGGAGAAAGTAACTGATGTTTAAAGCACATCAGTGATGACGTGGAGGACACCTGGTTTGTTCAAAGAATGCAGCTTGAAATTCATTAGGCACTGGTCTAAGGGGCAGGCAGGAAGGTGTGTCCTGGTGGGGAAGAGAAGCTGCACTGAGAGAGCACTTGCTTATTTTCATTTGAGAATGCCTCTCTGGGGTAGGATTTATTTGTGAGCATCCACAGATTGCTGCAGAAGCAGCAGAGGTTTATTCTCAAACCCTCTTCTGAGCAAACGCTCCTTTTCCCTGTCTCCATTCCCACCATGGAGAAGTCCAACACATCAACCTCTGCTCTAGAATAGTTCATTTTCTTCCCAAATCCAGCAGATTCCAAAGTGAACATCTCGTTTTTCCCATCTCTTTCCTCTCACTGCCTTTGGTGCCTCTCATGCCAGGTCTCATCTTTCTGCACTGCCAATTGTGGCCATGCAGGCACCTGTCCAGAGCCCAAGGAAATCTTTCTCCTCAGTTTGATGAGCTTTGGGTAAAATGCATCACTAAGAGCTGATGAATTCCTCCATAAGTAAAATGATGTCATCAAGGATGATTCACAAGTCACGCTATACTATTCTTTCCAGCATACATCTTTATTTTTCTAGCTTCTTTGGTGTATGTAAGAGCTTGATCAGTAGAATAAAATGCTAAAAGCAAGCCACATAAATTCACATCCATTTGATATGGGGCTTTTTAAAAATGAAATTCTGGAAGTGTAGAATTTCAGCTGCTTGCTTGGTTAACCTCCCACCAAAAAGAAATGTGCGAGGAACATTGCCTTCACACGTAGTCAGGCCTGATTTGAAGGAAGTGTTTTCAAAGCTCTGTGCTGCCTTTTCTTATGAAAAAGGTCTCATCTCTTCTGTTGCACTAAATGTCTTATGGTATCGTGATGCATGCAGTGGAAGAGAGATTACTTCACTGAGCAGCACATTTCCAAACGAGCTCTGCTCATGTGCTACCTGGCAAAGCACAGAACAGCTGAATTATTCGTCAGCGAAGTTCACAGGAGTGGTAGAAGATGAACTGGTGTGACAGGACAGAGCCAGGAGGAGATCAAGCTCAGGAAGCTCTTATCATGATGTATGTGACTTGCTTGGAGTTGAAGATCAGAAGGCCAGGTCCTTCCACTCCCAGAAGGGATCAGGGCTGGGTTTGTTGGCACTGCTGCAGCTCTGTTTCAAAAAGCCCAGATTTATATTTTCCTGTTGTATCACATCTGTAGAGAGGTTGCAGCGCCCGTGGCGATCCAGAGGCTGCTGTAACCTTCCCACAGCTGGCTGTTTTCTCTGCACACAGAACAGCTTTCCCTCCATCCCTTGGAGTGCTCTCCCTCAGCACTTCTCTCTGGTACAGAGTTGGAGTGTGGGGTCTGCTCTCTGCCATGCAGCAAACCCAAGGAAATGGAGCCATTTGGTAGCTGGAGCAGCAAGGCACACCTTGGCTCAGTGCTTGGTTGGTGAGAGCCTATCAAAGGCAGTCCCAAGCATCTCTTTATTTTTTAAGCTCTATTCTCAATGCTGTTGTTCCCCCTCCTGCCAAGGGTTCAGATCAGTGGCTGGAAAGATGATGTGACCCTTGGCACATTCTCTGATCCTGGCTTTTTGGCTGTGGCTCTGGGGTGGCTGGACCCTAAAAAGGGAGAAACAATGAGCAAGTGTTGCTGTGACCTGGTTAGAAATGGCTCAGCCTGCAGGTAGCCCTCAGAATATTTGGCAAGAGTGATGGGATTGCTTTGGAGAGCCGGGAAAAGCCAGCAAAGGAAGAAAATGGAACAAATGGCAAGACTGCTTATATAAATAATGTGTGTGACAGGCACATAATAAGTGAGTTCCCCCTACATTCCGGTCAAGAAGCCTTCGGACAAAGAAAAGGAAGAGCTGGGGATCTGGGATACTCTTGAAGCGCCCTACTTATGTTCTATACTAAATATTTCAGCTTAAGCCCAGCAGAAGCAGGAAGATGAAAACAGTCTATCAAAATCTGTTAAAAGGCAGTGTATTTTCAATTTCCAAATAGTATTTTGTGTTGCTGTTAATCTCTGTGGCTGTTAGTGTCACAGGGAGAAGTTTGAGCAGCTATTATTAGTGCCTAAACAAAGCAGTGTTTACAAGATGAGCCTATTTTGAGCCTGGAAAAATGAGTTGCCAAGAAGAAAAACAGATGCTGCACTTAATACACTCTCTGTTCCAAGAGTCACAGCGAAGCAGTTGTGTTGCTAACAAACCCAATTCCTTCTCCTCCTCTGCTTCCTCACACCCCTGGTTTTTTCAAACTAGACCTAAGAAGGAAAAACAATTGAAGAAGAAAAAATGGCAGTGATCACAGGAAGGTGTTGGGGAGGACTGTGTGAGCAGCGCTGATTTGCCTCCAGAACAAGTTGTGTCTGAAGGAAGAAGGTTTCTCTTCCAGAAACACCAGCCACAGGAGGGGTGTTATCTCTGCTGCTTAGGGGTGAGGTGGTAAATGGGATGGGCTCCAGGATCTGAGAGCTCAGCAGGAGGACATCAAAGGGCACTAAAACACTGGGCATACAGGCAGCCTTATCTACTCCTCCTCAGGAGCAGCGGTGCAAGACCAGTTTCAGGAACAAGAGCTGATAACATCAGGGAAAAAACCTTAGCATATCAAAAAGATGGAAAACAGCCTCCAACTTCTCAAATCAATCACCTGCTCATGTGGAAAAATGAGGCTTTTTAGGTAAAACAAGCTCTAAGCTCCAAAGTGATATAAGAACATTTGTTTCATTGGAAGTCACTGACACTTCCCATCCCTATCCATTTTTGTCAGAACGGAATCCTCCTTTTTTTTTTTTTAATATGTTTTTTCTCAAGAAAAAGACCAAGGAGAAGGGATCAACTCCCAAAGAGTGTGGCAGTGGGAATTTTGGATTTCGACTGTTATGAAAGGAAACATAGCTTTAAAACTCTGAAAGCTTTGTCAACTAAAACAAAACAAAACAAACAAAATCACATTGTTTGCTAAGGCATTGCTTGTTTTCTTCCCTTTCTTTTAATGGGGTGAAATGAAGCCAATCCAAAACCATAGTTTTGATTAAAAAGGTTTGTAATTAAAGATTGTGAATAAGCACCAGGTTAAAAAGGGAAAACACACTGAAGCTGTCAATGAAAAGCTGTGGGAGAGACCTGCAAGGGAGGAGAGCAGGACAAACTGAGAGAGTTTAAAACTCAGTTTATAATCATGGATCTGTGCTGGGAACCCGGGAAAAGTCAGGGGTGCAAGGGAAGGACTTGAGCTATGTGGAGCAACCTGGTCTAGGGGAACATGTCCCTGCCCATGGCAGGGGGTTGAATCTGGATCCTCTTTATCCCTTCCAACCCAAACCATTCCATGATTCTGTGGCATTTCTTCCCTACTCCAGGAAGAGGGGAAAAGCATTTAGTGAGGGATAGGACCACAGTGTAAGGATGTACAGTCAGGGGGAAAGTTCTTTGGAGTTGCATCTTCCTTGCACATCAGAGCCATTGAAATGTATTCCTGTATATTTCTGCTAGTTGCGGCTTTTTTAAGCTTGTTTCTTATGTTGGCTGGTAACATCTTGGATAGAGTCAGGACTTCAATTTGTAGCAGTCTTTATTTTTTTGTAGCATGAGAAAATCAGGTCTCACAGATGAGGAGGGAAGCTGTAATTGGAAAAATCAAGTTCAGGCTTTAATTAGGCCCTTTTTTTGAAAGCATAATTTTCAAAAATATTTTGCATTGTGTCAGTAAACATCTAAACTGAGCCTCATTTATTTGTTCACTTTTTGTCTTCATAGGAATGGTCAGATGAAGTGTTCAGTTTGGCAACAAATTTGTTGGCACAGAACATGTCAAGGGACGCGTTTCTGGAAAAAGCGTAAGTGGCCCCCGCGTGTCACCCTGTGGGTGTTGCTCTTCCCTCTGCGTCATTTTCCTCTGTGCTTCTTACTCACCTTGTCATCTATTGTTTCTGCTCTGGTGGCTTGTCACTTCTGTAAACACAGGTCCCTTGTTCGTATGGTTCTAAAAAACCTGTTATCTGGGAGTCATCTAAACAAAAATCCTTTTTAGGGTTTTCCTTGCAAACTAATAAATCATTGCAGGAAAAATGGGAATTGGATGCTCCCTTCCCCTTGTACTGTTGTAGCTTCAGCTGTAGGCTGAAGGTTTCCATTTAAAATGAAAGAATATTCTGGACTGACTTGCTTCTGGTTTGTTTTCCTTTTTGTCTTTTATTAATAACAAAACAGAGAAATGCCAGAAGTCCCTTTTCCTCAGTCCAATCTCTCTGGTTTCCGTGTGATCCAGAGAGAATTCATTCCTCTGGATTGCTTGGCAGAGTGGGCAGATTCTGAGTTGCTTTCCATGAAGTAGAAAAGCTTTATGAGAATATTTGGAGTGAAATACACACCTAAAAGGGAAGAGAGCTAAACCTGACGTTAGCAATTCTCAACTGATGAGAAATGCATGGGCTGAGGCAGTTTTCTATAAATCAGAGCTTTGAGAACAGCGTGGCAAAGCCTGCCAGAAAGTGCTGGTGTTGAACTGGGGTACTCAGTGGCCTTTTGGGGTTCTAAAAGAGGGCATGCACCTTCCCCAGCCTGTGAGTTAGCTGCTTAAAGTCAGCTTAGTGTCTCTCCCAAACACCTTTTCCTGCTCACAGGTGGGGGCTCAGTCCAGCTAAATACTAAACTTAGGTTCCTAAAACTTCCTGCCCTCCAAAATTAACCTCCCCTTTCCCCAGACTTTCTGAGGCTGTGAATGGCTACTTTCATTAGCTGCACCCAGAGCCAGAATGTTCCAGAGTGCTTCACTTTAATCTCACAGAATCACAGGTGCCTGTTCTGGAAAAGAGGGATGTGCATCTGTGGGTGTGTGTTTCCTTCTCATATGTTTGTTGTGGTGCAGCTGGAGTCCACAGAAATTCCTGAAGCAGCTCTGAAGGGTGGATGTTGCTGGAACTACAGCATTGTGTCTGATAATGGTGTCTTGGGACAGCAGGGATGTATTAGGCAAGCAAAATCCCAAATGGGAACATTTAACATTTCCCGTTGGCCCTGCATGTTTGGCAGTGGGGAATGTGTTCAACTTGAGCTGGTGACTTCCTGCAGCTCCCATAGGCTGGAGATGAGTTTCAAGAGTGATTTGGTTCTTCAGTTTCCTTGCTCCTGAAATCCCCAGGTGCCCAGTGGGCTCTGCTGACAGGTCTGCAGTGGGGAGGGTTGGGGCTGTAGCTAATGGGCCTTCTCCTATCCAAATCAGAGGAGAAATGTGTCATCACACAGTACAGCAGAGCTCCTTGTCTGGAGCTATTCTTTGGCAGTTTTTCAAGCCATATTAATTAAAGATGAAGTCACTGGACACGCTGCGTAGATTCAGTAGCAGGCAAGCATGGCATTCCTGTGCCTTTTTCCACTAATTAATAAATCACTTGGAAACTAAGGTTTCCCAGCTCCTCTGCACAGATGCCAAATCAGTCACTTAAGAAATCTATGACTTTAAAGACTAAATTATTTCCCCATTATAATTAGTGTACTAAGCAAAGGGTTGGTTGGAGTCCTATCAGAACCCTTTTGTTGAAAGAGAAAACCAAATTGCATTAGAGCAGAATGAAGGTTTTTTTCTTTATGACATTCAGTTCCTTGGAGCATTGGAAGTGCAGCAATAAAGAGCTTGAGAAGCTTTCCCCCATCTTCTCTTATTTCTTATTTCCTTGGTTATAGAGGAAAAAACTCAATGTGACCAAACTATAGTCAAACTTTTCAAAAAGTAGAAGGCAAAGTAAAAGAAACTCTTTTTTTTTTAAATAACTGCTGTGATTTTTTTGTTTTAATCTCCCTCAGTGCTGGTTGTTGTGCTTGGTGACACAGTAGCACAAAAGGCTTCAGTTTCCAGAAGATGAATGTGGGAAGTCAAGGATTTGTGGAAATGTTCCTATCCCAGTTATCCTAGTTTTAGCATGCACTTTGTTTTTGAAGTGGTTGCTAATGGCGTTTTCTGTTGGGAAGAAAAGGAAAGTTTATTAGAACCATGCAGTTTCTTCTTTTTTTGGCAGACCAGGGTAAAGTGAAAAAGCTGAGTTTTTTAACAAAAAAAAATCCTTGTTAATATTTAAGTGTTGTCACATTTTTCACCAGATGATGTTGCTGCCAAACTCATTTACAGTTATCTCAGGACAGACAGTAGAAGGTTTTTGGTCAAAAATGATTTCCCAACACATTTTCATACTGGGAGAAAGAGCTGAGTGGAACTTGCCACATGATCAGAGCACTAGCCCAGAGCTAGAAAGCTGGTGAAGAGGTCCTTGAAAATGCTGTAAAAATAAAGCAGGATGCTTTTGTCTCCACAGCTACACAAAACTCAAGCTGCAGGTGACTCCAGAGGGGCGCATTCCTCTGAAGAAGTAAGTGCTGTTCCCCTCCCTTACCATGTGCTCTCTGCTGACTTTGGGGTGTGAATATGTGTTTGGGATGAGCATGGGACCCCTGGGCCTAGAAGAAGAATCATTTTACCCTTTGTTTATAACAGAGAGGCCAGTGATCCTTGGCATGTCTCTGTTCAAATGGCCTTTGGGCACAGACATTCTGCCTGTCTGCCTTGGTTCTTTCCACTTGTGAAAATTAAAAATAAAAAAAAAATAATAAAAAAAGAAGCATATTTTCTTTATCTCAGGGACATGTGAAAATAAGCAGATTCAAATTGCATGTCAGTGGGGGAATGAAGAGACCAGTGATAGCTGAAATAAAAGCCTGCTGTGATAGGGGCTGCTGTGGGGTAGAGTGATAACTGAGCATTGCTGAACTCCCCTCTGTTACTGAGTAGCCAGCAAAGGGAAATAAATAGCTAAAGATGTAAGAGGCTTCTAAGAGATATTCAGTCTTTGAGCCACATGGGCCATCAAGGCATGTCTTTAACCCACATCCCTCTGTTTTGTCCTCGTTTTGCAGCATATACCGCTTGTTCTCCTCCGACAGAAAACGGGTGGAGACCGCGTTAGAAGCCTGTAACCTTCCCTCCTCCAGGGTAAGCACCTGCACTTATTCACATCAGCATTGCTTGGCTTTGCTGCTCTTTCCTCTCTGCTGTTTGTTCATGGCTGAGCCTGCTGGGTGGGTCCTCAGTAACAGCTCTGGCTTTCCCACACAGAAGTTCCTGATACCCATCTGTGTACCTTTGATTTGAAGTTGTTTAGGATCAGGAGCACCTGGAAGAAGCCTAAAAGGATTCCAAGAAAGGGCAGAGGTTGTGTGACCTGTTCTGGAGGAATCCTGTGAAGGCATTTTAAGAATAGGTGACTGTAGCACAATTTCCAAAGCATGGTTTCAGAGCAGTGCTAACCTGAGGTGTGATCTATAGCTGGAGATAAGGGACAGGCTAAACCCACCCTGGCTTATCCAAAAGGTGTGTGAAGGAAATGTTGAAATGCTGTGCTGTGGAAGCTGTTAACACTGCAGGGATGCAGCCATTGCATCCTGCTAATCCAGGGGCCCCCCTCAGCCCAGAGTATTTCCAGGGTGGTATCTTGCCCTCAAGAAGGCTTTTTTCAGAAGGAATTGAGCTCAAGCAGGTGATTCCAGTTAGTGCTGGAGACACAGAATCACAGATTGGGTAAGGCTGGGAGAGACCACAGTAGGACATCTGGTCCCACCTCCCTTCTCCGAGCTGGGTTTTAATCCCAGGAGAGCTTCTTGCGGGATAATTCCTTCGTTCAGGGGTCCAAGAGGTGGGGCAAAACCGTTCTGTAGCAGAGGAGAGGCTGCATCTCCTGATCCCTGGACTTATACAAAACTCTGTGCTGTGAGGTTTCCTCAGCATTTGCTCACCCAGTGGTTTAATAGAGCCTATTTCTACAGCTCCAGAAGAACTTTCCAAATCTCAGATACCCCTTACAGTGAGACCTTCCTTCATAGGTTTGGGAATTCAATAAAATTCCAAGAAATGTCAGCAAATAGAAATGTGGAGAGAATAATTTAAAGATGAGTTTCCATTTAATTGATGGCAAACAAGACAAAGTGTGCAAAAAAAAAAATCTCTGAGGTGTTGCTGATTTCTGAATCAGCTGATTTATTTCTTCCATTTACTACATGTCTCTGAAAAGAAAATTTAAATATCTTTTGGGTCTTTGGAAGAAACTGCAGCCTTTTTCTGCTATTTGTCTAAGTAGAGCCAGTTTTACATACACACTGCTGGATGCTTGTTGCTGGGATACCATCTCAAAAATGATTCAGAGTATAAAGTAGATCTTTTCTTTGCTTGGGACAAAAGAGAAATGCGCTGCGTGCACCAACAAAAACTCTGTTGATCATCTTGGAAAAATATTGTAGAAGGGCAAAGCTGGATCTCATGGAGGTAACGGAATAGAAGAAAAGCAGAACTTCAACTACAGCTCTTTTTCTTTGTGTTCCTGTTTATTTGAACAAGTGAAATTCTTAGCTTCAACTTCCAGCTTTTCTGCCCTATTGTGCTGCAGGACAAATCATGTTGCCATAAAGCCTTGGAAGAGCAGCAGAGTCCAGCAGTGTGCAGGACATGAATATCAGGGAGTCTGGCTCAGCAAAATAACACCAAATTATTCAGAGAATTTGTGAAAGTCTCTCCTGGACATAGGCAGTTTAGGCTCTTTGGTTTTTCATATTCATGCCTTATGGATTTGCTCCCCAAGTTTCCACACCTCTCATTGCTCTGGGAAGATATGGAGCTCCTTGGCCACGAGCTTCACACAATGTTTGACTGCAGCTCTTGGAATTTAGGAATGAATCTTCAGCCTGGGACAGTCCCTCATCTGCCTTTTGCAGTGATCTGGGCACAGGTGCCAGGGGAGGTGTCCCTGTGTGGACTTTTCTGTGACAGGACAAATATCCCCATCCATCACCCTGTTCTCCAGGGAATTCCCTGTGTGTGTGTTTGCCAGGAGACCCTGTGGCACAATGTGCAGGCTCTGCATTTAGTGCAAGAGGAGGAAGAGTTCTCATTGCCTGGATAATTGTTTTCATCCTGAGGAATGGCACCTGAGAGGATCCTTGGAATTGCTGAAAATAAATCCTTTATTTTGAATTCAAGGACCTTAATAAGGGATGGATTCTCTGCAGTGCTGAGCACTGCAGGCCTGATTCAGCCGAGCAGCAGAGCATGATCACAGTGGGAAGACCCATGGACATCAAGTCAAGCTCTTTTTCAAAGCATGGCTTTATTATTTTTTCTCTTTCTGGGTCAGAACTGGCCTGTGTAGAGTCTTGCAGGATCAAGCCCTGATTTTTGGAACAATCCTCATCCAGCAGATCTGAAAGCAAATAGATCTTTAAATAAATGTTTAAACAAAGTTTTAAAATGCCTCAATGAACTTCTGAGCTTGCCATCTGATTTGCCTGTGTTGTTGGGGTTTTTTTCTTAATCTTGGCTACTTTTTGGATTTTTTTTTTCTTGTTGGATATTTTTGTTTGTTTTGGTTAAAGGTGTCTTAAATAGGATTTGAAGAGCTTTATTTTGGCTGGCCTTTTGGCTGTGATGAGTGGTTTTTGCCCTCTAGTTAATGCTGAGGTTCACAATGAAGCACCAGTGAGCTTGACTGTTAAAATAAAATAACCAACTCTTGAGTCCAGTCTGTGCAAATAATCTGAATTAGCTCTTATGCTGCCAAATACGTAACAGACTGGATACAGATGTTATAAAAAGTAGGCAGGTTACCAGGCAAATCATAAATCAGCAGTGCTTGAAATTAGTAGAGAGTCTTAATCAGGGAGTAAAATTGAATGCCAATATTAAGCCAAGCCAGAGACGAGGGATGCTCTCATGTGGTACAGAAGGTTTGTGCTTTGTTCATTGGTGTCAGAAAAGAGATGAGCCCATAAGGTGTGTGGGTGGTTCCTCTGAAACGGGGATGGCTCAGACCAGGCTGAGTAAGGGGGCAGTGTATTTTAATCCCTTTGGGCACACAGGCTTTTGGAAGCCTTATATAGTTGTGTGAGGTTGTGCCTGAGGTGGCTTTTGTCTCCCATCTAGATACTTGTGTTTAGTAGCCCACTGATTATGATACTGGTAGGAAATACCTGTTAAAAAGTTCTGTGTACTTATGCCTGAAGTGTTGGTTATTTTCTCTGTAGTGGGTGTTTGGAGACACAGGGAGGCAAAACAATGTCTATGAATTGGGTTTGAGTGGCAAATCAGAGCCCAGATCTCTGGTCATTGGAAGAGATCCACATTTGTTCAACTGAGCACCTTCAAATCCCTTGTAAAAAAAACCAAAAAAACCCAGTAGCTTGATGGGGGAGGTAGTTCTGTGGTAATTGGAGAATCATTGAGAAGCCCTTGGCTGAGGACCAGCACCCTGCTGGACAGGGTTCTAAGCAGAGGGAGCAGGGCAGGGCAGGGTGCTAACTCAAACAAGACAATTCCCAAGCTTTGAGAATCCCAGACTTAAGGAAAACACAGGTGTCAGCACCGAGATCTCCACAGCTTGAATTTGTCAGTGTCATGGGTGCAGGTTCAGTGCCACTGGCAGCCCTCACTGAAAGGAGCTGTTTTCATCCTCTACCCTCAGCTTTCCCACTTCTCCCTCCACCCTTGCACTGGATTTGGCAGTAGTGCCACTGGTGAGTTACCTGGCTCAGGGACTGATCCCATGTAAAACACTCAGGGAGGTTTTGGCAGGGTAAGTTTTGAACCAGTTCACCCTGCAGCAACTCACAGTCTGCCAAAAAAAGGAGGGCACAAGGGTCTGGAGGGGTCACCTTACAATGGAGCCTGGAGATGGTTATCTGGGCAGAGCAGAGGAGCAGCCCAGATTGGTCAATCTGCTCTGGTGGACAGAAACAGAATAAAACCTTCTTGAGCCTCTGCAGGTTTCAGATGAAAGGAGACAAAGCAATGCCTGTGGTGTCATTTATTTATTGTAACCTAAAGCAGGAAAATATAGAAAAGTTTCCTCGTGTGTGACAAAGGCTTGAACGGATGCTTCCGGTTCCCTTGGCAACGGGGCCAAACAGGCAGAATAAATACAGGCACTGATTGCCCCAGCAGCAGCTCCCTTCCCAGACAGCCAGGTTCCCACAGCCTGCCGAGCAAACAGCTTTGTGCCCAAGTTACCATTCTCCTCCTCTAGTTCACTGCATTTTGGAGCATGGACAGGCATCCTGTGGGCCTGTGGTGCTCTCAGAGAGCACATGTCACAGCTTTGGATGAAGGACTTTCAAGCTTCATGCAAAGGACTTACCCAGTACAGTAATTGCCTCCAGTAATTTGATTTTTTCAGAGAAAAATGTAGTGAGGGTGACAGAATTGTCATCTAGAAATTGGACTTCATTTAAATCACTCTGAACTATATATAATGTAAGGAAAAAAAAATACTGGCAAGTCTTCTGCAGGAGAGCATTTTTATCAATTCCTCTAGAAGAAATCTGATTGCCAGATGTGTTACACTAAGTGTTTAGGACAAAGATGGATGGAAAAGCTGTGCTGCTTGAGTCTTGCCCAGAATTGTGGCAACTTGAACATGTATCTGCAAAAAAGAAAAGGTAAAATCACTGCTGCTGTCAGGGAACAAGTGTATTAGTAATGACACAGTGACCCAGTTTGTTCCCTAGCTGCGTGACAGCTTTGGAAAGATGAGTGACATCCTCATCCTCTGTGCCACTGCTGTTCTGCTCACTTACAAACACAGGCTCAGCACCTCTGGGGGTGAGCTCAGAGGCTTCATCAGGGCTGATATACCTATTTCTGCTGTGGGTGAGGGGGTTAGATGGGGAGATGTCCCTTCCTCCTCCTTCACAGATGCTCAGAGAATGAGAGAACTGTGCCTCATGGAAGCTAATAGATGTGTTTGTATGGTGTTTTTTTAAAGATGTACTCTAAACTGCTCTGTGATTCAGGGGAATTTATAATCCTGCAGAATCTGGGCTCCTCTAGGTTGCAGGAAGGAAATCAAAAGCAGCCAAAAAGTGAGTGATCTGTTTGCAAAGAACATATAAAAGTGCTGTATCTCTCTTTCACTGGTTTTTTTTCCCATTTCACAGAATGATTCAATCCCTCAAGACGACTTCACGCCAGAAGTGTACAGAGTGTTCTTAAACAACCTCTGCCCTCGGCCTGAGATTGACCACATCTTTTCTGAGTTGTAAGGAAAGACTCTCATTGGGTTATTTATTTATTTTTCTCATTCACTGATTTTCTGGGCTGGGGATGGCAAAGTAGGTTATTTATACTGTAGCAGAATGCAGTGCTTGCCAGTAACAGATTTGAATGTCAAGCAGGGCTGTTATTTAATCTTGGATCAAGGGTTCCTTCTCTCCCAGGCTTTTACCTCCACTTGTGATGGCTTGAGTTTTAAAGGAATCTGTTCCTAGAGGAGCAGAACTGCCAGGTCTTGTTTTTCTGTATCGATCAGGATAGTTTAGGTTTCCAAGAATATAAAGAAAGGAGATTAATAAGCAATAACAGCACGAAATAGGCATGAGGAAATGTATAATCACCCCCAAAAGCTTGATTAGGACTGGCAAAATAATGCAGTAACTTTTAGGATTTGTGTATGATGAATTCACACCGTGAAATTAAATTAGCAGCCAGCTACAAACTGATTTCATACATTCAGTTATGAGCTCTGTAACTCCTGGTGCTTCTAGCCCTTGCAGCAATCCGTGTACTTCCAATTTCAGCAGAGCCTGATCAATGGAGTCAGAACATTAAACAATATGAGAGGAAAGCAATTTCCAAAATACACCCCACGACCTCCAAAGCAATTGGTGAACGTATTTTAGCAACACGACCGTGCTCACGTTCCCCTTTTGGGGTTGTTGTCCCTAAGGTTGGGGTTTCAGAGGAGCACAGCCCTGTCCCAGTTTGCTCCCACTGCACCCAGGAAAGGCTTCCCATTGCTCCCTGGCAGAACTCAGGCCAGGCCTGAGTGCTCTAGACAGCCCCCAGCTCATCACCTGGCCTGGAGGCTTCCTGGATTTCTGTCTGGGCACAGCTTGTACCCAAACTCTGCTCTTTTCACTGTCTCTCTGAATAGACTTTTTTTGCTTGCATTACAGAGCACCCTGAAGCTTTTAGAAAGTTTATAAAAAAAAGACCCACACAAATTACCAGAATAATGAAATCAGGGCTGCTGTTTTTCAGCAGTAAGCCCAAATAGTTGGCGTAGGAATGCCAGCAGAGTGTTTGTGGCAAGCTTGGGATTGAATTCCACAGCTGTTTTCTCTTTTACTTTTTTAAATAGCTTAATTCCAAGAATTCAGAGGAATGAAAGGCTTTCAGAATTGCTCCAAGTCTTCCCATTGATGCCTGTAATGCTCAGCATTGTCCAAGATCTTCCTCCTAGATGTGTGATGAAGAACCTTTGGCAAAATAAATTGGTCCAGAGACACAGTGGAGTGATGTTTTTGTTTTATGACAGTTCAGTATGAATCTTGTTTCAGTTTCCTTGGGAAGTTTCAGACATGAAACAACATTTCAAGGAAATGTATTAAAATGACTTTTCTGTTGCTTTTAATTTCTCTCCAGTGGTGCCAAGAGCAAACCCTACCTTACTGTTGATCAGATGATGGACTTCATAAATTTGAAGCAACGTGATCCACGATTAAATGAGATCCTTTATCCACCACTCAAACAAGAACAAGTTCAAGTGCTGATTGAGAAGTACGAACCTAACAGCAACCTAGCAAAGAAAGGTCAGTGATTTCACACTCCTTCTTCCTCAATTCCTGATGTGAAACAGTAACTCAATTATTGTACATGCCAAAGCAATATTTGGTTCAAAATCCATTTGCTTCCCCAGCTGTCTGCTTTTGGGATCCTACAGGCCTGTGAGACATCATGTGCATTTTTAAATGAAAAATTCTGGTATCAGGTTAGCAAGGATGGGGCTGGTTCTGTGCTTGCTTTGCAGTGTGTGTGATTGACAGAAGAGTAGCTCTGGTGTGCGACCCTCAGCAGAAACCTGACTATCACAATGGCTGTTTGCCAGCATCTAAAATGTAAAGTTGAAAGAAAAAATCAGGGACAGTGGAACTAAGGGCATGATAATTCTGTCATTTAATAATACTATTAAGTCTAGTCCTCTGCTTTTGGATAAAGTGGTGTACAAGGCAAGATATGAGATCAACTCAGTGTATTTCATGCTATAATCACAGAAAATTCCCTTTTGAACATTTCAAGTGTTGTCAGGACTTAGCTGGGCATTTTGCCAAAATCAGTGAAAGAACTCCTGCACAAATCTCTGCAGATTTTTGCTACCACCACAAGTCTTAAAATAGCATTCAGTTTGTGTCTGCATCTTGTTTTATTCCAATCCACATATCCTAATGATTTGCCCAGCTTTTGATGTGTTTACACCTTAGAAATTTTAGAGGATGGGAGTATCCTGAAAACCAGATCCAATATGAAAAATGATTGTTTGGTCCAGAACTTGTGAATCAAAAAAGTCAAAAAACACCCCAACAGTCTAGAGGTTAACTGAAGGCACTCCCACCTCTCTCTGGAAGCCTTCTCACCTTGATGTCTTCCTGAAGGAAACCGATGCCACAATCAATGTTGTCTCTCAAACACTTCTAATTTTTCTCTTAAATCTTTTTATTTTTCTAGTCCAATCAAACTGAGTGTTTCCAGAGGCTTTGCTGGAGGGTTAAATCCTGCTTCTTTGCCATATTTATGCAAACTGCCTTTGACGTCAGTAGGAAGAGTACCTTAAGTAAATGGAAACATGTTGTGACCTCCCTTCTCATCTGTGCAAATATTAGAGCTGTGCTCTGTGCTTGCCTTATTTCCCACACAACAGGAAAGTCTGTTACCTAAAAGATCATTCTTGTAACCCAAATATTAGCACTTCATATTAAGCAAATAAAGGATTTATTAGAAGGAGTTGGGCTGGTGTGCCAGCAGAACGCCAAGAGTCAAAATGGAATCACCTTCTGACTAGCAATAAGGAGAAAACATGAAGCAGAGCCCATGAAGAAGGGTGTTGTGGTGGTGTTTGCTACCACCCTCCAATGGGATCTGTGGAACACCTCCAGCTTTACCCTGTTTACCTTGGTGCACACATTTGATGTAAACATTTGTTGTTCCATAGGTGCCTGTCTTATGGCTGTGATTTATGTTGCTCTTAAAGAATCAGTTCTGTCTGAAAATGCTAATTTGAACAAGGGAAAGACAGATCATAGAGAGTTAATTCTTTCTTTGGGATTGTTGTGGGGTTTTTTTTTCCCTTTTCAGGCTTGTGCACTGGGGTCCAGCTGGCACAACCTGAGAACCACCTCTGTGCTGAAGACACCACCTCCCTGTCTGGCAGCTGAGCTGCAGGAACTGGCACATATTCCAGTGCAAATCCCAAGCTTACTGCCTTAAAATGACAGGAATTGGCTAATCAGGAATGACATGGGGACACAATATTTTCTGTACATCTGCTCTGAGTTGGGAATGCAATTCGCTGTATATTAAATGAAGTGTAGGTGTGCATTCATTTCTACAGTCATGGGATAATTTTAAAAAAATGTTTCATGTCTATAAAATGCCACCAAAATGTAACCACATATTTAGAGCAGTGATTTAACCTTTTTATATGGTGTTCTGTAAAAGGGATGATCATCCAGGCTTTCTGCTACCAGGGTTGTTGAGGTAAAATGTCCAGACAGTTTTTGACCAGAGACATGAGTGCAGGTACCCGGGCAACCTCCAGAAGTGTGCTGCACGTTCTTAGCAAATAAAATTGCATTGAAAAGTTCTTTTTAATAAAATCAGGGATTATTCTTTTTTTTCCTTGAAAACGTAAATCCAAATTCAAGAAGTGGAAGCTATGTACAGCACCTGACTCCTTGCTCTCTGTTTGGATAGCGCTAGACCTTCACTTGTCTGATGGTCGTTCTTCCTAATTTCCTGTCGGAGTTCATTGTCTGTGCACATTCACTGTTCTGCAATATTCTCTTCTAATTATTCTCTGATAGCTAATTAAATGAATTTCTAGTGAGTTGTGCTGTCTCTCAACTTTCACAGCCCTATTCTAACTCTTTTGGGATCTCAAAATTCCCCATGTCACCATTGTAGCCCTTTTGTTGTACCTGTTGCTGCTCACCTACATTATTTTGAACACAGTAAGCAAAAGCTATCTATAGTATTATAAATGTTTGCAGCTCCTCAGGTACCTGGTAAAATGTAATCCTGCTGTTGTTGCTGGTGAAGTTCCTTAGGTTACAGAGTTGTGAGTTAAAATCCTGCCTGTGCTCCTGCTTGTCACTGATGTATTTTAGGTGTATTTATTGCAGGGATACAGTGAAGCTTTTGCAAAATCAGCAGATAGGCGGGTTTGACATCTGCATAGGTTAAGTGTCTGGAGTAGTGTTTTATTGTGGTTCAGGTAAGCTGTTGTGATTAATGCTTTGTGTCGTGCAGTGAAGGAGATTAATTCACTGTAGAACGTGCTCCCTTATCAGGTGGAAGCAGGAGGAAGTCCCTGGTAGTGCTGAGCAGCCTCTCCCTGTCGGCAGGAGTGTGCTGGGGGCTGTGAGACTGGAGAAGAATTTACCATATGTATTTCTCCCATTCTGCAGAAACATGCTGGTTCTTCCTTTGCTTAATGATGCAATTCATTTCGTAAAGTTTCTGAGTTCAAAATGAGCCTTGACCGTTCAAATCCCAGTGTCTCAGTTTAAACTTTCCATTCTGAAACCAGATAAGTGCTCTGGAAACCACAGAGCCACAGCCCTGGCTGTGGGGGCATCCTGTGTCCCTTCCACACTCCAAGCAGGCAAGGCCTGCACCCATGTACTAGACCAGAAAGGAAAGCAGGGAAGAACACAAACCCAAGGTCTGCTAGGGAAAGGAGGTGTGAAAAAAACTAAAGCTGTAAAATCTGTGTTTCCACCATCGTCCTTGGAGGGAGCAAGACAAGGGTTTGGTTATTATCAGCCTTTATTTTTAGAGTGGTTTTTGTGGTGGAAGATTTAACAATAGAGTGTGAAAGTGCTTTAAGTAATGGCATAAAGATGTTGATTTTATTATCCCTCTTAAGGATGCATTTATTTAAATATTATCTCTGCTTCTTTAATTTTAAAGGGCCAAACCTTTAGATCTGCACAGAGGAAAAGAGCTTTGCTCTTGCATTTTACAGTGTTTCCTTCTCCAGATTTTCTCTGTATCTATTTGCTGTGTGTCAGCTTTGGTTAGACATGTACTTAGAAGGATTGTAGAGGAGCTGGTTACATGACTCTCTGCATGAATTCCAGTATTAATTCTGTTTTACAGTGCACATTTATTGGTAGTTGTTGCGCCGAGTTTTTCTTAGGTAATAAAATAAATTAAGCAATTATCATTAAATTAAGATAGATTTAATTTTATACAGCATCTATTGTATGTATCTTTCCCATGGCAGCCTTAACATCAGGCAGCATTCACTCCAGCATAAATGTGGTTTTCCTCCTTTAAACTTCTATGTAATTTAAACATTTTCATCCCACTGCATTAACTTCACCTTTTAGTAACTGCTTAAGAATAATTACACATTGGATTCTTTTGATGGCAGAAGGGGGTCATTTCCTAGGTAACAGATTTTAATGGCAAAAACAGGCACCATGCAGCCATGGCTCTACTTTTAAGACATACTTCAGGATATTTAAAGCATCAATTCTGATATATAAATCATTCAGGCAAATGGTTGGGCCTTCTGGTATGAAACATTTGTAGGAAGTGTTAAAAAACAGTTGAAATTCTTTGGCCTCCCTACTGTAACTCTGGAAAGTAAGAATACCTACCCAAAAGCCCATTAACTTTGGGATTGTCAGTGTTTTCCATTCCAATTGTACAAGAGAAGAGCTCTCTGCACTGTTTCTGTCTCAAGTATTGACAGAACAATAGATCCCAGTCATGATTTATTTCTCTTTGAAATATTTTAACCACAGCAAAGTTGTAGTCTCGCCCAGGCTGTCAGCAGCAAGTGCTAAGTTAGGTAGCTTACCAGAAAACCTTTTTTTTAAATTGTTTTAAAATTGTATATATCTGTGAAGCAAATGTTAGTATGGATAATGTGTCAGCATAAATAAGTTAATGGAAATTATTTGTCAAAGTGAGTTTGCAAAATGCATTTCTGTAATACACTGGAGGTTGTTTTTTCTTGTTAAGCTGTAAAATTAATTTCAGATCTTGCAGTTGTTTGGAACATGCATCTCAAGTGAAAAACTAAATGTGAAAACATTTTAGAATGGAAAGTTCTCAATTATAAGGATTTTTTGCATCTGCTTTACAGGTAAATTGTGTCATCTTTGAACTCTACCAACTGAAAGAGTGATGTGGACTAGTGATAATGGATTTTGCAACATTGAACACTGCTGTTGGCAGTAGAGATAATGAAAGTACCAAAAATATATTCAGGGTTCCAGGGAGGGCAAATGTCGTGATCTTCAGTGTATAATGCAGATGCTTTGAAAGAAGCATGAGCTTTGCAGAAATCCATTTTGGGCCTGGTATCTGGTACCAGGAATAGCTCCACTGATATCAGTGAAACAGTGCTGAACGTAAAATGGCCCAGACTTGCTGTGGAATTCATCTTCAGAGCTGCAGAGCATAAACTCCTGGTGACAATGCAGGTTCTGCAGCCAGCCCAGCCCTGTGCTATCTGACATGGAAGTGACCACACCAGTGACTCCTGTTCCCTGACCTGGAATTGAGAGGGGCTACCTGGTGTGCCCTGGGATCAAACCCCACAGGCAGCCTTCAACCCTGTGTCGTAGCACTGAGAATGGCTGAAAAAACTTGGGGTGACAGGAGCACAAAGCAAACACGGTTTTAGAGGTTTTAGAACCTCATTCCCTCCAGCTGGAGCTTTTGCTCAGAGATAAGAGACTCTTACGTCAATGCTGCGTTTCAGGGGTTATGGAGACATATTTTTCTGCAGTTGCCTGCCTGTATTGTGTATGACCTGGCCTCAGACTGTCAGAGCCCATAAATAGAAAACTTAGTCCAACAGTAAAACTGTTTCTTTTGTGCTTGTTGCTGCCTCTTTTATGGAGCACAGGGAAGTATTCAATTTTAGCAGCAGGATTTATTATTTGAAGATGAATATTAGATAAAGTTTACTTCTGAAAATATAAAGGAGCCTGGACTCAAGTGTTGAAAGAAGAGAATGTAGGTGAAGTTTGGACAAACATGGTGTGGTTTGACTCCTCATTATGACATGTACAGATGTAGTGCTTTCAGCTGAGGACACAGGGGGAGAAGGCTGCTGGGATCCACTGGGTGACGTTTAGGACTGGTGGCACAGGAGCCCCAGATGGGCTCACTGCCATTGGGCCATCCCTTTTTGTGTGTCATTTTTGGGGTTTGCTTCACCCCCGGGTTGTCTCAACTCACCAGCCAGCCAGTCTGTGCCTTGAGGAGCCAGCCCTGATCTTGAGTGTTTTGGGACATGTGGTATCTGTCAGAGCAGGGCTCTCAGAGTGCTGGAGCCTGGGCACTGATGGAACACAGCAGCCATATGAGGAAGTTTCCCTTCTCGTGTCAGATGCAATCATCTAACAATATCCTTTAGCTGGAATATGCCTATAAATACAGCAGGGCTAAACGCTGGGGAGGCAGAAAGAAGTGGTAAACTAAAGGACAATGTTGGCACAAGAACACAGAGGGAATCAAGTGGCCTTGAACAAGTTTAGGCTGGAAGTTAGGAAAATTTTCCTAACAATATGGTGCTGGCACAGACTACCAGAGGTAGTAAAGATGGCAAAAAAAGCAATTGTTATTAGTAGAGAGCCCAAGTTGTTTATGAGAGATTGTCCACTGCAGTGCCTACAGCTGCAGAACCAAGTTTAAAAAGCAGATAAGGAAGGCCCTTTAAAGGGACTAAAATCCCCTCTTTTATCTTAATTTGCACTGTCTTTGCAGTGCCACCCCTTTATTATTTTCCACTTCTCCTTAATATTAATCTTTTTTCAGCTGCAGGAGTTCCTGGAAGTAAAAATGTCACCTGCGATTTTTCTCTTTTAGATTTTTTTCAGCACTTACACTGGTTCTCTTCTCTTATCTCTTCCCATGATATGACAGGACAGTCTTTTGGCAAGTGCATTAATAGCTTATGTAGAGAAGCATCACTTAGCAAAAAAAATACATATTTTTAGATGTCTTTAAGTGCAACTTAGCAATTGGAAGTAAGCCAACGTTCAACATTGTTCCATCTCCCAGGATCACTCTGAGGCATTGTACAGAGGATGTTTTTGAGAGGTTTGGCAAGACAGTGACACATTCCAGTGGTGTCCCTCTTTCAAGTCTGTCAGAAATAACTATAGTATTGCTGGGATGAATGGTGTTTTTATCTGTCTGATTTAAATCCTTCCCACTCAGCTGCCTTAGAAATCTGCCATGTTGCGAAGTGCTCATTCTGCTGCTACCTGGGGACTGGTGTGAAGATGGTTTTGTAGTGGTTTTGTGGATTTAACTGGATCTAAACTGTCTTCTGATATCCTGTAAAGGATATCCTGTCAGAAACAATTTCTACTACATCTCTGCTGAGAAGTCAAGAGCAGAGAATGGACTCGTGCCTGTAAAACCCTGCTTCAGTCTTGAGACTTAGCAGAGATCATTTGCTTGAGGTTTTCCCCCACTCCTTAACAATTACTGGTTATTCAAGTTTGTATACATCTGACTGCTAAAGTTTTAGAAACTGTTCCAAGACTTGTTTTCCTTATCACGAAACCTCTGCTTACCAGAATCTCTGGACTGTGACCATGCATTGTAACATCAGAGGGTTTTAAAGCTCCTGCAGGCATTTAAAGGATCAATATCCATCAAAATAAATGTGTTTTCAAGGTATAAATTTTAAGGAAGAGAAAATTTTGAGTGCTTAGAGTCTTCCCTGCTTCAGTGTGTGTTTTGCTGTTTTCTAGCACTACTGGAGAAAAATACATCCTTTTCATGTGCTGTGTAGCCCCTGTGGGTTAGAGCCCTTCCTTCCTGACTGATTGAAAAGGGCTGAGAAAGCCTGTGACTTCTAATAAAACAATTAAATAAATACCATGCTCAACATTGCACAGTGACTTTAAGATCTTGTTAAACCTCTAAGGTTCATGCCTACAGGCACCAGTGAGATTTGGAAACCTGTTTTTTTTTCCTCAGGTGACACTCTGTCTTCCCTTCCCTTTGGAGATGGCAGTGTCCTTGGAATGCTCCTGAAGTTTTTATTCTGATTGAAGTAGATTTGCTGCTTGGCATGGTTTGCGTGGAAGCTTGTAGGAAATATTTCCTCTCTAGAGTGAATTAAGTGTCTTGGGCTGCAGGGCCTCATCTTGATAGTTCAGAGAAGTGGTTTTCCATCTGCAAGCATTTTCTTGCCCCCCAAGCCCCCAAAGGTAAATAAATAATTGTATCCACTCTTGGTTTTCTCTGCGCACTTGCACTGATGATAAAGTGGATATGATAGCTTCACTAGAATGACAAGCAGTCCTGATTTAGACACACTGAACTCTGCTTTACTTGATCAGCCTTCCTCTGCAGAAAGCTCTAGATCTGTGTCCTTGGGCATGCAATATTTCTACATGGATTAACGGATGCTGAGCAAGCTCTTTTATGCAGCTACTTAGGCACAACATGTTTGCCTTCCCGTGTTTTTCCTCACTGACAGCTTGTCATTCAGCAAGCTGAATTTGTCCTGATCTTGTAGCAGAGCTACCATTCTCAGTTCATGTTCAGTTTTCCCTGTGTCTTATTGCACTGTACCCATTCAAGGCTGGAGCAAGGAATCCTGCTCTGATCCTTTCTTACTGAGTGAGTTTTCCATTTCTGTTTCAGGAACATGCTCCCCAAGACAGCTTGTTTTGGTTTGTGGCCAGGTAACTGTCTAATTACAGAAGGTATTTGAGCGAGGTGTAACTGAGGGCAGAATTGGATCCATCATGTTTTCCTCCAAGTTTAGAGAACGGAAATGAGATTTCAGCACAACAGGATATTGTCCTGCTTTGATTTTAAAGGATTTAAGCAACGAGACAACCAATAAATCCTGTTTATTGGTTGCAAGACTGTTTCCTAGCACAATTAGTTGAAGCACTGCCAAGCTTTTTCAGACATTCACCTCAAGTTTTCTAGTGCTCACTCTTCTCATTACCTGTTTAATTCCTTTTTTCTTTATCATCTTTTTTGATGCAGCTTCTTATACAGATGGGTTGTTGTTCTCTGCCTCTCATTTGCTTCTTGGGGTGATAGATTTCTAGGCATCTTCTTTCCTATTCACCTCTGTACTTTGGATTTTTCTTTGCTCTAGTGATTAGCTATGTGGCTTGAATTATTATTTGTATGTTCTCATTTGATTTGTGTCCCATTTACCTGGTTCATTACAGCTTTGCCCTCTTGTTTTGCTAACAGCCACCAGAGAACTGTCTGTTCTTTAAACCCTGTGTTGTTGATTCTACTTTTACACATTATTAAGGACTTTATGAAACCAGACCTACTGCTGATCAGTGTTCAGCCTCTGGACTTTTTGTGCAGTTCAGCTTTTAAATTCAAAGAAAGCCTGATCTTTTAAGCTGACCTCAGTTTATTTCTATCTGAGCTTTTTTACAGATTAGTTTTTCCAATTAGGAAAAATTTGAGTTTAAAACTTCATTAAATGCTTCACTAATATCCAGATGCAGTAATTCAGATATATTGCTGTTGCTCTACTTATTAATTTGATAAGTCTGTCTGACTAGTGTGAGTTTTTTGCCCTTACTGATCATCGAGAGAACAGCTAAAATGGAGGAGCTACTGATGATTTCTGCATGAGGTGTGTAAATGGTGGTTGGTACTTTCATATTTTGATATATCTGCAGATCCTGACCTGAGGCCTGAGAGTCTTTGCCATCCTCAGTGTTTTTTCTAAAAGAAAACAGCACTGGGATTCCTGAGGGAAGGTCTGGTTGCTCAGTTGTATGGTTGGGGTGTTTTTGGTCTAGGCTGAGCTTGTGCCGTATTCTCTCCTTGTGATGACTTTGCCATTAAGAGGATGTCCCTTGGACAGTGCAACAGGACAGTCCTGTCCTGCCTTGGTTTGCAAAACTAGATACAGGCAGGATCTCCAGTTACCCCATAGCAATATAGTAGTAGAACATATCTGGAAAGCCAGGCAGATTTCAGCTCACTTGGATGCAAATGCTGCAAGTGCCACCAGAGCATCGTGTCCCACTCAGTGTGAATTTTATGTAAATTCATCTTGTGAGCTTCTCTGCTGGCTCACAAAGCTAGAGAGGAGAGAGCAGCTAATGTGTGCCCAGTGTCAAGGGACAGACCCAGACTCTGTGCATCCTACTCCACACTGTGCATGAAATTTTAATACCTAATGAGCTGTAAATTGCAGTGCTGGTTTGTGAGAGAGAATTCCCAATGGGGCATGATTTACAGATCTCTCACTGGGTTATCAAATATCTGCTTTACTTGTTGGATTCTTATCTTCGAGTTGAGAGGACTGCTCAGTTGTGTGGGACTACAGCAAATGTGATTATTGTTACAGATTGCATTGTAATGAACCTGATTTCACTGTCAGACAAAATACTATTGTAATTCTGTGCTGCCAACTGGGAGATACAAGGTGCCAATTAATTGTCTCGCTTCCTTTTTGTTTGTTTTCTTTTTTGCTTTAATAACATCTCTTGGCACAATCTTGCTTTCCAGTTACGTTATAATGAGTGGATAACAGCACAGGTGTAAACAAATGGAAAGCACTGTGAAATTTGCAAATACACGGAAAGAAATGTTTAAGATCCATGAGGCCAAACCTGTTTACTGTGTACAAACAAAAGGCACATTTTAATTGTCATACAAAACATCCACAAATTGTAAGGGACAAGTGAGGGCTGTTGCTGAAGTTGCAAGAATGAAGTGCAAAGAAAAGTGTTCACATAAGTTGCCTCTCCTGTCTTCCATCCCAAGGTTTTTTCCTGGAAGGCTCCTGGGAGCGGGCTGGGCAGACCCTAGGAAAATTAACTAGCTGCACATCCAGCATACCTGCCAAAACAAGGGGGTGAAGTTTAGATCAAGCAGCTGTTTTAGAAGTTCTCAGGGTTAGCTGCACTTTTATATCTCCCCAGACTATTTCACTGCTGGTGTTTTGGTTTTGATCCTGGACATCTGTAGAGGGCACTGAACTGCAGGAGAAGCTTCTCCTGCAAGCTCGACCCTCCTTTGAACCCTGATGTCTTTTAGCAGGTGTTGAGTGAGCAGGGGTTTGTTTACATCCTCATGCTGAGGAGCTGGCAAGCTCCCAGGGACACAGGAGCATTTCCACATCCAGAGCAACATGCTGGTCATGCTGGCTGCTAAAGGGGTTGGGAAAGCAGGATCTTGTCAAGTTACCTGTGTCTTACTAGGCAGTGGGAGAAGGATTTCTGTGTCAAAAGCAGCCTGTGCTTTTTCTAGCCCTGGAAACTGCATGGGAACAGTTTTCCATGGGGCTGTCACCTGTGTCTGCCCTAGCACTGTCACAGGCCCCACAGGAGAAATGTACCTGATTCTCTGATCTGGTCAAACAGGACTAAGAAGAGTCTTGTGATGATAACACAGTAAGTCTTCAAATAGAGGAACCTCTGAGAAATATTTTCACAAACTATAGTCTATCCTATCAACCATTTCAGCTGGCTGAATTCCTGCCTCATGGGAAATGTGTGATCACCATCTCCCAGGGATGGGGATATTCCAGATCTCATCAGCTACAGAAGAAAACATTTTGACTGATGAATGTTGACAAGATCTAAGAACCATAGAAAAGAGAATTCGCTTAATTACCCCTGGAAATTCTGTGAATTTTCAATAGATCATTTGCCAGAAGTGTGTCACCTTCCTGAAGACTGCTTCCAGGAAAAAGGGTCTGGGATAACAGAAGTGACTTCTGTTGTACTTAGGGCTGACAAATGTTGACTAGAAAAGAGCTTTGATACTTGTAGACAAACTAACAGTTACATTTTTATGTGAGTTCCTCTGAACCAGGAACATTCATGTATTTGATCCATTGTAATATATCTTGAGAGGTATGGGATCATGTAGCTGGAGTTTATAAGGAATTACTGTGAAATGCATAGAACTTGCCCCCTCATTTGTGCTTTTTTCATTCTTTTTCCATCCCTTGTAACTATTTTGGGACAATCAGGTGGAGCCAGGGATGCAGAAAAAGATCAAGCTGCACAAACACTTCCCATGTTTCATATAATGAAGCTGATCACAATCAGGAAATTCAATAGAATCTCTCAACATATTCCTCTTCCAGTAGGAAATTACTTCTCCTTCCTATCAGATTTTAATGAAAAAATGCCACATTCAGTTGCCTTCACTTGGTTCCCCATGTGGTGGTTCTTTTTTGATCTCTGCATGAATTCCACCACCCTGAAGGTTGTATGCAGCAGCAATTTGAAGTGTTCTGTGGAACCATTTTCTAAGCAACTGCTTCACATTTTTCTGCATGCATGTACAAATACAGAGAGAGGCATAGAGAGACATTTACAGACTTTGCAGTACCTTTCCAAACTCTTGAAAGTTTTTAATTCAGGTACATTTCTAGAGTTAGATCAAAGTCTATATAATCTTTACACAAGTGTGCAGCTACACATTTCTAATTTTGAGGTATTGGGAATGTCTGTGACTAAGAATACATTAGACACTTTTGTATTTCTCCTCCACACTTGTTCTTGTATTTTTCGGGTCTGTTCCAATGAAAAATAAAAACATTAAAATTGATCTGTTATTTACTTGGCTGGCACTGAACTTTAGCTGGCCACTTATACGTGCTTTGGGAATCAAGTCAAAAATATGCAAAGTGTGAGGGGAAGAGTGCAGAGTGTGAGAGAAAAAGGGCAAAAGTGCAGAAAGAGTGCAAAGTGAGGGGAAAAGTGCAAACTGTGAAGGAAAAATGTTCAAAATGTGAGGGGAAAAGTGCAAAATCTAAGGGGAAATGGGGCACAGTGTGAAGGGAAAAATGCAAACAGGAAAAAGTGCAAAGAGAGAGGAGAAAAGTGGAAAATATGAGGAGGAAAAGTGGAAAGTGTGAGGAAAAAAGTGCAAAGTGAGGGGAAAAGAGTGCAGAGTGTGAGAGAAAAAGGGCAAAAGTGCTAAAAGTGCAAAGTGTGAGGGGAAAGTGAAATGTGAGGGGAAAATGTGCAGAGTGAGAGGGAAGGTGTGAAGTGTGAGGAAAAAGGGCAAAATGAGGCAGGAAAAGTGCAGAGTGTGAGGGGAAAAGTGCAAAATGTAAGGGAAAAATGGAAGGTGTAAGGGGAAATAGGGCAAAGTGTGAAGGGAAGAATGCAAATGGAAAAGTGTAGCATGTGAGGGAAAAAGTGGAAAGCGTGAGGGGTAAAAGTGAGAAATGTGAGGGGAAAAAGCACAAAGCATGAAGGGAAGAAGGTTCTGAGAGTGAGGGGGAAAATGCAGTGAGGGATAATGTGCCATGTGTGAGGGGGAAACGTGAAAAATGTGAGAGGAAAATGTGCAGAGTGTGAGGGAAAGAGGACAAAGTGAGAGGGGAAAAGGGAAAGGGAAAGGTTTGAGGGAGAATGGAGGATGAGGAAGCTCTTACGTTCTTCAGCACAAGGTATCTCAGTGGCACTGAGTGAGTTGTGTTGTACATTTCAATTGGCCAGGTACCTCAGGAAAAAGGAGGCATTTTTTATATTTGTGATGATTTTGAGTGTTTTAATAAAGCACTAGTGAGTGACCCCATAGGAAGGGAAATTGTAATTAATCAGACAAATTAGAGAAGAGGTGTTTGAAGAAGAAGAAAAATAAATTTCTTGTGCTGGACTCCAAGCACCAAACTCCAAACCCTTCAGAGAAAAGGGTCTCGCTGAGCGCTGTAGCTGCTAACATGGCTTTTGCTGTGGTTGCGCTGGTGTGAGTTCCATCCCAAGAAGAGAGGTCAGATCAAATTTAAGATGGCAGTGGTGAGTGAAAAAGACAAGCCTATTAAGTCTAGAACTTGAAGTGTATAAAGCATACTAGATATTTTGGAAGTTTAATCAAAATTTTAGGGCTAAGATAATTTTAATATAAAAAGACAAAAAAATAAAAAGAAAAAATGTGAATCTGTCATGTCTGTGTCTTTGCATTATGTGTCTCTTGTCTCTAACTTTTTAACTTTTTAACTTGTCTCTAACTCTAAACATGCCATTAAATCTTTCTATCATAGAGCCAAAGATAAAAGGTGACAACTGTAATCAAAACAACTGATCACATATTATTTTTTTCTTGCCAGTGTCTGTGTAAAGGTGTAATATGTTTAAGGAAACAGGGAACAAATCTTACCACTTAATTGAGACTATTTTTTTTGGATGACTGTCCACCAAGGATCGTCCTCTCTGCAGTTGGCCTCAGAATATTACTGACGTCGGTCACAGTCTACTCTTTAATATCCAGGACACAAAGCCCCTTTGACATCTGCCATCTCCGTTCCACAGACAAACTCTCACTGGTGCAGTATTGGTTGTCATTGAGCTTGCAAATTGCTTCACTTTCTGAAATGCTGACTGCTTAACTGTGATAGGGGAAGTCGCATTCTAGAGCCGTGAGCTCAGACAAGTGGGTAACTCAGAAGCTGCCTAATTATACGTGTGAATAATGCTGGCTGTGATTTATGTTAATAGCAGCAGCAATGCACAGGAGAGCCATCTCCATCTGAAAAACAAGGCCCCTGTTTGCCAGGTGCACTTTGAGGATGGAACGCAAAGATCACTTTGAGAACCTTGAGAACTACATGTGCATGAATCTGTGTACAAAATGCAAGTGGCAGCTATCCCATTCAGATCACAACTTTGTTTCTTCCTCTCTTATTTCACTTGGGTACACAACACATTCTCTACCTACATCTCAGTAAACTTGGTGCAGAGTGTTCTCTTGGGTGGATTTTAGGTCAAGCTAACTCCACGATAGCACCTGGTACTGTTGGCATTCTCTGGTCAATTCAGGCAGTGAAAAGGTTGTTCCTAAAACTTTGGTTTAATGAAAAACTTCAGTGATGGGGTTTTTTCCCTGACTTTCACCTTCTTACATTTTTTCTCTTGGAAAGGAAAGTACATGGGCCTCCATCTCTGGATGATTAGTTAACCTATAGCAAAGCAGCTGCATCCTGGCAGGATTGCATTCAGATTACAGCCTTAAAATAGTGGATGGACTTGATGTTTTTCTTTCCAACCTTCTTACAATTGTTGTCATAAGAATGAATGGCAATTGCATTGCTCTGTATTGTCACTGCATTTCTTCACTTACGAATAAATTGATTTAATGCTACCAGTCTTGGGTTGTTATGAAAAGGAGGGATGTGCACTTAAGACTGTTCTATCTTTTCCTCTCTGAGCAAGAGCCAAATCAGGTCCAAACACAGATTTTAAGTAAATGCTTTACATGCAATATTTGTATCATGTGGTTACAAGCTTAAAAAAAAAAGATAGGGTTGTCTGTTACTTTTTAACATTCTAGAAAAATACGTGTAAGTTTCTGTGTTTTAGTATAAAAAGGGATTGATCCTGAAAGGAGAGAGTAGCAGAGTCAGGAGTGGAACTGAAATCTTCAATTTTTCAATGCTATCATCAGGGAAATGAGATTTTGCTTTAACAGGCTGTGCAGAATATTTTGGGTTGGACACAAGAGGTAAGAAGTTCTCATTGTTGGGGACCACCAAACATGTAGTTCAGTGATACAGAAGATCCGTTTTACTGTAGGCAGGCGCTGAAATAACTGAAGATATGTGGTTGAGTAAACAGACGAAATTTAGACAAAATAGCAAAAAATACCAGGCAAAGAAAAATGTCTCAAATTTGTTCAATTAAGCAATAATCTTCAGTTATGGATTACTGGATTACTTTTTAGTCTAAATGTACAAACTGACACCCTAAAGTCAACTTTATGCAGAAGACTTGACAGCAAAAGTCCTCTTGATGTAGTAAGAGCATCTTCACTGAGATGAATGAAAGGATAGGACTCAGCTTTCTAATTTGACAGCCGCATATGAAATGATCATTTATGCTGGCACGCCAATGAGATCTGAATGAGAAGGCAAATATAAAAATTACAAAGAAAAGCTTAGTTCCCACTTGAAAGGTAGTTCATACACACACTGAACCAAACTCAAAAGAGGTTGGAGTTACCTGTGTCTGTGGCTCTCTGCAGGTTTCTTGGTTTCCTCTGGAAAATGTGCTTTGTTTTGTCTCCCAAGGCTCCCTTTCCTTGATGGGCTTAGATCTATTTTTCCTGTAACTCTGATTCCCCCATGCACTTGATTTTCTGTAGATGCTGATTATGAAGTGCTTTATCTTTGTTACAGCTAAAGGGATGTGTGTTACCAGCAACCTGTATGGCTGAAAATGAGGTAGTAGTAACCAAAGAATATTTGGGTAACTGGGTGAAAGCCAAGCTGATGGTTATCTGGCCTTTCACACATGCCTTTGTGTAAGTGTATATTGAATTTATCTGCACGTCACAAAATCTGTAGTTGAAATTAATTGGTGCTTTCCCTGGCCTGTGTTTCTCTCAGGACAGATATCTGTGGATGGGTTTATGCGGTATCTGAGCGGAGAAGAGAACGGCGTCGTTCCACCTGAGAAACTGGATTTAAATGAAGATATGTCTCAACCACTGTCACACTATTTCATCAACTCCTCACACAACACCTACCTCACAGGTACAGCAGTGTTAGACAGATCTAATTTGTAACCTTATAAAAATTCTGAGTGGTATTTTCAGTGGTAACATAAAATACACTAAAAACATCAGCATTGAACAGCTGATGGAGTTCAGTCTTCAGGGAAACAAGGGTGGCACCTGATTTTTGTTGCAGCTGCAACACAAGTGCATCAAATACACTTTTATTAACATGTGAGCAGCAGTTGTGTTGTTTGGATAAGGCCTGGTCAGAAACCCAGTGAAGTCCCTGGAAAGATTCCCTCAAGCAGGATTCCATATTAAGGCCCATCTTTAGGGAGGAGAATGAACATTGTAATTTTTATGACAACAAAGATAGCAAGTGTGCAAAGCAGAATATGGGAAACATCTCAGTAGCTCATAAATTTGCCCCTAAACGTTAAATCTGGCAGTTTGTTATGCTCCACAAAATTTGCTTTGATTCAGAGATTAGAGAGGTTTCAACATGGCACATAATTTTCTGACAGCCCATAAATGCAAGCAGTGGAGATCTGCTCCCTGACAATATCTAACATCTGAGCTGAAATTTTTAGGTGCTGTCATGTTTTTAAAAAAGATAGAGCACCCAGAAGCTCCTGTTAATTAGAGTTACAGTCTGAACTGTATTGTTTGCACAGCAAAGTCAACAAAGCTTTAAAAGACTCAGAAAAAGCAGTTTAGGAATTCGACTTTTGGCATTAGTTTTCTAGTCCAAGGTTCTGTTAACTCGTGAGAAAATAATTGTAAATTTACTATTTTAATTTGGTTTACATAGGAACAAATGTTTTGGGCAAGCAGATGTGCACAGGGGGTTCTCTCCTGTTTGATTTGATGTTTGCTTTGTCCTGTCATGTTTGCTAATGACTTAGCATTATGTTTAATTTTAAAAAATGATGCTGCATTGAGTGCTAAAAACGTGGTTTATGCATAATGTAGGCTTTTTAATGCTATTAACAGACGGGCCTTAACTGACCAACTCCTTCAGAATGCCAGTATGCCAGAACATGAACAACCCCAGGCAGTGGTAATGCCCACTTTAAACAGACCTCATGGGAGTCATTTTCATCTGCTTTATGTTTGTTACAGCTCCTTCTCCAGCACCTTCGCCAGCTTTCATGGAGTGAATGAACTGTCATTTTTTCCATTAGACACCATTTTTCAGGGGTTTATATCTCTGCTGTAAAATGTGTTTTGTGCTAGAACTTGTCACATAAGTATTTGTTTTGACAGCGATTTTGTTTCTCTGAATTAAAAGAAACAAAAATCAGTGTGGCCACTTTTAAGTTATGATTCCAATATGCAGAAATTTATGCTCTTTGGTGGAACAAAGACACGGCCAAAGCAAAAGCAATTTTTAACTGTGATGTTCTGCAGACCTCTTACCTCCAATATGGGCTTTGTTCTGTCACTGAGGATTAGTTGGTGCTTAAGCCAAATGCTGCAGCTTTATACAGATATTCTGGAAGAAAACAGTAAAGCTGTAGTACTAAAGTGAGAAGCACAGGCCCACGGGAGGTTTAAAGAAGTTGCAATTTAAGGTTGATCTGAAGAAATAAAAGACTGCTCTCCCCTCTACCAGCAGGAATTTATAGCCAGGTCCATACCACAGATTTTTATCAGGGCTGGTCAGGACAGAGATGTATTCCAAAGGTTTAGAGCCAAAACCCAAAAAATTAAGGATGGGAATTCATGATTAGCCCAACCTACTCTAATTTTTTTAACTGCACTACAACTGACCTCACATGTTTAATTATTTACCTTGACACTTGCTAAATTTGCTTTGACTTTGTATGTGAAAGTCTGCAAATCATCTCAGATTGCATCTACAGGTTTCGTTGCCTGCATTTCCAAGTAACTTCAGAAGTTATATTTGGAAACACAATCTTCAGTCTTAATTTGACAAAATATTCCTAGCTTAGTAAACTGAGGGGAGTAAATCAGGATGAACTCAGGGGACAGTGCAAGAGAAGTTTGAAACTCCTTCAAATTGCTTTTCAGAGTGCATATTTTCACATTTTCAGGCACAAACCACAAGCCCTTCCCTTTAAGTGGGTTCATTATGTTCAGTGAATGTGTGGCAGCTGGCCACAATGGGATTAATGATTTGATTTTTATCTGTGCATTAGAAAAACTGACAGCCTTGGATTTTGCTCTGAGCCTACATCAGATACAGCAATCACATTCCCATTTGCTTTCTTCCAACAAGGAAGTAAAATTAATAAAGTTAATGGTGGCAAGCTATTCCTTTTCCCCAAAAGAGTTTGAAGGATCTGCTCAAGTGCTCATGGCTTTGGAAGGGAAACCTTGGAAGCACCTTTGCCCTGATTGAGGCCATGGAATAGCAACTAGTCATGTAATAATTATCAGGACAATAAGAAAACCATTCACTCTGGCATTACTTTATGATGACTGAGCTTTAATGCCCTACCAATTATCTCTCCCTTTGTTAGTTTTTTTAACCCAGAAAAAGCATGCACAAAGAAACAACATTATAGCATAAAAAGCACCATGTGCACACTCTGAATTTATTTTTAATTATGCTGATCATTTTCCTAGCCTTTAGTAGCAACCCTTGGCAGTACATCAAGTCCTGATTATTTATTTAGAAGTGCTTTCTTTTTTCTTAAGGAAACGTAATTTTTAAGAGCAAAGGTAAAAATCCATGAAGAGAGAAGTGATTTGCAGTGAACCTAGGCTGAAAAATGTCATCTTTCAGAAACTTTTTTTACTGTCTCATCTTTTCTTCTCACTGATGTCATATTTATTTCTTTATTCCTTTGAACCCTTAAAGGGCTACCCTGCTTTTTCCTGGAGTCTCACCTCAGGTTTCTGCTGTGGGCACAGTGGGGACTGACCTTGCAACATTTCTTTCAGCAGAAACATTTCTTTCTCTCTCTGACCCAAAGTCAGAGACAAATGATGACATATCACACTCAGCCTTGCATGTTATGAGGGCTGGGCAACTTGCTGTTGTATATGGGAAATGCAAAATACTAAAATCACACACCTTTAACACATGTTTTGGCTAAAAAGAACAGTAATCTCAGCAACAAGCTGCTGATATATCAGCTCAGCACGTGTAGCCAGTGTGGGACTGTCTCGTCCACCCTCTGCATCTGCTTCCCTGCTTCAGTCTGGTATTTCACTTCTTTCTAGAAAAATGTCTCATGAGTGGCAGTTCTCTGTTGCTGCCTGTGGCCTCTCATCTACTATCCTCCAGCTTTTCTATTCTGTGGTTCCTCAGTCCTCACTGTTGCTGCTTATTATCTTCATTCAGCCCTTCCTTGAAACTTTCTTCACCTTCAAAACCTCCAGAGCAATTTCCAAGCTGACAGCACCATAGGGAGGGGATGGAAAGCTGGGTGACGCCTTCTTGCTGCTGGCCACACATCCTGCTTTGGTCCAGTGGGAAGTGTTAACAACAGCAAGCAAGGCTGAGAGCCTGATTCTGACTGACATACAAGCAGGAGCAGAGTATGTCACAGTGTGGGCTCTGATGTGCTTGTCCTGTGCATGGTGAAATAGCTCAGGAGGAAAATAAATTCAGATAAATGTGCTGTGTCTAAAAAGATCTCAGCTGGCAGCACCTTGTGTGGCTGCTGGAGTGGGGAGCCAGGCTCCAGCAGTGTGAGGCTCTGAGTTTGCACACTGCAAACCCCAGTGTATGATCCAGGGCACTGATTGCTTCTCCAGGACATGTCTGGAGAGAGGAGATTTAGCAGCTCATGTTTGTGCCCAGCAAAGGGAGGATACAGGTACCTCATGCTAGGAGAAAATGTTGGGAGAGAGAGAAGAAGCAGCCTCTGGTTCTAGATAGTGAAGAGTCAGGTGATTCCAAATTGCTGGATCCAAAACTCCCCCAGTTTTGGGGAGGAAAGATATCTTAAATAGATATCTAAATAAATAAATAAATAAATATCTTAAATTAAAACCACGTTTTAATTCCACAAACTGCAAATAACTTTCACTTGGAAAAACAGTAGTGACTGAACCCAACAAGGATGCATTTCCTGAGAAATGAGCAGCTTCAAGTTACAGAAGTGTGGGGAAACCTGGGTCATATCCTCAGCTTAGATCAATCAGCACCAGATTATTTTGCATAGGATACTGTCAGGTATTATTTGGCCATTACATTTTTCAGAAATGTGAATTTTTGTCAAAATCTATTTCTCCTTATTCCATATAGATTGATGAGATGCAAATGTTATGTGTGGTATTACTGTAGACACTGCTTGCATTGTAGAAGGGAATACATAATGCTTTCAATTTCCACTATTAAAAAATTGATCTGTACTCAGGCTATTAAAAATCTACTGGAAGTGTTCCCTTTAGTCTCTGTGTTATCACATTTTAAAATGCAAAAGGGGTATTTTAAAATAAATGCAAATAGGGACTCACACAATAGAAATTTCTAAATAATATATGCAAAACCCTCACATTTGGGGAAACATTCCACATATTCTGTATTTCAGAAAAACAAGCTGTTGGGACTATTAAAATGTGTGCTAGCATTTTACACTCTGCCTGGGAGTCTTTCTGAAGATTGTGTGGTTTGGAGGTTGAATAGCCTCTTATCCTTTGCAGGAATCCTTCCAAAACGTCTGAGCCTTATTAATAAGGTAGTGTGGGAAGTGTCATATGGCAAATGATGCATGTCATGATTTACTTAAGCACTTTTGAAGGTGAAGGATCTTGGAGCCCAAAACACTTAGCAGTGATAACCACCAGGAGTCTCTCGGAAATAGAGTTTGTTAATCATAGAATAGTTTCATAATCCAAACTCAGAATGCTCTGAGGGAAAAGAAAGGCAACATTAGAACAGTTTTCTAAGTGAATGTGGTTTTTTTAGGCAATAGAGTTCAGTGGATCCCTATGAGAGCCAGGATTTCATAAGCAGATGCTTAGGGATGAGTACATGGAAATGTGAGTTGTTATTCCCTGATCCATGCTTATGTTTGTTTGCATCCTGCAAAGAAAAAGAGCCACTACTTAACCCAGCCATTGGAATTGCACCAAAAAGGCTTTTGTGTAAAGAAAGATAATCTGCCATAATCAAAGGTGAAACAGGAAAAAGCTAAAATCCAAAAAAACCAAAAAGATTTTAAAAAAAAAGAGAGACACATTGTCACTTTGCTGACTCCATTTGGATTTTCAGAGGTTTCTAGAACTGGCCAATTTCTTCTGTTATTAACAAATATTTCTCACTGGTTCCAGCAGGAGCTAAGAATTCTTATGGATTTCAACTGGAGTGATGTTAATACCTTGTGGAGTATTTATGATTGTTCCACCTCATGTATCACACAGGAACTGTAAACAGGGATTTTCAGATAAGAAGGGGTTCTGTTACAGATTTTAGTACAAGGTAAAAACAGACAATGCTGTTTTGTGAAGCAAATCCCAAAATGTGTATTTCCCAGCATAAAACCTAAACACAGAATCACAGAGACAATAAAATGAGGCTTAATCTGCATTATAGTATATGCCAGTCTAGATGAAGTTTTTATATGTCCCCAGTCAGCAAAGAAACTTTGCTGTAAATGAACTCACTGCCTCCCAAAAAAGAAAACTAATTTCCCTTCAAGAAATCCAGGAAGACCTTCTCAGCAAGTCTGCTAGAAAGCAGGAAGCTGCATCCATTTTCTTCTCATCTAAAAGAAGCACAAAGCCATTCTTCCATTACTGTTACCTTTGTGCTGCAAGAAATTTGTATCTGAATGACTGGAATCAAACCTGTTGCAGCAGATGAAGACAGCCTGGCTGGATATCCTTCCCTGAATCCAACTGGACTTCTTTGTTGGCTTGGGCTGGGAATTTTTTTTTTGTGTTTCTTTTTTAATACTTCCCAAGTTTGGAAAAAATGAGGTTTCCTGCTTAATTATTAGATCTTGTTATTGGAAAAGGACAGTTTAATTGAATTTCTCCCTGCATGCAGTAATCAGATAGTACAGTATCACATCAGGAAATTTAACTGACCAACTCATTGCACTGGTTGGCATATTAAATATTATTTTGAGACCTAATGATGGTGCCATTAGTGACTTCAGGGGATTTGTTTCATCTTGTACTAAACTGCATTGCATGTTGTGAGAGAATGTGGTCTTGGTCTCCTGAGTCGCCTCTGAATTTCACTTTGCTTGTCAAGGGATAACAAAATCTCATGGAACGAAGCTTTTTTATTATTATTATTATTTTATTTTGTGTATTTGATGCTGCCCATCAGAAGCTTTTGAGCTGGGTTATTTCTCTGTTTGACTGAGGGCAAGATCCAAACCATGACATTGACTGAGCCAAAGTAATTCCCGTTGCGTTCTTGGGCTTTTCCTGTTCCTTGGAGCGTTATTCCTCTCAGCCGAGGGTAAAAGCTGCTGTTAACTCTAATTATTGTTAGAGAAGTTATATCTATTCCTGGGGCCCAGAATGACTTCCCTTTTTTCTGTCTTGTGTCCCAGCTGGACAGCTGGCTGGCAACTCCTCGGTGGAGATGTACCGGCAGGTGCTGCTGTCGGGCTGCCGCTGTGTGGAGCTGGACTGCTGGAAGGGACGGACGGCGGAGGAGGAGCCGGTCATCACCCATGGATTCACCATGACAACTGAGATATCCTTCAAGGTACAGCACTGGGGCAGCTGGTTCAGCTGGGGAGGGTTCTTTTCGTGCAAAACCAGCACAGATATATCACTGTGCAAAGGTGGGAGGGGCAGAAATGTGAGGGGAAAAGATGCTGGAAGAGGAAATTACAGAGCAGCTGCAGAATCATTGGAAGAGTTGCAGCATTTGGACCTTGCATGGGGAGAGGTTCCTGGTGGTCCTGGCAGTGTGAGGAAAAGGGATTATGTGGTGTGATAGCAGTGCCATCTGGGACTGGGCTCTGTGCCCAGGTCCATGCTCCTGTGCACGTCCCTGCAGCAAATCTCAGAGAGAGAGAACCAGGCAAGGCCACAGCCAGGGCTGAGGGACCAGGCACAGCCACCACAGCTGGTTCTGCACAGAGACAAATGGGGCTGGGAAGGCACTGGGAGAAACCACTGGTTGGGTTACAGCTCCATGGGACAGAGCTGGAGGCCACAGGACTTGGACAGCAGCAACCAGCACATCAGTTCACTCCTTTTCTCCTCTCTGCCTGGTCACTGGGAGTAGGAGGCAAAAGTCCTGAACTGAGACAGGGAGTGGCAGCTAGATCTCAACAATTTGCAAACCTTTAAAGTCCTGTGAGCAGAGAATAATATGCTGCTTATGGCCAGATGGGCAGGCTCCAGGCACATGACCCAGACACTTGGCATTATCTTTAAAAAAAAATAGTAAGTGTGTGTGCAATGTTATCCCTGATGCTTGGGATCACACCCAAAGCATTGGAGGGTGAAAAAGAAAAATTATTATCTTTGGAGACTGTAAAGAGATATTTGTGCTATTCACACCCTAAACCCTATGTCATCTTTATTATTGAATTTCTTCTTCCATTTCATTTTCTACAGTATAAGGTAGAGACCATACCCTCAGCAATAACTTTAAATTGTTGTCTTCTTGTTCTTCTTAAAGATGTTTTTGATCCGAGGTGTTAGAGGAGCATAATGGAGGTGTTTTCCTTAGTATTAAGATTGGTAGTCAGCACAGCTTATAATGCTACCTCAGGAAATCATTTTTGAAGTGTGAAGAAATAATTCTTCTTCATCTGAAGCACTAACTCACCATGGAAATACATTTCTAGCCTTAGCTGTGTGCAGGAATATGTGGGAAAATGTTCGTTATTGACTTTGGTTATGTTCCAGGGATTACATGTGGCT
>JBBMKD010000145.1:1016437-1150071 GCA_037834095.1 Argya squamiceps | reverse complement strand
TTCTGTGCCAGCTACAGCTTTGAGACATTTCTCCTAAACTTGAAACCTGTTGTTGGGTTTTTTTTGGTCTTCAAGTGCCTTTCTTTAGGAAAACAAGCAAACAGGTCTGCCACAAACAGAACACCAAGTCTCACTTGTACCAGAACACTCCTTTTTTTTTCCAGTTTGCTTTCTGTAATTCTCCCCTGATTGCATTAATCACAGAAACACGTAAAACAACCTTCTTGCACGTTTGTTATTAACTTTCCAGTTATGTTTATGGGAAGCCAATTATGTTTAGAGGCATGGGGTTTGATTGCTGGAAGTCCTTTAATTAAGGAAGATGCCTCTCGACTGCTGTGGTCATGAGCAGGAATTTAAAACAAAATTAATCTGATTTTTAAAAGGATCATTAGTGGGAACAAGGATTATCCCTGGATATTTTGATGTTCAACCCTTGGCATTGTGCTGGCAGGAGAGATATTGGAAGATATTTTAAACCTACTCAGTAGTATTTCATCGGTCATTCCAGGGCAGGCATTTTTTAATCCACACAGAAAAATGTGAAAAACATCTCGATTTCTTTTCGACACTCAGAGTGTGCTGCATGGCTGGGGAGGAGCAAAATGGCAGTGAAATAATGTGTCAGGAGTGTGAGAATCAATTCACGTCTCGAGTGCCGAATCGTTTATCAGCTCACACTTTTGCTGTGACCACAGCACGAGGATTCTGCTCAGTCTGCCAGCTTTCACAGCCCCAGACAGACTTCCTGAAGTGCAGAGGCAGCAGCACTCTGCACTCCCCATCCTTATGTTCCTGGGCTCTTTGGTTCCTCGGTTTTCCCCTTGCTTCATGACTCAGAAATCCATAAGGTTTTTTCTCAGCTGTGGATTGTGAGCTGCTGCCAGGGTGGGATCCTGTGGGGAACAGCCATGGATGTCATGCCATAACCAGGGATCTCTGTGTGTGTAATCACATTTACACCTTGGGGAGCTGCTTCAGGTGAGTCATTGTGCAGCTGGAGCCAAGTGTGGGACCTGCCAGCTTGTTTCTCTCTGGCCATGGAGCATTTGCCTTTGCTGAACCAGTGTCTGAGCTTTTCATCCTCACATCTCATCACTGCAATGATTTTACTCTTCCAGGTTATTTTCCCCACTCATACAGGATTCCATTCCCTCCTGCAGCAGGAAGGCAGTTGAAAATACGTGGGCCAGAAGAATGTACCAGGAGCTCAGCTTTTCTTTTAGGAAGTGGATTTTTTTACTGTTGTGTTTCTCAGTTGAGCCTCTAAAAGTACAGAAAATGAACAAGAGGAATCCCCAGAGAAAGCTTGTTTAAAATAAATACATCTTTTGGGTTTTAGTCATCCTTATGATTTGGCATGGCAGAGACTTATGAGTTCTTAGAAACTCCAGAGTTTGCCAGCATATGAAAAGTCTTCAGTGTTTTGTATATTCTTCTGGAAGAGAAATTTGTTCCAAGAAGGAAATGTTTCATAATTTGTAATGATGAGTGCATTTGTTGTGCACCCCACTAAAATCATTGTTATCAAATTACTTTTCTACTGGATTTAGGATTTCCATTTTCCATAGAGCTTACAGGAAACTTTACAGAAGTTTCCTTTTCTGAGTCCTCTGGTAATTACCACAGAACCAACTGTTTTAATTGAGTAAAGATTTCTTTTCTCCTTTATTTTGCCTTAAAGGAATTTCTGTCATAAAAAAAAAAAAAAAAAGAGGGAACTAAAATGTGAGTCAGAGTAACTAAGGATTTTATGGATATGTGCTTGTGCTGATGATGTTTAGAAGATCTGCCTTTGTCAGAGCATGTTTATTATAGAACATGAAAGCCATAGCAGCAGGCATGGAACAACTCCACGCCAGAACCAAGCTTTACATTTAAACTATTGATTTTGGCAGATATAACTCATTTCTTGAGAAATGTGGTGCTTGAGACTCATCAGATGTTTTGGAGATTTGATTATAATTCAGGTTGAAAAATTTGGTTGTGACAAGAGCACATCTAGAACTTTCTGGGACGTTTAAGAAGGATGGTCTGATCTCAGGGAATGATTTCAGAGCTTGTTGGGTCTTTTCTGTCTTCAAAGGCTCAAACTCTGCCTCTTTAGAGAGTTAAATTTGTAACTGTGCTTATTTTGATTCTTTAGGAAGTAATAGAAGCTATTGCTGAATGTGCATTTAAGACATCGCCCTTCCCAATCCTCCTTTCCTTTGAAAATCATGTGGATTCGTAAGTAATTACCACATTTTTCTTGTCTGAAGTTTCATTTTTTATAAGGTCTAGGTGTGGAATTGTGTGTGTACTTGTGACACAAACAACAGCTCTTATCCAAAAATGAAATTGGGCCTGTTCTTGAAAACCTTCCTGCATCAGGACCTTTTGTGTGAGAGAGGAAGTTTGATTGTGAGAGGGATTTTGTTTTCACTCTCGGTGTGTCCTGCTGGAATGTAGCAATGCTCCAAAGAAAACGAGGGGGTATTTCACCTGCTTGTGACCCTATTCTGTCCTATAAACATATCCAGAATTTGGTCTGTCTCTCGTGTTAGAAGCAGAGGCCAGAACCATGGACTTACAGACTGCAAAATAGGAGTTCATTTCTGCAAAAAAATAATAGTTTGCATAGGTTTATTTAATTTTCTTTTTTAGGTTTTTTTTTAATTACAATAAAAGGACGATTTTTCTGTGTAAGAAAAGAACAAATAAATGAGAACACTTCTAGCTTTGTCCCAGTGATCTATTTTATTTTTATAGTTCTGATTTTTTTTTTGACATTAACTTTGGTTTTGAATGCAGAGACCACATGCTTCAAAGTGGGGTTACATTGGCACATAACACGTGCCTTAGCGTGAATTGCCTTTTCCCCTTTTGTGTTTTTTTGCTGTGAAAACATTTCCAACCCTTCTGGGGGCAGTTTGGACTTAGAAACTAATTTTTGGATTTTGTTTTGTGTTTTGGGGGTTTTTCTCAATGTGAAATAAAAATATTCTTGGGTGCAGCTATGAATGTGTTAATACAAATCAGAAATTATGTTGGCACTTTTGTTTCTGTAAAAGGGTGAGGGCTAACTGCTTTTCCACTGTTTTAGGAAGAACATTCTTGTCATAAGGGTAGGAACTGGTAGAAGAAGCTATGTAAGAATGTTTTTAAAGAACAGATGTGACAATGCTGATCAAAAATTATGTAGGTAGAAAAATTTAAAATCTGAGAGCTGAGCTGCACTGCCTGTATACCTCAGAGTATAAATTTACCTCTTGAGGGCAAATATGTGTTTGCTCTGCACACACTTCAAGGCCACATGGTTATGATTCAAACAGCTACCTCTTAAATCCTGCTTAGTTATTCCTGTCTTGCTCTGAAAGACCACACAGATGCTGTGTTTAATTGCCTTTTCTAATGGCTCCCTCATTTCTTTTTGGTGTACATTTTGTCCCTTTGGACTTGCACTCACCTACTCCTGTAGGTCTGAACTCACAGTGCAGCCTCTGGCCTTGAGGAAAGACATCAACCATCATTTTTGAAAGTATTATATTTTTTACTCCTTCTTCTGGATTTATTATAATATACATCCACTCTGTTACTATGAGGCAGAGAAAAAACAACAGCTAAATTATTTCAACCACAAGAGTTACATTTTTCTTCCTTTAAAGTCATTATGACTTAAATCTTCGACTGTTCCAGGGTGATCTGTTCTATTTTAGGAAGGTGAAGAAGTAAAAAGATTTATGAAATAAACTCCTGTCAGATGTAAGTTATATACAAAAGTGGCTTTAAAATTCTAAGATGAAACAGTGTCAGGATTAAAGGTGGTATGACACTGCAGGAATGTGACAGAAAGGGAACAGAGTTCCTACTGCATTACTCTGTTATTTACAGTTTGCCCCATGGAAAGCATTGGACCTTTCTCTCCAAAAACCTCCAGCCATGGAATAAGGATTTAACCTTATGTATATTCCCTGGTATCCTTTTCCATACTTTGCTAAGACACAGGTTTTTAGCAAAGCAAGTTTGCAAAACCATGACTAAATGTTTTCTCTTTCTGAGGCTTTCCTGCTAGTGATTATTTTCTGCTATAGTCAATGATCAGATTCAGTGTGTGTGTTTTCTGATTTTGCTTTGGCTGAAAATAGTTTCTAGTTATTTTACCAACTTCTGCAATTACCCCTTAATTCCTTCCCTAGTTGCTGGAGAAATCTGCAATTAGTCATGCCACTCACAGAAAAGTTCACCTAATTTCATGGAATGCTCCTTTTGTCTTTTCATTTACTTGGAATGTTGTTTTTCTCCTAGATCTTAAAGCTGGACTTTGTCCTAAATGTTAACAAAAAGTGCCAAAAGTTTTTTTAGAATTGATGTCAAACAAATATGTTTCATCAATGCCTCAACTTCTAAGGGATCAAATATTTTTTCTGCTTTTCAAGTTGAGAGAGTCATTTGTGAAATTCTGGTCCTCTAGAAATTTTGGCATTGGCTTAAACAAAAATATGGTTTTAGCCTGTGTTCATGGATTTTAAACAGACTGCAATTATCAGAGGTAAATAAGTTTTCACATCACCACCATAGATATTACAGTGTTAATCACCACTGGACTTAAAATGCAATTTTTCTTCCTTCTGGTTGATGTTCATGGGAATATTTTTGACACTTTTTGTCCACCTAGGGGAAAAATCACTTTTTAGCACATTGTGTAAATCATCTCATTTGCTTTCCTTTGATGTGCTTCCTAGAAGGGCTCCTCTCCAATATCTCCATAGCACATGAAGGATTTTTATTTTCTATACTATAACTCCACTATTAGTGTGGAGTATTTCTTCTTGCCTATTTTTATGCAATAAAAAGTCAAGAAAAAGAGGCAAGCATGTAACTTTTAGATAACATAAAATATTATGTATGCCATCATTTATAGTGAAGTCAAAACATGCCCACTGAGAAAAAGACCACTAAAACAAGCTGCTTTTTCTGTGAAAAAAGCAGAGAAATGCCCTGAAAATGCTGAGAAGACCTCAAGGAGACCTTGACGTTTGAAATGGGGCTTGCAAGCCGATAAGCAATCTGCAAATCTGAAAGCAGACACTCTATAATTAGAAATGCACTGATGACATAGCAAAAAGGTTAAGTGATCCTTGAGCAGTATCCATATAAGATTGCTTCCAAGATTAAATTTAATTACAGTTATTCATACTGCTGGTTTCTGGCTGGAATTGTTGCTTCAAATATTAACAGGATTTTTATCACTTTTTCATCCCACACTTTGAATTATTTTAGACTCTTCTGGGAAGCATCTGTGCCTTTGTCTTATGCAGAGGAAGTATCTCTGCAGAAGTGATAAAAATGTAATGTTGGGAGCAGTAGTTGTGCCAAGGAGCCTCTGTGGTTGACCTTCATAATGGGCATGATGCAAACACAGTAAAACAAAGTGAGGGCAATACAGTAATGGTAATGAAAATATTTCTTATAATATTCTTGATATTGGTAATGAAAATATTTCTTATAATATTCTTGATATTTCCATATCTCCAGGTATTATGTTCCCCCTTTATCATGTCCCCTTACCCTGGCACATTTTGGGAGCATTTATAATTAGTCTGTGTGCTACTTGTCCATGTCTGCACAGTAAAAATCATAAAGCAGATAAAGTCAGCTCTTTTCAGGCAATCAATTTTCACTACAATGTATGAATGCTGAATTTCCAGTAACAGGAGATGTGGACGAAGAAATGCCTGCCTTTTTGACTCATAACAAAATTGGGGAACGTATTGATTTAGAAAATTCAGTGTTTCTGGTGCTCTGGTTTATAATCTTCAAAGAACAGAAAATAAAAATGAACTGGTATTCCCACATTTTAAAATACTTGAGTAGGGATATGTAATCTGCTATTCCTAACGATCTCTCTTGCAACAATACATATATAGATATGTATATGTTAAGGAGAAAGAGAACACAAAAAACTACCACAGTTAAATGTTGGTACTCCTGAATATTTTCTTTATTCCCTCTTAGGAGCTTTCAAAAATATCTGTACACATAGTCCAGTTCACAAAGACAAGTAATTTTGTAATGTCCAGATTTTCCTCGTTCGGCCTTGTTACTACCTCAAGGGTTTCTTGTGGTGTTAAAACCCATTAGTTCTTCATGTAATTCTCCTACTTTCTGCCTCTGGGATGCAGTGACATTGGAATTTATATGCTGAACCAACATAATGTTGCATTACATTTTTCTTGTTTGCAAAAATGAAAGTTCTCACTGTGCTCTCTTTGAGGTAAACATGTAATTAAACACAGAAGATCAGAAGAATTTGTTCTAGCTGTGGTGGTGGCTGGGAATTTATTACATTTAACTCTTGCTTTTTGTTTTTTTTTTAATTCCTATGGAGAGCTCTTTTTAGAGCTGTGTCCATTTAAGGATGGTGATGATGTCACACCTAATAACTGCAGTTTCAATAAATGCTCTCTTTTGATTCAAGGAGTTGTCCTTTGGACTTTCTGGGTTCTGAGAGTATGGATCTGTTCAAAGCACATGCTGGTGGAGAAGACTGAAATAAAACTCACTCTAATGACCCCTGGATTTGTGGCACATGCACACTCTGCTGGAGTGGTGCCTTTAAATTTCCCTTGGTAGCTGAGGGTTGGAAATATCCAACAAAATGTCCCAGCCTGATCTGTTCCTCCATCACCTTCTCCCATGTGGGTTTTTCATTCTGCTGCCTTGCTTGTCTTCAGCTTTATCTTCCATCCTAGGCTAAAAGTGCCTTTTAGCTTCTGTGCAGAATTGTCTGCATGCAAAACACAGCATTCATGAAATGCTGTCAGGATTTAAACTGCATGCAGCTCTTGCTTTGGGGAATAATTTAAAGCCTCCTCACAGTATTTTTTGTCAGTGACTGAGCTAATGACTGCTTCAGCCCCTGTCTGCTTCCAGGGGCAGCCAGGATGCTGATCCCAGGGAAATTACATTTTCTGATTGAAATGTCATTTGGCCACCCAACCTTTTCGTCAGCTCTGGTTTGGCCACGGTGACCCTGCGAGTTGATAACCACTGACCAGCTGGGCACAGCCAAGGGTTGAACTCCTGGTTTGCAGGAGAGAAATGAGCTTTTTTTTTTCTTTTTTTTCTCTATACCCAGCTCTATTTTGTCATGAAAAGTAGCTCCATGGTAACATAATGGCTTGTAGCATCCCTGTCTCTTCCATGATATGCAGATCCTAATTAACAGGAGCTGAGGAAGTTATATTAAGCCATATAAACCTGTCCTTTAATCGAGACTTCCCAACAGAGTGTCAAAAAAGGAAACTTTGAAAGATGCCTCAGCTCAGATGCTACGCATTTTAAACAGGCACATGTAACAAAAATACTCCAGTTTCTAAAATTAGAGAGTGACTGTGGTACTGAGCTGCATTTTGAGAGGATTCAAGTAATGTTTCTGAGCCATAAAACCTATCTTCAGTCCTAAAACTTCCATCACTGATATGCAGGATTTGTTTCATCTTTTGGTTGCACTTTGGGAAAATTGGTTATAAGTAGACTTTGCTGAGGTTCAGTTTACTTATACAGGATGTTGTGAAAACTGCTGTAGTGCAAGAAAAATGCCAGGCATGTGTATAAAGTAACGTGAGGGGAAAAATGTTTAAATTTTGAATAAAAGTATTGCCTGAAGTTGACAAATTCACATTATGGTTGTTTCAGTGTTATTCAATCGACTTAAGCCTTTACTTCGTGTATGTTCCCTTTGATAAACTCCATCAGAGGAATTGAAATAATTGCATGATATATGCAGGTCTCAGTGAAAAATTTGCAGCTATTGGATCAGGAAATTATATCTAGTTTAGGGCTATTAGGTACTCCATTACTGCTGCTTCCACTCTAGAGCATTAGTAGGACTCATTTCTTTCTTTCTTTTCTTCCCTTCAGCCCTAAACAACAGGCAAAAATGGCAGAGTACTGCAGGTTAATATTTGGAGATGCACTGCTTATGGATCCATTGGAAAAATACCCGGTAATGTGCTTTGGTGTTTATCACACCACAAATGTCTGTGTGATTTTTTATTTAAGTGTCTCATTCCTGCTTCATTCTTCCTAGAAAACCTTTCAGTCTAAAGGAGGGAGTTAAGCAACATGAGCTGTTGGTGACTTAAGCATCATTTCTGATGCAGAGATTGCCCTGATAGAGTGAATTGTGATCTTTTAAATGCAATTGATCCTCATAGCTGCCATTTTAAAACGTAGGCTCTCATATCTGAGCTAATACTTATTTTGGTTATTACTGCAGACATTTCATAAAGCATTTTTCTTCTTAAGTGCCCTCAGTAGCCCTATTTCATTTAATGTTGACATTGCCTCTTGTGCAAAATCCATTTCATTTTAACAGGGCTTACAGAGGTTACAGAACTCTCCTGTACCATGTGGTCCCTAAGAAACTGCCACTAAACTGAGCTGGTTTCTTCTGCTGTTCTGACAAATCTCTCCTCTTTCTTCCTGGAAGCTGGAAGCTGGGGTTCCTCTCCCAAGCCCTATGGATTTAATGTACAAAATCCTGGTGAAGAATAAGAAGAAGTCTCACAAGTCAGCAGATGGGAGTGCAAAGAAGAAGCTGTCGGAGCAAGCTTCCAACACTTGCAGTGATACATCCAGTATGTTTGAGCCTTCCTCCCCCGGAGCAGGTAGGACTTGGATATACTGATATTCTTCTCCCTCAGGCACAAATGCTTAGTTACAGCTCCAATCCCATCCCTTTGCAGTGCTCTAGCAGGGTAAAGGTGCACCAGTGTGGGCTGCTCAGCAGGAAACAGCACTCAGGTGTCGTGATCCTGGAGTCTGTTCTGTGAGGGCTGAGGAATCCTCATGGAATGACCCAGGGCTCACTGATGTGTGCTAACATTTCTCTGCACTGCTTATTAAGGACAGGGAGCTGCCAACTCCTCCACCCTTGGCTGCCTTTCCTGTGTGCCCAAGCCCAAAATCAAATATAAATGTTCTCTTTTCCCTGTTGCCTCTGGGCTGGGCCTGCCATTCTTTGGTGCCCTTTCAGACAGAACCCATTTCCCAGGAGAGCTGCAGAGTGTCTGCACTGCCTCAGGGTTTAGGATAAAGGGATGAGATCTCAGGCAGGGAAGGCTCAGCCTGTTGTTGTCCTGCATTAGTTGGCAACATGTCATGGACCTCTGTTTAAAGTGCTATAAGATGTTCTTCTATTCCAGAGATGGAAATAGGCAAAAATTATAAAGTCTCTATATCCTGATTCCCAGCCCTGTTCCCTGCACTGGAATTTCCTCTCCTGTTGAGACTGAAATTTTATGTTCTTGTAAATACAGACATTTATGCCTCAGCAGTAGAAAACTTACAGAGTAAATTGAAAGCTCTGCTGAAATGTGAGTTCATTGCCATTTGCCATTTACAAAGTTTTCCCCATTGTTTGTAGTTTTTTCTAAACTCTGATTAACTGAGCTGAAAATTTTCATGCTGGCAGTTTGCCCCAAGCTGAATTAACAAGAAAGAAATCCTGCTTCATTTGTGGATAACATTGTTTATCCTATTAGCAGCAAAGAAAGGGTTTTCAACTGTTTTTAAGAAACTATGAAAAGGGCATGCTTTGGAGTATGCTTTGGATTTCAAAGGACCTGGTGTCAGGGATGACTTAATAGTATTTTCTTGATTTGCTTTAGACAAATCCCAAGCAGGAGAAAAATAAGTGTGTGTTCCAGCTGCCTCTTTTCCAGCATTTGAAATCAGCTCTGTGTTCCTAACTCTCCATTTTTGTTATCAGCACACAGTGAGAGGACAGTGGCAAAGAACATGGCCTTGGCTTTCTGAGGGCCTGTGCTGCATAGAGGACAACAGCTTTGCCTTTCAGGAGCCTCCCTAGGAGCCATTCTAGAAAAAGACCTGGGCTGTGAATAAAGAGGATGATGATGATGATGTGAGGCAGAAGGGTCAGTCCCATAATAGGGTGTGTAATTTTACAAATTAACTGTGACTATTATGCCTGTATTACCTCTGTAATAGCCTCTGATTATGAAAATGAGCACTTACAAATTGGAAAACGCTGGAACTGAGACTGCAGAATTGCTGTGGTCACTTTGCTCATCCATGAGTGCCAAAACACATTGCTTGTAGTCCTTGTGTCAGCCTCTGTTTCTGCTTTAGGGCTTGTGCCTCTTTCTGAGAATGCAGTTAGTCAATATTTTTCCTCTCTCTGTCATTCAATACTTGATCCTACATAGAGCATCCTTAGTGAGTTTCTGTGGGGGTATCCAGGCTGCCTGTGAGCTCCTGACAAACAGCAATGAATTTATCTGAACGATACCTGTGGGAAGTGCAATAATATTAAACCAATTTTCTCTAAGGACAGACAAATCTGACAGAACTTAAGAACACTTTAGAGATGACTGATGAGGAACACCCAGAGTACTTTGAATTTTTAAGTATTCAGAGCTCCAGAGATTACAGTGACAGCTTACAGTGATAAGAATGCAGCATTTCTGTAAATCAGGTGCCAGTTCTTCTGTCTGTGGACAGTTAAAAATAAAATAAATTATTCACCATTTTATAAGAACATTGTGATAGTGAAGTTTCCACATGACAGGGCCCAAGAGTCACCATGACACCCTTCTTCTCACATCTCCATATTGGCAATGTGTCATCCTGGAGCTCTGCAAGCCTTGTGCTTCTTCACACCCAGTACCACTTTCTCTCTGCAGTAATGCAATTAATCAGAAGCCTGATTGTTGACATTTCTCAGCATTAAGTGTTTCAGTGCTCCAACTTTAATATAATCTTTACATTTAGCAACTTGGACATATTATTCAAACTACTCTATTGGGTTGTATAGCTCCTGTCAGAATAGCTGCTGATCTCCAGGAGAAAGTTGTGCTGATTTAGCCTTCTGGAGATTGTAAATGAGTTTTTTCACAGCAGTGCAAAAAAAGGTGGAAATTCATACTGGAGTTGATATCAAGATTCACTGTGTCTTACACTGCTTGAGGTCAGATTTAAACCCAAATAAAGCCATGTTTTTGATGTGTTATAAGACCATATAAAAGTGTAGTGCTGGTGAAATAGTAGCAATAATTAAAGAAAGAATTCTGAGCTTTGCAGGATGCCTTGCAGGATGCCCATGAAACTGATGCAGGAAGTGACTTCAACACATTTCAGCAGAAAAAACTTTTTCTAAAAGTCGAGCAAAGCTGACAAAGCAGGAGAATAATTTCTAAGGTAACCCTTGTGAGATAGATTGCAGTTTTGGTAAACAAGCATCTTACATCTGGTTGGTCTTGAACAATGGACAGAAGTAAGCAAGCAAGATTTCCAGAGAAGTTCTGTCACAGTGCAGAAGGAACAGTGGGAGTTCTGCAGGGATGTGCATTTCACCAAAAGCTGGCCCATACTGAAAGGAGCTAAAGCTTTCTACTGGAGCAGTATTGAAATATTGTTAAATGAGCAAATTGTTAGTTTCTCACTGATAGGAGGATGGTTTTGTCAGAGCAGTGGGTGCTGCAAGGAAGGAATCGTGGAAGACAGAGAGAGAGGGCAGAATTGCCTCCATGGTTTCACGATGCCTAAATGGAAAACTGGATAAAAGGTTTTAGGCTCAGTGTATGTAACTGCTGCTGATGCCAGCTGAGACCATGGCCCATTGTTACAAAGCAGAATGGGTTATCAAATTGAACAAAGTTTATTTTTCTCTTTTTAAAAATCAGCAAGTGCTGATGTACAGTGGAAAAATCCCAAAAGGTGATTGCCTCCTGGGATGCTGGTGGCTGCCTAAATGTTGCAGAGTTAACAAGCTGCACCAGCAAGTACCACATTCATAATTCATCTTGGCCATTGTTTTGAAAGGGTCTGAGAAAGCAGATTACAAGATCCCTCTGAATTTCAAGCACCGTCTAACCTTTGGTTTTATTAGGCTCTCAGTATCTGTCAGGATGATGAGAATGGATAATGTTTAGCACACTGCCTCCTCGACCCAGGGATTTGGCTTGTCATTCCCAGCTCTCCTGATCATCCTGCAGTCAGTATTACTGTGTTCAGCCCCTCTACCCATCAGCTGGGGTTCAGCCTCCTTTGTCCAGTCATCATTTTTCCCAAGGAGCACTTTTATATGTCCTCCACACTGCCCCACTCACCAGGGACAATTCCTTGAAAACATCCTTAAAACTGCCCCATTATTTCAGCAGAGTTTCCTGTGCCCTTCTGCCTGTGAGTGGTTGGCAGTATCTGTGTTTTAACTTGTGGTAGGGAGCAGCATCCTCTGATTTCTTGCTATTCATCTGTCGGCCTCTGTCCGTGGACAGGCCTTTGTTTGGCTTCCTTGGAGAAGGACTCTACTTCCACTGTGTTTGTGTGCCACAGAGCACTGAAGAGGTCCTGTGCTGACCTGGGATTGCAGTCCCATCAAAATGCAGATAGTAATGATGGCATTACAGCTAATTGTCCCTTAGAAACCCTCAGGGTGGCTTTGTGTCCCTGCCATGAATCAGGGAGAGGGCTGGGTGTGAGCACAGGGCCGTGCTGCTGGGGGAAAGGCAGTGCAGATGGACCACACCTCCTGGAACACTCATTTTGATTCCATGCTGGCAGTCCTGTGTGTTACTTGTCCTGGTTTTGCTGGCTGATGCAGAACTTGAAAATGAGATTTGATCTCCTTGGGAGTATTTGTGTTAAATGTTTTTAAATAAATGAACCCTGTGTTGTGTTCTTTCCTCTCTGGACACTTCCAGCTAGAACAGGCTAGCATGTACCTCTTATCTCAGAAGTGCAAGCTGGCCAAAATCTGCCCACCTCCCCCTTCTTGTGTTCTGTGCAAAGGGTTATTTTGCCAGTCTGGTTAAATCAAGTGGGAGCTCTCCATCCAAAGATTGTCACTGCAAATCCTGTGAGAGTTTGGCTGGCTCTCTGCGTTGTGCTGAGGCTCCCTGAGCCATCCCTTGAGCCTGTTGAGCAATCATGTTATTTTCTTCAATGAAATGTTCAGGAAGAAATGTGTTGATGAATAAAAGCCTGACATTTCAACATCTGCATCTGGAAGGAAATGCAGGCTGAGTAGTCATCGCTGGGTTGTGAAAGGCACCCTCGTGTGCTCTCTGTGCTCAGAAGGGGCCCACTGGGGCAGATTCGAGGCCTGCTGGAGCAAAGAGTTTCTTTATTGACTCAGTAGGCTTGGGATTAGGCCCCAAATCGACAGAAGGAACTGAGACTGGATTACCATTCTCTGGAGAATTTGGGAATGCTGCACAGTAGTTAGATTTTCCTGCTGCCACTGCTGAAGAAAGCTGGAAGGTTTGCGGAATAAAATCGTCAGGGAGAGCTGTCACTCTTACAGGTGTGGATAGGTGACTGCAGGATAAGTAAATTTTCCTTTCTGGAATCTTAAGATGCACAGGGTACACTTTAGGCCCACAGGAGGAGGAGTTTCCAAAGACAAAAATAAGCTTGATGTTCCTTAATGGTTTAATTTCTGATGCAACCAATCAAAACATTCTGAAGGCGAGGGGAGGCCTTTGTTAATTAACATTAAAGAATTTATGTCTTGCCCGTGGAAATTTGATGAGTGCGCTGCAATTGGGAGCGAGGCAATGAATGTGTTTTATGTGGTCCCATTTACTCCGGGTTTTCAGGGAGAGGATGAGCCTTAGGCATCTCCTGCCATCGCTTGGTTTGCACTGCCCTCAGCTGGCGCGGCTCAGCTCTGCTCCAGAGCCCTGACAGGCACCCCAAATTGCTCTGCCGAGGGAATTGGTGTGAGCTCCTGCAGTCTGGCTTCTGTGCCTGACCCTCCCAGCTGTGCTGCCTCAGTGCAGGGGCTGTGGCAGGTCCGGAACAGCTGGATTCTGCTGGGCAGCCCTCGGTAGCACAGCACAGCATCGATTTTCATCGGGATTTCTTCACCCCGTGCAGGCTGGTGCTTCCCAGAGTGGGTGAGGCATTCCCCGGAGTCCTGCACGGACCCTGCAAGAGCAGGACTTTGAACTCACATCTCCAAACCCTGGGGCTGTGTCCCAAACTCGGGAATATGCCAGAGCAGTCTGTGAAACTCTCCCCACGCACTGAGCAGCACACTGCACTCTCTCTCAGTGCTGATGGCCAAAGAATAAGCATCAAGCAGCTGCAGAGGAAGAGTTCTTGTTTGGTTGGGCAATAAGAACTCAAATCAATGCCGAAGATGGATGAGTCCCTCGAGAGCAGTGTGTTTGATTGGTGCTGTGACAAAAAGCACATGTAACAGTGCGGGCTGCTCCCGGCAGTGATACTTGCACATCTTTCTTGAATTTGTCCCTGGTAATTGTGACTGTTGCCTCAGCCAGTCATTATCTTCTGCTTGAAACTTTACAGGAGAAGCAGATATGGAGAGCGACGATGATGATGACTACGATGATGACTGTAAGAAGTCGTCGATGGATGAAGTAAGGGCGGGGATGTGTTTTTGGGGATTGGGTCGGCTCCAGTAGCTGCGGGTTGGCGCGTGTTACCAGGAGTGCAGCTGCCATCCAGTGGAGAAAGGGGGGCAGAGCACCGGGAAACACAGCACCAGCTTTTCCAAGCTTTGGTTGTTGGTCGGTTTGGAAACGCATCTTTACTGTGTTTATTTATACTTTTATTTTCTCAAGATGGAGAACAAATATCACCACAACAGATCTGTTTTAGGCAGCTGCCTGGGGTGCGGTTAGCATTGTTGGAAGGAAAAAAAATTGATTTCAAATACTTAGAGCTTTATTCTTTATCCAACAATACTGATAAATGTGCTCAGCACTGTGCATGGGTAGAGGTAATGCAGTCCCTTCCCTGGGAGCCATATAAAAAGAATGAATATAACATCAGTTTAATGTAAGCATTTACATCTTCCAGCCCATTTTGTTCTTTCCTATGTGACGTCCCCCACATGAAGCATTGCCTTCTCTAGCCAGGGGCAGTGGAAGTCACCACAACTGATAGAAATCTGGGCTTTGGTGTTTGTGGCCTATGATGGACAGTGCAGCAAAGTGCAGCATTTTCCCTTCTCTTCCCTAGGGTACTGCTGGAAGTGAGGCTATGGCCACAGAAGAGATGTCTAACCTGGTAAACTACATTCAGCCTGTGAAGTTTGAGTCATTTGAAGTATCAAAAAGTAAGTAAGAAACATCTTAAAATTACCTGGCAAGTGTTTGGTAGAGTTGTGCAGAATTGCTGCTTGGCTTCCTGTCAATTAGATACAGGAACACAGAAAATGTTCTCTTGGTATCTAGCCAAATAAATCCATTTGTGCTTTGAAACCTCTTTTAGTCTAAATATCCAACTTCATCAACAGTAAACATGCTGACATTTCAAAAACAGTTTTGAAAATTATGTGCTTACATTGTCTTTGTTGTCCATGACTGAAGAGTAACTTAACCAGTTTGAGAAAAGGTGGTAATAAATATTCCTACTTTTATTTTGCCTTTGGTACTTCTACAGGAAATTCAGGGCAAGCAGAGTCTGCCCTTCCCCACATGCAAATTCACTTTCCTGCCTCTGTGTGTTGTAAAGAAAGGGCCATAATTTCACCCCCTGCTGGCTTTTACAGAAGATGCCTTGCTAGGAATGCACTCAGTGGCATCCTCAGTAAACACTGCAGCATCTCTGCCTTCCTTGATGCACCCCCCCCACTGTTTGCCTGCCCTTTTTCACTTTGTTTTGACAGGTTTTAATGTGCTTTTGGAGCTTTTTAGTTAAAGGAGTGTACACAGCATTTGAATTTATTCCGGATTTGTGGTGTCCTTGGCAGAGGACAGGTAATTGTTGCCTAAGTCCATGTCTCTATACAAGATTTGGCATTTACTTGTGATGAATAATAAACATGTAAGAAGTTCCCAACTGTTCATTTGTATGTGGGTATTTATACAGATACCACACATGAGCAGTCACAGAACCATGCAGGGAGCTGTGCTTGTTCCCTGTAGTAGTGTCCCTTTGAGTGTTTGTAATCTCCTCCAGCTCTAATGAGAGTTACAAGAACACAGTGGGAAGGAGATGTGCCTTCTGGAAAGGAAGCCATGTGAATCCTAGCACTACAAGTTGATGCAGCTGTTATAAAATTGTCTCATGTAGGCTTTTGGGGTTTTTTTTTTTCTTTTCACAAGCCTTTGCCTTTCTGAGTTTTGTTTTTTGTAAAGATAGGCTGTTGCCCAGATTTTTCTCCTAGGTCCTGGTGTGCCCTTTGATCATTAATATAGTTTCAGTGAACTCATATTGTTAAAGAATTAAATTTTTGGTGTTTGTGTCAAAAAAATCATTATGTGATAAATATGGCCCTAGGTGGTAAATGTTGCTGGCTGGCTAAAAAACGACTTGGATGTTCTGGTCTCAGTCTTGGCCTGGACTCATCTTCATTAAATGATCTGAATAAAGAAGGGATTAAATTAGGATTGTTTTTCAGTTTGCTATCTATCCAACTCTTTCCCAAAAATTTTACTTCTGTTCACTTGACCTCATTTTCTTAAGTACAGAGACCCATACTTGTCTTTTATACAGTTTTATAGTTTCAGTGTTAGAGCACTTTTCACATTTATCATATTTTATTCAGAGTTTGTTTGGATTTGTGATGCAGACTTGTGTGGTGATACAGTACCTCATCACTTCTGTCATTCACATTTTAAAAGCACATTCTCTGGCCTTGCATCCAAGTTGGTAACAGAAATATTGAATAGCAGTGGGTCTGTACCAGTCCCCTGATTGCCCTCACTAGAAAAGTTCCCTCTTCTCTGGCAGAAAGTATCTGTAACTGTATTTTTCCCCTTTTTTTCAGACAGTTTTCAATGAGTTACTTGTTCACTCTGCAGTAATTTGCTCCTGATAAGATAGCACAGTGTAGTGTATCACAAGAGAGAAATGTCTCTCCTGCACAGTCTTTTCTTCAAACAGGCAGGTCTCCTAATCCTCTTCAGATACTACAAGGAAATAATTGTTCTTATTTTAATTACGAGTCTGATTAAGCTCTGGACAGTTGGTAACCAAATCCTTTAACAGCTACCAGCTCTGGTTTCCTACAGATGCTCTGCTTAAAGACAAGGCTGAGAAATATTAAAAGAGTTTATTACTAGAAGAAATTCTAGCACCTACATTCTAAATAAGATAAAACTAGTATGCTTGTGTTGCTAGTGCTATGCCATCAGTAGGGGGGTAGCTGGAATAAGAATAATCTCAGTGTCTTTTTGAGAAGCTTAGATGGAGGTGAGCCAGCTGGAGAAAAAAAGGATATTGTGTGTTAGAAAGAAAGAGGGAGGGTAGGAGAGCAGTCTTTAGGGAATAACAGGAATTTTTCACCATTAGGAGATAACAACTATTGATAGTAGCAGTAGCATGATGGTTGCTGATTAGAAATAGGGACCACCATATAGGGTCAGTCCCAGCTCTCCTAAAGGCAGAGAATTACTTTTGGAGTGTTCATTCTCTGAATCTTCAGCACAGGCTGAGAATAGTTTGTAGTTCCCAGGCTGGCAGCACATTTTCCTCTCACAGTGGCCCAAACAATCCAGTTCCTCCTTTCTTTGGATCCACTGCTTCCTTTTTGGCTCCCTGTGAGGACAGTGCCCACCTGTTTCTGTCCTGCTGCTCCTCTGTGCTTTTGTTCAGTTTTATCCCTCCCCTGCAGCTTCACAGTTTGACTTTGGGGAGCTGGCCAGCCCTGCCTCCTGGCTGTGCCTGGGTTGCTGCAGCACAATTCCAATCATTTCTAAACCTGCACGAGGCCAGGCCTTTTCTCTGCCTTAATTTTTGCTTTCAATAAAGCGGTGAAGCTGGAAGGATCTTGCTCCAATGCAGGCACTGATCCCCTCACTTTTAAACAGATCAGTCCTGAGTGAGTTAATGGATTTGACCTCCAGAGCTGTGGCCCTTCTAGGCAACCACACAGCTGATTGGGATGAAGTGGGAAGCTGTTAGTTTACAGAAATCCTTACCTCTGAACAGAAGTTAAGGTACTGAAGCCAGCAGGGTCTCGACTTAGGCTCTCTGCTGCATCCTGATGCCTGGCTGCATTAAAAGGCTGTGCCCACGTCAGGCAAAGGTGAGTGACAAGGGATGCACAATTTAATGTTTGCTCCTACTGGCTCAGATGTGGAGGAGGAGCTGTTCACCACTAGCAGATCAGAAAGTTTGAACAAATATAAGAGGTCATAAAAACCTGGTATCAGTTGGGGATTGGGTCTGAATCCCTGCTGGGACACAGGAGTGCACCTTCAGGGCTGGTTGGATAGTGGTGTTTTGTGGCTTTGACAGCTGTGACCTTCTCCCTGATGTACCAGGAGCCACTGCAGGCACAGCACTGCTCACTTTAGTCTGATATGGACACCAGTTATTACAGCTCCAAGTGGCTCCCAGCCCTCACATCAGCCTGCAAAGACAAGCCAGAGATCCAGCAGTGCCCACAGCAAACTGCTGCAGCACCTCTGTGTCACAGATGTGACCTCTGGGCTCACCCTCTCGAGTACATCCACACAGTGTTTTGCCCCCACCGTTGCCTGCAGCTGGTCCAACCTCAGGCAGCACCAGTGCCCCTAATTTGGGCAGTGCTGCTGTGGGTGCAGATGGAGCTCTGAGAGTGGGCAGAGCAAGGTCACTGCTGTCAGCAAACCTGTGTGCAAATTCCTTGGGATCTGGGTGCAAAGAGCTGGTGAACTGGAGGTGGGATAAGGGGACTGGGACTAAACCAGGTGAGTTTGTGCTCTAACCTGTCCCTGGTTTTATCTCCCCTCTAAACCTGCAGAACGCAACAAAAGCTTTGAAATGTCTTCCTTTGTGGAAACCAAAGGACTTGAGCAACTTACAAAGTCTCCTGTGGAATTTGTGGAGTATCCTTGACTTTCAGAAAGCAGTTTCCTAAGTCTTTCTATATCTGAGATCTGCTACAGAGCTTTATTGGAATTCAGACAGGAGCTGGGGAAATAGAAAACCCAAATGAAATTTGTAAATTTGACTGTCTTTCTAAATGAATTAATTGGCCTGAGTTCTGATGAGCTAATTTAAAAACTGGCATGAGTCCTCGTGCTGTGGGCTAGGACTAGAGGGAATAGGCATAAATGACATATTGAAGACCTAATTTTTTGTATTCTGATTGTTAAATTTATCATCCTATATGGAGTGGTAAGAGTTATGGTGAGCAAATTGCCAAAATGTGGCTGACTTTTTTGCTGTCAGATGAGAATGCTAGCTTTCCCATCATACCTCTACTGATTTATTGCCACACAATTTCTCTCTTTTTTTTTATTTTTATAACTTCTAAAGAAAAGCTAAGGAACATTCTGGTAAGACCGTTTTATGTTTCTCAATATCTCTCCTCATGGTTGCAGTTAAGAATGAATGAGGTAAAATAAACAGATAAAACAGTGCCTCAAAGGAGATTAATGGAAAGCTCCTTCCAAAGATTGCCTGCAGCACATTCTCATCTCAGAGATTTGTAGACTTAACCATAAGATGTGTATACTTGTCATTTCTGTCCATGCAGAGGCCAATTCTAATTCTAATCAGAAAACCAGTTTTTAACTGAACACTGCTCCAGAGGAAGATTCACTGTTTACAGCCAACTGGCCTCTGTAAATGTCATCCTAGGAAAATCCCAAAGTAGGAACTGTAAAGATATGGAATTGAATTTTATGAATTTTATTCCATTGAATATGGAATGGAATTTTATGAATGTGATCTTCCTAATGCACCTGCCTGTGCTCCTTCCTTGCTTATTCTGAATACTCCATGCAGGAACAAGCAGCACCTTTAATTGCCCCACATTTATCAAATCTCCTACAAAACTGTGGACCTCTGGAAGCGTGATGGTTGCAGAAATCCATTGAGGAACCAATCCATTGCCATCCTGTAAAGAATTACCTGCATTTAACCCTGCAGCTGCACTTCTCACTTGCCAGGAGATTTTTGTCACATGTTCTGTACCTTAACTACTCACTGTTCAGATACAACAAAATGCAGCTGAGCCGGATTTACCCAAAGGGAACACGAGTGGACTCTTCCAACTACATGCCACAAGTCTTCTGGAATGCTGGCTGCCAGATGGTCGCCCTCAACTTCCAAACCGTAGGTAAGTCATGCTCTTCTCTGGGTTTGGAAAGCTCTACATGTCCACTTCTCTGACAGACTTGCTGATTCATAGGTAGGAATGGTTTTATTTGTCAAAAATTATCTAGGAATTAAAGTATTCTATAAAGCTGTTAATTAAAATGTTTAACCCCAGGCTTGTACTGTTTCTGTTACAGTCAGTATGAAATTATGGGTTGTTTTTTTTAAAAATTTTATTGCTTTTTGAAATTATTATCTGTCCAGAAGATAACTCTTAACCAATATTTTTAACATCCAGATTTGTCTATGCAAATAAACATGGGAATGTATGAGTACAATGGCAAAAGTGGATACAGGTTAAAGCCAGAATTCATGAGAAGGCCGGACAAGCACTTTGACCCATTTACTGAAGGAATAGTGGATGGAATAGTAGCCAACACTCTGTCTGTCAAGGTACGTGTGTAAGCTGGTGGAAGTGCTCTCATGGCAATGCCAGAGCATGGACAGCTTTATATTTCTATGCTGCAGTGGCCTAGAAAATTATTATACTAAGCCAAGAAAATAAAATTAATTTAATTTTGTGCAGCGACATTGAATTTTTAAATTCTGCCTCGCATTTCGCATTGTAGGATAAATCAGTAGATTTTTATTTTATGTATTCTTTGCCATAGAAGTAATTACAGAATCACAGAACTGGGAAGTGAATGGATTTAGGAGCAGTTTGGCTGTGTTTTTAGAAACAAAGGGCTGGATTTAAAACATGCTGTTGTGAAGTGGGAGGTTGGACTGGAATAGCTAGAACACTACATGCTTAGTATAAATAAATGTTTCTGGTTTTCTGAAAGTTCTCCAGCAGAACTGTGGAACCATAAATGCCAGCTGCAATTCATTGCCAACTCGTTTTTCCTTGTTCCTTTTTAAGGACCTCTAATGAAGTTCAGGGGCTGCCAGGAATCTGCAGATTGAGAATTACCTGCAGAAGCCTTTGAGGGGATAGATTGCATTGGCTGTGACAGGGGGACAGATTTACTTGGTGTATCTCCAGCTATAAAACCATAAACTTCCTGAAGTCCTGCTACTCCTTTAATGGACTCATCCATTAGAACATCCTCTGTATTATAGAGTCCAACTGCAAAATATCCTCCTGTTTTCACTGAGGGAAAACAAGTATTTCCTCTCAGGCTTCAGACAGAAGTGCAGCAGAGCCGTGCTGGGAGGGATGTGGATAAAGGAATAATGTGGTGATATGCACAGTAATAGGAGAGGATGTGTGGGGTGACCTTTTGTGGTGACCTGCAATCATGGAAGCTTTCAGGCCCCTCCTGTGGGTTTAGAGGCACTTTCTTCTGCAATTAGAGCAAATGGAGGTGGAAGTCATTCAGCAGCCATTAGGAGATGCAGAGCTTTTTAACAGGAATGAGCATGCAGGAGTCAGGGGACAGCTGTCAGAAGGCAGCTGCCTCTACCTGCTCAGGGAGGGCTCTGCTGGTCACTGTCAGTGCTCACACAGGCAGAGCTGGCACTGGATGAAGATTTGCTTTAGGCAAGCCTCAATTTGTTGAGGTACGGTGACACTGCTGCACACTCCTGTGCCTCTTCAGCTTTCTGAAGTAATTGCAGACCTTTCTTTCACTTTTTCAAGCTGAGAGTTCTGCTGCCTGTTAAAAATAAGAACTAGGAAAGATCAGCTATTTTACCATTTTTTTTTCATATTAAAACTCCTCTGTGAAGAGCCTTTATTAGAATACAAACTTTTAAGATTGTTTTCTCCCTCACAGCTAAAAGCATATATATAATTTCTCTGCCATTTAAACTTCTGGTTTTTTCAAGCATTTTTTGAACCTGTTGTTGAGACTAGATAGAACTTAAGAGTTCTCAGGAAATGCAGATTGAGGAAAAGAGCCAGATGAGTGTTCCTGCTAAGGGAAGGGCAGCAGCATGATCTCAACCACATTATTGCTCATCAGGGAATTCAGAACACAGGGTCACAGGAAACCAGGCCTCACAGGTTGTTTTTCTGTGTCTGCAGTTAAATATTGGGGGTTTTTTTCTGTTTATAGTGGGCTTAGTGTTGTTTTAGTTTTATTTTAAATGCCCACTATCTGATCATTAATGAGAAATGCATTACAGACACTCATTTCCTAATCCACTCCAGTGATCTCTAATGATGCTCTTTTGTTCTTTGTCTTTAGATAATTTCAGGTCAGTTCCTTTCTGATAAAAAAGTTGGTACCTATGTGGAAGTGGACATGTTTGGCTTGCCTGTGGATACCAGGAGAAAAGCTCTGAAGACCAAGACCTCTCAAGGCAATGCAGTGAATCCAGTCTGGGAAGAGGAAGCCATAGTGTTTAAGAAGGTTGGTGTAACACTTCCCAAAAAGCAACTGTGTTTTCTTTTATCCCTGTCCAGTGGGGTCTTTCCATGGCTTACTGAAACTTTGCACTTGTTAGAAAGCAGAAAACGAGATTCTGAATAGTTATTTCATAGTTCAGCTGCTTTTTCTGGACTATGGCTGCTCCAGTTGTGGCAGCTGCTGCTGAAAGAAGTGAGTCTGGAGTCCCCTTGGTTGTTTTGGTGGCACAGCTGGAAGCAGCAGCTGTGTGGATGGGATGGGCAGCAGGCACAGATGAATGTTTTATTGCACCTTGCAATACACCTGCAGCCAATATGTGAACAGAACCTCTGGGTTTTGTTCACTGAGCTCATTGGTTAAGTATATCCCGAGTCCAGGTGCTTGTTTCTTTCAGTTTCTTTCAGTTTTCTCTCAGCTAGTGTAGCACACAAGGATGTTTAGACACTTGGTACTTGCAGCAGTGCTCTTTTCCCTGAATATTTGGCCTTCTGAATGGCTTTCCTTTGGCAGCCTGCCAGAGCTTAAGTTTGGAAACATCACTTGCATTTTTCTTCTGTAATGAACTTCTAATTAGTGTACTTCATTTCTCTGTTTAGTTAATGATCATGCCTGACTACCCCTCTGCTCAGACAAGCACAGTCTACTATTTTTAGCAGGTTGAAAATAAATCAAAGAAGCTCTTTACATTGTGATGGTGGGGTGTTTTTTTTTTTTTCAATGACTAGATAAATTTCAGCCTGTGTTCTGTGCAGCCCATGGAAGGAGCTGCTTCATTCAGAGCTGAAAGTTACTAATGCAACAATGTTGCCTTGCAGGTGGTTCTGCCTTCCCTGGCCTGTTTGAGGCTGGCAGTGTATGAAGAAGGAGGGAAATTCATTGGCCATCGGATATTGCCGGTCTCAGCAATTCGACCAGGTAAAACCTTCCTCCCCATCCAGACAGACAGACAGACAATGTGTGCTGAAAAGAGACAGCAAGGCAGAATCTCAACTGCTCTACATCAGCAGCCTCATAGAAACTGAGCATTTGAATAATGTATCCCGGGTTTGAAAAACAAAAATGCCATATTTCATCAGAAATTTAATTGTTTAACCATCCAGGAAAACCAATGGAATTGAAGCATTGGAGGCATAGTTCCTTATCTCCAGTACACCAATTTCATGTTCACAGGTTTATGCTAAAAAGTACAATTGCACACTTTTAAGAGGAAAGAAAGCAGCAACAGCCAATTTTGATGTCATCTTTGTGAGAATGGGATGTGGCTGGGAATGAAAGTAAAACCTGCTTCTCTCAATGTAATTTCTGCACACATAAAAGACTGACCTATATGCCAGCTGTTAGATCTCTGTAATACCTTTAAATCAATCCAAAATTACTTTCATCCTCATTCCTGAAAATTAAAAGAAAAATATAATTATTGGCCTCTTCTAAATCATATTATTTCTACTATAATTAGTGGGCACTTAAATGAAAATTACCTTGTGTGACAACTCCAGCCACATTTTCCAGGCCAGAGACTTGTTAGAGATCCTGTTTCAGAAAGATGCAGTGACATTGGCAGTTTGAGCAAGGGAAGTGTTCAAATTCAGTGCCAGATTTTCCAGTGAGGGGAAGAAACTGAATTAGGGCAAGCATATGGGCCATGAACATGCTCCTAGCTTTACTCACTGGAAAAGGAATATCTGTATCTACCCCGTGCCTTATCCAGCACAAAATTCACATGTCCCCATATCTGACAGCTGGCCAAATTATTCCTGAGGAATAATCTCCATTATTCCAAAAAGGAATAACCTTTTTCATGAGCAGACCTGATTTATCAATCCAGCAGACACCTTTTTTATGCCAGCTGCATTTTCTGCTGGCTTAATGGATGCAGCTGTCTCCTGGGGGATCTGCTGAGTGCCAGAGGAAGGTGGGTGGGTCACTGGAGAGGAGAAGGGAGGTGGGAAGGATTTCCCTCTTGTGGTGAAATCTTACCAGAGCTGTTCCTCACAGGCCCTTTTGGCTGCAGCAATCATCAGTTTACAGCATGTGATGGAGAGCAGCCTGTTGGTCTGAGTTTGTGTCCATGCTGAAAACTTGCTGGAGGAGGTTGAGAGAGCTGAGAACCCTTTGTAATATGTAATTTCTCTCTTTTCTGAGATGCTGTTGTAAGTTATATCATGCTGTCACATAAATCCACAGACTTGTCACTACTCCCAAAGCAAGGATTTAGCCATTACTTAGAGAGAGATTTGCTTACATCAGGATTCCTTCAGATAAATGCCTCCTGCTCCTGACTTGGATCCTGACACCTCTCACATGTGTGGCTCCCAAACTGGACATGGCACTCAGTGCCACAAGGTGATCAGTCAAAAGTTGGACAGCCAGCTTTCAAAACAGTCTGGAATTTCTCTTTTTATAGATGTATTCCTAAGGATGGTCACACAATGGGATTTATCCACACAAACACACTCTCTGGCCATCATGCCACATTGTATGTGTTTTAAATGAGATGCTGTGTGAATGGGCTGTTACATCTCAGTTTACTTTGGCTCTTCAGATTGCTGAGTACTACCAGGATCACCTTTGAAAATTAAATAAGATGTACTGAACTAAAAAATCCAGACATAGGTACTAAAACAGAATGCATAAAAATTTAAATAAATTACCATTTTTAGCATCAGCCACAGATGTAAGAATAAACAGAAAATACCATTTTAAACCGCAGTGCCACGTGCCTTTCCAGCAGTCTGTACTCCCTGAGTCCCTTCAGGTAAATCTTTACCTCCCAGAAGTGCCTGGAGCTCCTTGCTTAGTTGGAGCCACACTATAAATAACAAATGATAACAGAAATGCATTGGAAATGCCCGTGGAAGGGTTTTTGCTGTGAATTGGTTGTTCCTTGTTTTGCAGGCTATCACTACATCTGCTTGAGGAATGAGAGGAACCAGCCTTTGACACTGCCAGCTCTCTTTGTGTACATCGAGGTCAAAGACTATGTACCTGACACTTATGCAGGTGACTCTGTATTATCCAGGTGCTTTTCCTCCTGGGGAATATAAAGGGTAGTTGAAACACAAAATGTATGGGGTGTGGATGACGTGCCAGGCTGGGATAACAGTCCTGTGAGCAAAGGTCTGCATCTGGTGGATCCTTGTGTCTCCTCACTCCTAGGAGATGGCCTGATTCACAGCACCTTGCCTGAGGCTTAGGATTAGGGCCAACTCTTATTTTCAGCAGACTCTAAAGGAGAAAATACCCCAGGCACTTGCCACTGGAACACAAATGAAACTTTACTTGCAGGACACATGAGGATGTAATTGTTCCCTAGGCAAATTGCCATGCTCAAGGGAGAGAATTGTGTTTTGGCATTGCCTCTAAACTGGGGTGGGTTTAAATGCCATGCAGTGAAAGACCATCATCAGGAAAAAACACTATTCTGCCTCTTCCTTAAAACCTGAGGGCTGGAGCCGTAACAGCAGGGCTTTGAAACTGAAGTACTTGTCTTGTTCCTAGATGTGATTGAGGCCTTATCCAATCCAATCAGATATGTAAACTTGATGGAGCAGAGAGCTAAGCAGCTGGCTGCACTGACTCTGGAAGATGAGGAAGAGGTCAAGAAAGAGGTAAGGGAGGTTTCTGAGTCTCTGGAAATCATGCTGCAGTATTTAAAAGTAGCTGCTTTGCTTAGAAAGAGAAATACTGAAAATCCCTGGGAGTTGTGTGTGTTGATTACGTGAACACCTGTAAACATCTCACCCTGAAGGAGGCTGGGGCACAGGGCACTCCAGCAGCATTGCTGAGTGTGGTTTCACTGAAAGCAGTGTGGTATGCACTGAGAAGGTTGCTGTTCAGAGGTGAAAGAAATGCAAAACTGTGTTATTTGTGTACTGTGCAACTTTGCTGTGGAGCAACTGAAATCTTGGTGAGTCAATGCCTGTTGTTTTCCAGTGTGCTGCTGGTTCCCCTTGCAAAAAAAAGACAACTCTGTGTCAGGAGTTTTTCCTGAAAACATTAAAAAATGCAGAGAATTTCAGGCTGTCTCTGGAGAGGTCATTCTGCTGAGAAACATTTGTGTATCTCAGATTACAATGTCTCTATAGATTCTCTGTGAGCAAACATGTCCTAAAGAGACACGGGGTAATCATACAATAATTTAAGTGGGAAGGGACCTCTGGAGTCCAACCCTTCATAGATGTTAGAAAGAGAAATGAAGAGGGAGAAGACCATGGAGTAAACAAATAGTCAGGCCTATTTAGCTCAGCTGAAAGCTGTGGGAGCCACAATTATTAGGTTTCTGGATATATATGGTTAGCTGCAGAGTAACCTGTGGACCTTATTTCTGTATAATTGAAGGTGTTACGTACCCAAATGCACAGATGTTGTTCTGAGTATAATTGAGAGTTCAGCTGTGGTTTCTGATGGACTCTGCATGTTCAAACATTCAGTCTCTCTGTTCCAGACACTGTCACTGGGGCTTGCAGCAGTATTTGAGGATGTCAGCTTTGTCTGGCAGAGGTGGCTGTGCCAGGTGTTGTGCACACCAAGTGATCAAAAGGCTCTCAGCACAGTCTCTAGCAAAGACAGAGAAATGCTTTTTAATCCTAAACTGCCCTCTGCTCTGGTGCCTGCCTTCTGCAATTATCAGATGTGCAGAACCTTGCTGAACTAGATTTTGTAACCAAGAATACATTCCCAAAGCAGACCAGATGAGTGAAAGTCATTACAATTCAGTAGCCAACAATTTACTCTTTGTGCAGTGTCACAGGTTCTGCTGAATGAGGACACTGTGAAATGCTCAATAGTATCTTAGACATTTATCTAGGACACGCTACACATGAGATTCTATATTAATAGCAAAGCCTTTTTTTAACATAATCCTTTAAATACCTTAGAGGTCATTTTTACTTTTGAAAAACTACAGATTTTCCTGGTATATACAAGCTTATTTGTTAGTTAGAAAAATTCTTGTCATACAGTATCTTCTGCAGCCAATGGAAGAAAGAGAGATGACTGCCAAGGAGCTTAGAAACTCATAGGATAAAAGAGGTTATTTTGAAGAAGCACAAATATTTTGTAAAAGAAAACTGTAGTGATTATGGTCTGTTTTCTAAAAATGTACAATGGTTGAGTTAGCTGCAGCACCAAGGAACGGGGACAAAACTGCCACTGTAAGTGTCAATCTGAATTCACCACTGCTACCTTCTATTTTAAAGACATTTTTTGGGTAAGGTATTTTGGTCTGTACTCAGAAATCTTGAATTGTCTCATGTGATGATAACATTTTCCTCATCTGTCAGTCTATTTTCTTCACTTCTATTGGCCCACAACAATCACACCAATTAATAATTGCAAGTACATTCACTGGCAACTCAGCTGAGCAAACCTGAGTGTGTTTGCCAGAAATGAACACCCGATTGCACCTGGATTCACACTTCCAATGCCCAGTTTCAAGCTTGCACACTAGAATTGGTTGTGTGCAAAGGTGAGCTGTCTCCCAGCACAGATCCCACTCCCCATACCTCTTTCCTTCCCCTCACACACGTTTTTGATCTGAGCAGCTGTCAGAGGAACACTGAGAGATTTTTGCTTTGCTTTCCTTGCTGTAGAATTTTAAGCTCAACCTCTGTAGGAAGTTCCAAAGGCTTCTCTTAGAGAAAAACAGTGAAACGAGCTACCCAACAGTGAATTGTTTTAACCAAATAAATCAGCCTTTCTTCAGGCTTCACATTACCTTGTCTGTTAATGGTCAGTGTAATCACATAAACAAAGAATGCTGAAGAACTGACTGAGGTTCCAGCATCTCTTCTGGATTTATTTACAAAGTCTCCATCATAAATGTGACAGAGGTTCCTACCTTTACTTTTCTTGGTCAGTTCTTGCTTTCCAGCCTGGCCTGAGAAGAACTGTTTTTGGGGAATGGGATGCCTGCAGTGTGTTTTGCACCTTTCAATGAACATTGTAAATCTCATAGAGATTGTAAATCTCTAAGAGCACACAGGTAAGTGAAGGTTGCCCTCTCTTCCCCTGCCAAGCATCCTTTACAGACAGGAGGAACAATCCAAAGGAATTTGCAGAGAATTCCTTGGTAAGGACTAATCCCAGCCTGAAGTAGTTCCTTTTCTCTGCAGAAATAAAAAGAGACCATATAGATTCCTCTATGGGTATGGATCTCTCTACTTAGTAAATGCACTGTATTGCAAAAGACATGGCAGTGTGAAATAGAAACCAGTTTTATGTGAATATTAAAACTGTAAATTAGAAGGATGGATTACATCATGTTTTAAAAACAACCTAAAAGGAAAAATCCTTTTTTTAAAAGGAAACATCATGTTTATTTTAGCATTCTTTTAGCATAGTGTGATGAATTATGGGAAGAGAAAGTGCTTTTTAATGAGATTAGATTGCTTGATGTAGTGAAAATTATTCCTTATTCACTTCATGATCCTGCCTCACATTTCTGCTTCAGTTTCTGAAAACAGATGTTTTATGTCCCAAACTGACAGGTTATATTAATAGTTCCTCAACAAGCTGTGATGCAGTATTTCACAGCACATAAAAAGCAGGTCTCAAAAGAAGATAATACCCACTTCCCATGCAATGGGGCACAGAGCTGCCAGAAGTTAGGATTTCTGGCTTTATTTGTATTAAATGTTGATGATCTGTGTAGCAAACATTGTTTTTATTAAACCAGTGAACTGCAGCCTGAGGAGAACTGTGAGGATAACCACATCTCTGTGTGTTACAGCTACAGCTTTTGCCTGTCACATTGTTCCTCTGTTAGAAATGTTGGCTAAATTAGGTTTTTCCATATTTTACTGCATTGTTCCTTCTTCATATAAATGAAATTGTTGGCAGTGGTTTTCAATTGCATCATGTTCTGCCTACAGTATCTCTCCTGTAATTCTGGTAGGAACAGGCTGTTGAGACAGGAATTGTTTTGCAATATACAATGTAATGTCAGGGCCAGGCTGAAGGAAACCAGCAGCAGGAGCAGCACAAAACAGTTGGATCAAAATCCATTTTGCCTCTATTGATGCAGCACAGGCTGATAGTTTGCAAGTGTGGAGTAATCACGGGGCAAAAAAACCCCAACTGTGGTATCCTGCCTCTGCATGTAATGTGATTACCATCAAAGAAGGAGGTGGAAGCAGCTGAAGGAACAAATCCAAAACTTCCCTGAGACACCATGGCAACGGGCCCCTCACAGGGACAGCAGGAAGTGCGGCCTGGCCATTTCAAAATAAAAATTGCTTTGAATGACCTTCTGTTTACTGAGTGCCAGCTGCCTCCTTAAAACCTGATGGTCACAGGGACAGTTTCAGGTGTTCAGTGTGTATTACAGTGCATGCTGCAAGCCTGAGCCTTTAGGAGACTGGAGAGAAGGAAAAGATTGTGGAAAATTCTTAAATATTTGGATACCACAGATGTGTTCATGCAGCAGAATGGAGGTACTGTTTATCCCTTATGCTTGGAGTGTAGTTACAAGAATGTAAGATCTTGGGAGTCAGAGGGATGTTCCTGTTGTGTGAGAATGGTGAATAATGACAGTTCTGTGTGTATCTATGAAATTTAAAAGTAATCTTGTGTACACGTTTTGTTCACAGCAGGGAATTGAGGAGCATTCTCCTGCCAGCACCTACGTTATTTCTGGAAAGATTTTATGGCTCTTCACTGCAATACAGCCTTCACATCTGGTGCAGCTAATATATGTTGTACTGAAAAATGTCCCTGATGAGTTATATCTGCTTAAAATACTTTTTCAGAATAATACATGCTCCATTTCTTCTTGAAATTTTCCCTGCGCAAATGAGCCACCTGGGTTATCACAGTTCTTAAGGATGTCTTCTTCCCTTGTTTTATTTCAGAATGATTTTTAGATACAACATTTGCAGAATTTTACATTTAAAAACCAGGCTAAACTGGACCTGCAAATAAATTAAGTCTGTTAGTTGGGAAGAATAATATGAATTATCGTGTGATTTCAGATTGACCATGGGGATGCACCGTCTGAAGCTAACAATGAACCCAGGCCAACACCAGCAGAAAATGGGGTAAATTTCACTGCCTCCCTCACACCGAAACCAGCAACTCAGGTTGTCCACAGCCAGCCAGCACCAGGTAAAAAAAAACAAAACCAACAACAACAAAACAAAGGAAAAGAAAAAAAAAGTCCCATCTTTTCAAAATGAGTCTGGATAATAATTTTTCAAGTGCTTTGTGTTTATAGAACAAAGGTGGGAAGTTGTGTGTGTTTTGTTTGTCTAAACAAAAGTTTGTAGAAACTTTCCCACCACTTTTCTCTGCCTCAAATATACAAATATTTTCTACTTAACAGTTGCATTACTGGTGAAACTGAAATTCATTACAAGCAAGAAAATGTGCTGGGGTTTTTTTTGTTGTTGTTGCAAGTACAGAAATCTCTTGAAATTGTTTTTACAGCTATGCCTAATTTGTGCACATAGTTACATCTTAATTCACACACAAAAGACAGTCTTAGGCACTTCTGTGTTTTGTATTGACACATCTCCTATAGCAAATGCTTGTTGATCACAGTGTTTGTATTTTTATGACTGCAGTCTCTATAGGCAGGATCTGACTGACTTCCAAGGAGCTGGATTCATCCTGTGTGCAGGAATTTTGCACTGATGTCGTAATATGTAATATAGTTGTACTGTCAGCCTAATGCCACTCAAATGGCTCCTGTGAGTGGTATCAGGGAGTTCACTCCTCCTTATCAGTAAAACAACACAGCTCAGGTGGGTTTTTGAGAGGTCACCTTTCTGTGTTGGGCCAGAGGGTTGATGTTTTCATGTTGCTCCTCTCCTGCCCAAAAGATGTATTTTTTCCAGTGATTAATAACTGCCCATGTCAGGGTGTGTCCTGTGTCACCTGCTGTGTTTTAACACTCAGCACAGTCCTGGCTGTTGTTTTAAAAGAATTGGAATTTAACATCTCCTTTACCTCTAGGTTCTGTGAAAGCACCTGCAAAGACAGAAGATCTTATCCAGAGTGTCCTTACAGGTAATATTTACACAGATTATGCTGCATGAATCAGAAGCTTTCCTGTCAAGAAAAACATCATTTTTATGAAATAGGCCACCTGGCATAGGCATTTCTTCCAGTGATTAGGACTGCAGTAACTCCTAAAAAATGCACATGCCAAGTGTTCTTCCTCAGGTTTGAAGTAAGCAATGTTTGGACACATTTCATGAGATGGGGTGCCAACAGGGACTTTTTTAGAAATTGTTGTAGTCTCACGAGTACCACGTTACCATCTAACACAGAAAAAGGAGCTGCATTATTGTGAGAACAGAAGCTAAATTTGTTCTGAATGTAGTGAATAGTAGTGGAACCATTTTATGCCAGTGCTTTCAAGCCAGTTACCTTATTTCAGGTAAAACTACTCAATTTATGCCCTATTTCCTTTGCTCACAGTAAACAAGCAGGTTTTGTTCCATTCCTGCTCATGGCAATCCCTGGCTCCTCTGACTGAAATCCTACACTGCTGGAAAATTGAAGTGGCTTTTGTTATTGTCATTGCAGAAGTGGAAGCACAGACCATCGAGGAGCTAAAACAACAAAAGTCCTTTGTTAAGCTTCAAAAGAAGCACTACAAGGAGATGAAGGACCTGGTGAAGAGGCACCACAAGAAAACCACCGACCTGATCAAAGAGCACACAGCAAAGTACAACGAGATCCAGAACGACTACCTGCGGCGGAGAGCAGTGCTAGAGAAAACTGCAAAGAGGGACAGCAAGAAGAGGTGGGTGAAACACAACCTGCCTCATCAGTGTGCTGCTGGAGAGCCTCACTCAAGCCTTCTTTTACCGTGGAGAAATCATATGGAGCTGACAGAGCACAGAAAAAAATCAGAAGCAGCAGATTTCTGGTTAGTGGGGGATGAGAACATTGGCTCCAAGTTAGAGCCTTGGAAAAACTGAGTTTTTCCTCTCAGGCCTTGGAAAAACTCAGTAGAAGGCATCAGATGTAGAATTAGGGGAAAGAAGCACCTGCAGATAATAAACACCTGACTGCTGTTTGAATCATGATTGATCCAGACCACTTAGGGATCCCTTAATGATTGCCTGGCTTTGCCTTGCAATGAACACCCCTTCTGTGCTTTCTCTTTCCAAGCCTTGCACCACCCTGTCTCTTTCTCTGCCCTGATACCATTTTTACATTATTTATTTATTTATTATTTATTTTTATCAGTTTGAAATGCAAAGGCTGCAATGAATTCTTACTAGCCTTTCCACAATTATTGCCTTGTTCTTATGGTAAGGAACTGTATGTTTATAAAGATCAATTCATAACTCCTGGCAAAGCATTACACACGTAGAGCCAATCAGTGTCAGATAATCTTGCAACTGAACTTTTATTTCTCCCATTGGTGCATCCTTTTAACATCATTTATTTTTTAAAGTAACTAGATGAGCACAAAAGTCCTCTTAACTTTAACATGAAATTGATGTAGCTGCAGTTCTTATATATGATGATATTGAATGAATTTTTTAAAAAATTGCTTTTTGGAAGGAGATGATCAGAGAAAAAAGCTGCAAGCCTGCTCAGGCTGCCAACCTTGTTGATAGTACCTGTAAATGTAAGTGACTGGGACTCAGGCCATAACTTGTCCCTGGGCAGGAGCTTATTCATTTCTGCTTTCCTGATGACAGAATGTCATTGGGCTTAATAAGAGCTTGACACTCACAATATATCTGTGTTCTGCTGGCCTTCACTGTTGCCAGTTTTCAAGCTTTCAGATTCTGTACTTGAGTTTAACAAACCCCCTTTAATGACTGGCTGTCAACTGCAAGCACAGGGATATTTTATCTGCAGTGTTTTCAATCACCAAAGTGTGTGACAGACAGTGGCAGGCAGAACAACAGCACATTTCTGTCTTTCCTCCTATTCACATCTAAGCAGAAAATCAAGCTGAATAAATAAAATGACTCATTTGTTTTTGAGCAAAAAAGGATTTGAGATTTTTTTTACTGTGTTGTGATCTGACTGCAAACCATTGATGATGTCAGGCAGTAAAACCCTGCAGTCTCCTACGTGGAGCTGCCACAGTGGTGTCAGAGATGTGGAGTTCTATGTGCACATACAGACAAGTCCAGAGGTTAAATTTTAAAAAAGGCATAAATATGTTTTCAGGGATTTTCAAGCTTGCAAGTGCATATTATTTCAAGCGGCAGACTTCTAATAGAGCACTGCATCCCAAGCAGAAAGGGGGTTTTATAATTTCAAAATTATTGCTGACACTATTTGCCTATAACTGCAAAGTATCAATCACTACTTCACAGGAGCCCCTGTATCAGATGGCCATAAAAATGTGTTGTCTTTGTCAGGAGCAATCTCTGCTTTTTGCCCTTGTCTAAAATAGAGCCAAAATTCAGTAAAGCCATTGTCTACAGGAAGTTTGAAATATTTATTTATACACATGCACAAGTGTTTTGTTGGTGTTGCTCTGAAGTTTCTTTAATGATCATGTCCCATTAAAAACAGCCAATATTTTAGCCAGTGTTTAGAAATAGGCCTGATTTCTTTTTTCCAGAATACAAGAGAAATGTCAGCTTTAAAATATGTGTTGTGTAATGGCATAATATGCTGACTGCATATTCATTAATGCTGTCTCCTGGCTCTGTAATGTTTAAATTACCCTCACCCATCACACTGACACCACTTAACCTCTTAGCAGAATATTCAAACACAATAAAAATACAAGAAATAAAAGGAGGCTACCTTGGGATTGGTGTCCTCGGACGGATGAAAGCAGGATCACATTATTTCAGGTGAAGTAACTCTAAGTGACAGCAGCTGCACACTTGAACCTGGGAGAGAGAAGAGAGGCAGAGCCACTTCTCTGCATTGTAATCTCAGCACATTTCTGAGGAGCAAACTCATTTTTCTCCCCGTGTCAGCCCTCCCTGTTCAAGGTTTTGTTGTTTTGTCCATCTCCTGCGCTGTTCTGACGTTTCCCAGGCAACTGATTTAGCACCTGAGCATGGCAGTAAACACGGCAGCAGAGCAGGGACACAGCATAATCTTATTTTTTTAATGTATTTTCCTTGGGTTTGGTTTAGTGCTGGCCTAAGAGTGATACTGGGATTGCTGCTTATTTTTCTCATGGGCATTTTAGTGTCATCATATCTTCTTTTACAGTTACATCTATCCTTCCTTCTGTCTTAAAAAAGAGTAAAAAAGACCCAAACTATTCCTTAGTGTTGCTTTTCAGCTTCCTTGTTGTGTTTTTCCCTTGCTCCTCCTGAGAGTTGCCTGTGTGAGGTTTGCTCCCCACTGGGGTGTCAACTTTCCTTCTGAAGTCAGCAGCCCATGGAGCACTTTCCTCTGTGTGTTATGCATGGCATTTCCTGAAGGGGGGAGAAAACACCAAATAAAGGGATGTTCCTACCATGTGAAACATTTGGTAAATGCAGATGTAACGTTAGGCTTTAAAATTTATTGCTGAGTGCTTGCAGGGATGACTTGGTTTCCAAAATACTCAGCATTCACCCTTTCTGCTGAAGGCTCTGCAGCTTTGAAGTTCAAGTTATGTCTGGAAGTGGATAAACAAGTTCCATGAGCATCTGTTCCTGGGAAATCTTGGCAGTTGTGTTTGTAGCTGACTTTTAGTAAGTCTGGTTGACACCACCCTGGTGGGTCAGTGAAATGAGGTTTAAAAGCTGTAGCCATGCCATTAATAAATCGTTAATAATTTCTTTTAAATTAGACTATTGAACTCACTGGGGCTAAAATCACCAATCTTCTTGCTCTGTGTGTGGTGCTGAAGAAGTTATTAATGGACTACTCATAACTATCTGATGTAAAAAGGCAAATTTAAAGAAATAAAGGCAGGGTGTAGGTGCCTGGTGACCAAGACCCCTCGGGTGTGCTGTGTCCTTGCAGGTCTGAGACGAGCAGCCCTGACCACAGCTCTTCCACCATTGAGCAGGAACTGGCTGCACTGGACTCTGAGATGACCCAGAAGCTGGTGGAGCTGAAGGAGAAGCAGCAGCAGCAGCTGCTGAACCTCAGGCAGGAGCAGTATTACAGTGAGAAGTACCAGAAACGGGAGCACATCAAGCTGGTAGGTTTGTGGTGTTGAGCTCAGGGTGAGCACTGGTGGCACCAGGACAAACTCTCATTAACTGGGGCTTCCTCCTACCTGGAGTCCCTGCCAGAGCTTCACTTCCCTGTGCTCTGCTGCAGCTTCAAGGGGCTGTTGTGTCACTTTGTCACTAACACTTCCAACAGCTTGGAAGACTTTGGGTGGAGGGCACAAAGGGAACAGATTATTGCTACCTCTGGTTACATAACTCTCATCTTACTGCAGCTTTTGGATGATGCTTCTGTTTTGTTCTGCCACTTTTTCAAACCTGCAACACACAAGGAGGCAGGATTAGCCAGAAAATAAATTGAAACACCATGAAAATAGCTTCAAACATTCCCCAGGACAGAGGGCTGTGCCAAAGAGTGTTCCTGTGGCAGATGAATGCTTTAAGGGGATGCAGGACATTTTCTGTATATGGTGAAGAAATGTTTTGCATTCACTGGTCCAAGTCAGCTTTGTTTTTACAGCTGGAGTTTGGCTGACAACTAGAGCAGGATCATAGGCCTGAGCTGAAATACAGGAGCTTGGGCAGATGGAAGCTGATGCTAATGGATATTTGTAGGCAGAAATGAACATTTTTAAAGGGTGTTATGGGAGTGCAAGCTGTTTGTCAACTCCAGACAACCCCCCCTTGCCATTTTTTCTGTTACCTGATGTTTTGCCTCTCTCCTGTTGGGTGAAGTGATTTGTCCCCTCTGCCCTGCCAGCCAAAAAGAGCAGGTCAGAGGAGTGATTTGTGTGTGGGTATTGCTCAGCAAGGCCCCTGCACAGTGATGTCCATGGAGCTGTGATGTTTGTCCCCATCCCTGTGTGAGTCACAGCTGCTCCAGGGTGGGTGTATGGACACAGTTACCTGCACCACAGGGGGACAGTCCCCATCCCAGTAGCAGCTGGTGGCTGCATCTCAGAGATTTGAACTTTTATTAAAAAGAACCATTTTAAACTCACATAGTTGGACTTATGAGGTAGATACCTCGTTTCTCATTCCAAGATGGGAAATGGCATTTCTCAAAGCAAGTTACATTTCTGGCATTATCCTGTTAGGTGGTGACACAGTAAGTGCATTTTTTAGCACAGAACTTTTGGGCAGTTTTCCCTCTGAGCTGTGCAGGAGTTAATATTCCAATTAAAATTTGCCTTTCAGCTGAGAGATTCTTTCTGATGTCTTTCTTTTAGAGAGGAGCCTATTGTTGGTACCTTTCTACTTTTATCTAAGGAATGAAAAGTTGGATCAGACCAGCTCTGCCTTGTTATACATTCCTGGTTCATCACCCTCAGAGGGTGATTATACAAAATCAGATTTAAGGTAGAAGGGTGTTCAAACCAAATGGGTCCCATTTCCCACTTTATTCACTGTTCATTGAAGTGGCACAGGAGCCCTGCCCATGACTCCTCTCTTGTCAGCATCCCCACCACAGGCCTGGCTTTTGTTACTGGTTTGGGCACAAAGGAGATTGAAAACACAGCAGATTTCAAACCAGTGGCTCAGAGCTTTTTCATTCTGTGACCAAAATGTAGGTTGTGCTTCTCTGTGCTTGGCTTTCATAACTGTCATGCCTGATTTTCAACATCCCCCTGACCACCCCAAAATCCAAACTATTCCTTGTAATAATCCTCATTACAAGAGGAATGTTTTCAGCCCTCACAGAAAAACCTGGATATTCAGTGCCACAGGAATTCACTTGGCAATTAGCATTGTGTAAATTCAATTTGTGACCTCTTACAATTTTTCACAGGCATTTTCATTCCTAGCAAAGGTAAAATACTCAATATGTATTTTGGTTTTACATGTAACAGTGTGAAACTGTATCACCTTGACGTACAGAGAAGTAGCAGTTTCTGTGTGAGTTGGATAAGCACCATTCTGGCTGAACTCCACAAGTCAATGATGTGTTTGCACTGATAGTAATGTTGACTGGCTTTTGATCATTGGTAATTAATCTGGGAATGGCATAACACTTTTGTGTCTGCTGCAGACTTTTGAGGAAGTTTAGCTGCCTCTATGATGTTTAGCTGAAAATACATATTTTTATTTCTTGGGGTTTTTTTCCTAGCTAATTCAGAAGCTGACAGATGTAGCAGAGGAGTGTCAGAACAACCAGCTAAAGAAACTGAAAGAAACATGTGAAAAGTAAGTGCTGTTCCCTTTATCATTGATTGCTGCTCCTTGTGGGATTTGTTTAGGTAACTTTTTGACTTCCCTTTTTATTTTATACTTTAGAGAAAAAAAAGAACTGAAGAAAAAAATGGACAAGAAGAGGCAGGAGAAGATCACAGAAGCAAAGTCCAAGGATAAAAATCAAATGGAAGAGTGAGTATATCCCTAGATCCATATCCTTACACAAGATTTTTCACAGCTGGTAAATCAAAGAAAGGTCTCGACCCTAAATCCAAGGCAGCCTTTAGTCAGACCTCACCAGAGTCCTTTCCCTGATAATAATTTCATTTCCTGGGGCTAATGGAATCTCCTGTTCTGTGGGCAGGGAGAGCCTGAGCCAGCAGCAGTGGTGTGTAGAGTGGGTTTGTTCCTGGGAGCACCTCCTGGAGCAGTTCCCCAAAATGCTGTTCATCCAGGCACTGTTCCTCTGAGTACAAATAGCCTTAATGCTCCTGTTCCTGCAGGGTTGGATTTCTATTTGTGAGTTGTCTTTTCTTCTTAACTCCATTAAAGCTGCTCTCTCAGAAGAAATGGCAGCACCACACTGTGAGGTTTACTCTGCTTTTGGGATAAACTCCCCTCAGACACTGCTAATGATCCTCCACCAGTGACAGTGACACTTTGGGGGGGAGACAGGGGAAGGCTGAGCTCTGAGGGTGCAGTGTCCCTGTGCAGGCACAGCAATACTAATTTCATTTATGCACCCCCAGACAACACAAACTGCAGTTGTGCAAGTTGATTATGTTCTTCCCAAGGGCACAGTATCTAGGTTTGTTTGTCCTCCTTCATTTGTTTTGGCAAGCAGCTCAAAAAGAAAATGGAGCATTTTAATCTTGCACTGCTATTCTTTTTACCAGTCTTTACTTTAGAGCAGTTAAAAATGTAAGAGGAACAAACAAAACAAAACAAAACAAAAAAACCCTCTAATGTTTGAGTTTTACCGTGTAACAAAGGCACAACTGTGTTTGGTTTTCTGCAGGTAAAAGGGTTTACACAGGTTTTGGAGCCTCTCAAAAGAGAATCTGTATTTGATAAGGAAATCACAGACACACACAGTGAAGCATTTCAGGTAGTTTAAGAATCAGCACATTAAAATAAGCATCCTATTAAAAAAAAAAAGATGAGAGTAATTTATTGTGAAAAAGAGGGAGAAATACTTAATATAGTTAGAGCTGTTCAGAGGGCATGGAATTCATATTAGAAAAAAGCAGTTGGCCATTACGGAAATGCTGCAGCAGTAAAAATCAATTGCAGTAGGAAATGATTTGCTGAGAGGTAAATGAGGCACTAGTGAGAAAGGCCCAGGGGCAGACAAGTAGCAGTTCTTTTCTCTTTCCCTTTCATTTTTTTTTCTCATGTTTTCCCAAGGACTTTCCTCTGTCAGGCTTTTCAAAAAGCCCTTGAGAGAGGTGAGCTGGGAACTCCATGGGAAAGTCAGCTTTCCCCTGTCTGTGATACAGCTTGTCCTCACTTTGGGAGTAGGGCAGAGAGGTGTGAGACCTTCTGGTGAATCCCTCTTGAGTCACTCTGGCTACTGTTGTTCATCTAAACCTTTGCACAAGTTTGGGAAGGAATGTTACCCAGAGATAATAACCCATTGTTTTAATTGTTCTTACTGTTTTTACACCCAGCCAGGGCTTGCCCTAAATCCTCCTGACTTTAGTGCCACCTGAAGAACAGTTCACTGGATTCAGCTGAGGCAATCAGGATTTGGAGTAACTGTCCTGAAACTGATCAACTGAAGCAGCCACAAATTGTTATTTTATATGCATTTACCCCTCTGGGGGTTCTTGTGTTCAGCCTTTGACTGATGGTTACCAAATAACTCTCGGAGTGTGACATAAAGCTCAACTTCCCCAGAGTTCAGCTCTGTGTGGGGGCCAGGCCGTGCCTGCCCTGCTCCTGAGGGGGCTTTGTCCCTGTCTGTCACCAGCAGTGCCTGCTCTGAGGCTGCTCCTCTGCCACAGTGTGGCACTGTGCCTCTGCTCAGGGCTCTGCAGCTCCCAGGCTGACATTTGGGACTGTGGGAACAGCACCAGCACTTGGAAAACATGGCATTATCCTGTGGGAAAAGCCTGTTGGGGAAGAGCAGGGGGACAGTGTGCAGGTCATGGGGAAGTCTGAGCCCTTCATGCAGTTAAGGTGCAGCCTGGTACCAGGACACGTTCAGGGAGTGCAGAAAAGTCAATTAAGCAGATCTTTACACATGGCCTTGATGAGGCAAAGAGTTTCAGGGGGTTAAAATACATTGGTGTGATCTGAGTGACTGCAATAACTGCTGGAATGCTTCCCCCAGGGAGAAGACGGAAATGATCCGCTCCTACATCCAGGAGGTGGTGCAGTACATAAAGAGGGTATGTCAGGCCAGGGGATTCTGCTGCTTCTGGGGGGATAAAATGTCACCTTTCATCTTTTACATTATATTCAACTGCAGATTCTAGGCTTCAGCATAAAGATTCTGCACCTACTGATTTTTAGCAGATGCAGTGCAGACTTTGCTTCACATTCCAGTTAGAGGAAAACTGGGATTTCACACAGCTCCTCATTAATTGTTAGTCAGCATTTGGGGGTGGTGCTGAGGAGGGAAGATTTTAATACAATTTCATCTTTGAATATCCTGTGTGTATTCATGGAAAATGCATCCATTTTTGTAATGGGCTTGCTGTCTCATGGATGCAAAGATTGCATAGGGAAAGTCAATGAACATTTAATTGCAGAGGATATTTTAACTTTAATTGCATTTGTACAGTTACTGAAATGTAAAAAGCATTTTGTGAGTTCTGTAAACACAAATTAAAGAATTCCATTACAATTGTTAGCTTTTCTGAAGCTCCAGGTGGTTGACACCAGGCTGAAATCATGCACTGCAGTGCTTTGGGGTGTAAAATCACTATGGAATGTATGCAGCCACTGAACTCTCCTCTTAATTTCAATGCAAAGAAAGTTAGGTTCAAAAGTTGGCCCATTTTTGCTTAGGAGAGCCTTGATTTAGGAAGCAACCAAAAGAACTAGCAAAATAATTATTAAGTGAAGCCCAAAAGTTCTAATTTAATACCATTAGAAGTCTGCAGTCAGTCCTTTAGACATTTCTGATCCTGAATCTTACATGTGAAATCTGGTATTTCATGTCCACACCCAACTATTGAACAGTTGTGCTCAGGGATGCTCGAGGCAGTGGTGTGTAATTTGTGTGATTTTATACTGGAACTGTTCATAGTTTTGATGATAATGTTTTAATTTTGATGAGTGGAATGTTTGTTGGGGAGGAGGTGGGAGAGTGAGGATGTGCAATCCATGAAAAAAAGGTTCTCTGCTCTTTTCTGACAGCTAGAAGATGCTCAGAGTAAAAGGCAGGAGAAACTTGTAGAAAAACACAAGGAGATTCGTCAGCAAATACTGGATGAAAAGCCTAAGGTAAAGAGTTTTTGAACATATGTTACACTGCTAAAATTGTCCTTCAGGAGAGAAAGAGCTCTTGCAGCAGGTAGGCTGATGTTTAAACATGAGAGAATCCACTGACAGCACCAGAGCCACGCTCACTGACACCCAGGGTGAGAGAAGTCAAGCAGCAGCCTGGTGTGGGCACCACCTCAGGCCCAGATGTCGTGGGATCAGGGTTATTTTCCAGCACTCAGGTTGTTCAAAAGCTGTCGGTGTAAAAGGTGCTGTGACCAGCAGAGTGTGCCCTTCCCTCCCCTGTGCCTGAGCTGCACAGAAGCAAAACACAGTTCCCATTGAAAGGAAAAAGAGATATCTCCTTAGCATGCTGCCCCCAGGTCCTGCTGACCATCCCTCAGGATGGATTTCTGTGGGAAACAATGAGCTTTTTTTACAATAATAGTGCTTTGTATTCTACATTGCTTGCTGGATTTCCTCTATTTGATTTTATGCACTGCATCTACATGTAACATTTTGAAATGCTTTTTTTGATCCTTAAGCCTGGGAGCTCACTCTTGCTCCAAGTGGGGTTGGTGGCAGTTTTGCCACCAACTTCAGTGGAGAATGTTCAGAGTCCTGCACTTGTACTGATTTTCCTGTAGGAAGACCTAGGTATAATCAGACTTCACAAGGAGGGAGACTTGTTTTCAGCAGGGTTCATATCCAAGTGTAATTCTTCACAGTCCACTGTGTCATGTCTGCTTTCATTTTCTTCTCTTGCTCAAACGTGTGTCCTTGGCTTCAGTTCTCCTTCCTTGTCTGTGTCCACAGTCCCAACGTTTCTGTGCCTGTGTTACAGCTTGAATTCTAGCACTGGCTGTGAGTTGATCAGTGTTGTCATGTCATCTCTGTGAAGTAGCCAGAGAATAAATTAGGCTAAGGGCTGAATAGCCAGAAGTTTACAATAGTTTGGGAAAATAAAAATGTTTGCATTTCCAGTTTTCTAGTCATCTTTTTTAAATCATGTTTATAAATAAGCTGGAACTTCTTGGTGTTGTGGGCATCTAGGTGTAAGAAGTATACATATTTTTATGTTTGGTGCTGTAGGATCATGAGTTTATCAGGCTTGTGAACTGCAATTTAAACACTGGAATTTAAAATGCCAAAAAATAATCAGTTAGTGCTTCGAACACCAGCTTTTCCTGGATCCTTGGGCACTCAATTATTCTGTTTGGCTGTATCCTTCTTTTTTTTAGTATTTTATTTTTAATTTATTGATGTACTGAGGGGTAGCATTGAGCACTGGAAATTTGTCGCTGAGGACTTGAGCTGAATTTCTGAAGGTTGTGCTGGCCCAGCCATGTTTGACTCTTTTCTCAGCTCTCTCTGCCCAGTGTTAGGTCCTGGCACAGAGCAGCTCCAGATCCCTGGCTCTGGCCACAGTGCCAGCTCCTCACCCTGCCCTCCCCATCCCTCCTCACAGGGATGTGCTCACAGGGTCTGGCTCCAGGGCTTTTTCCCTTTCCCACACACTGAAACGGGCACTGGGCTGAATTTATGATGGTTTGTGCCTCCTGCTTGCATGAGAGGGTTTAGGGAAAACATAATTACTCATTTTATTAAGTCTCTTTTTATGTTTTGCTCCGTGTCCATATTTCATACCCATATTTGCCTCCTCAGTGACGGGGCGGATGATATAAAATAGATCAAATGATTTCCCAGCTGAGCAGAGCTGATGTGTTTTCTGCAGGCAGCAGCCTTTCTGGGGGCTGCTTTTTCAACAGCCCAGGCTCTCCTGCTTCAAACACCCACTGAAATTTATGCTGGCTGTGTTAAAAGGCTTTTCTGGCAGCATCAACTCAGCCCCAAACAAAGAGTTTAATATATTAAGAGGGAAAGAATTTTCAGTGTTCTCACCAATAATTCCACTGGAGACAGATCTGCTGTCATCCATCACTGCCATTTGGTTATTTATTAGTGCCTCACAGTTTGTTGTGTTCTGACTCTGCTCAGAGCTCTTTCCCAGCCAGGGAGGATTTCGTGTCACCAAGTGTTGCCAACACTGCCACAAACTCTCACATTTTGTTGGCTTTTCTCAAAGTATGAATTTGCAGCTTCCTCTCTTGTGGTGTGTGTAGGGCACCAGGAGAAAATTTGCCTTTGACTGCTGTCATTTTAGGCAACAGGTTTTAGAAACTGCACAATTGGATGCAAAATAGTTCCCTGTCCTGGAGGCCTTTTTGTTTTGTTTAAAATACCACATGGTTAGCTGAAAGTGCTTAACTCAGGACTGATTTACACCCCTAAGCTCTGCCTCTCTCTCATATATGTAATTTCTTTCTAGTGTTTGGATGTGAGACTGTTTTGCAGCTTTCATTTGCAGGGCTATTGTATAAGCAAAAGCTTTTTTTGCTCCTGTGAGAGTTGGAGATTTTCTGAACTGGTACTTTTAGGCAAAAGGTTGGAAACAGCTTCCTGTGGTCCTGCAGGAGTGGGACAGGCATTGGCTTTGGTGAGCCCAGAAGGTGCTTCTGTGTCTGTGTGGGTGATGACAATATCTTTGTGACAAACTGATCTGTGGCACTGCAGGAACTGAGTGTTACAGTCAGGTCTGTGTGTGTGGAACCAGGCCAGCCCCTCACACAAACAGTCTTGGGAAAGGAGACTATCACCTGTTGAGAAGTCAAATGCTGACTTGCCTCTGGATAAAAACTCCCTAACTTGCCATTTTAGTGAAATCATATGGGAAACAAAGTTGATTCCCTCCAGCTGGTTTTTCCTAAATGTATCATTACCAAGCAAGGCCATATTGTATTTTCTTTTCTCTCCCTCCTTGTTTTTCCTTACATTATCTACTGGCAGCTCTATTATCAGCAACAACTTGTATTTTCTTTCTCTCCCATCCTACTGCTTTGTCTCCTCCTCTTAGTCACTGATTCACATTAGGCTTGTCCTGTCCTTATCTTCTTCCCCCTGGGCATCTCTCCTGCCTGCAGAGAGCCAGCTCTGTGCACTGCATTATGTCAGAGCAGGGTGTGATTTTGGATCCTGCCCTCCAGCACGTCTGGCACCTGACATCTGAGCACAGGGAACATCCAGGATGGGCACGGCCACAGTGTCTCAATTGCTTAGTCCTCAACAGCTTGTGCATCAAATTAAACACAAATCAAGTGCATTTCCTTCCCCCTGCACCCTTGCCTGCAATTCCATTGTAATTACAAAAATCAATACACGTGAGACATGACAAGGAATTAATTCTTTTCCTGAGAATCGACTCAGTTACAGTAAATAGACCCAAGCCTCCTGTACCTGGAATCAATGAGAGTTTTGTTACCTGTGCTCATGGTCAGAGCTACACTTGGATCTCAGTGGAATCTGAGACTCCTGTGCTCTTGCACTCAGCTCCTGCTCTCAGCAGAGTTGTCTTTTGGGATTCTTTTGGCTCCAGCATGTTCTTACAGCCCCAGCTGTCAAGGGAGGTGTAACTCATGTGGTTCCTCAGTTTGCAGCCCATGTTTCTGCCCACAGCTGCTCTGCTCTGCACAGCCCCAGCACAGCCAAGGGCTGCCAGGTGGTCTGGGCTTCTGGAAGGATGTGGAAAAACCCACAGTTCAGGGTGGGGCTTTGTGGGAAAAGGTCCAGGAGATCTACAGAGGCACCAGGAGCTGAGCAGACTTTATTCTGAGTGTTGCCCCTCTGTGGTCTTTCAAGTGAATTAAGAGAATTTTCAGCCTTAAGGTATGAAATTCCGTTTTCTCCTCAAAAAGTGTAATGAAAGCAATTTTTAAAAATTATAAATCTGTTCTTGTTAATGGAAAATACAAGCACCTGATGCATACTAACTCACTTTCCTACATTCATTATCTCCCAGTTTGGCACCTGTTATTAATTGCACCCCGTGGGAGTTGACACTTCCACATCCAATCAAAAATTAATATTAACAGTGTACCTGAAAAATTCATGAAGACACAGAATGATACATATTCAAGTTGCAGAGCAAAATCAACAAGATGCTGATCTTTTACAGCAGTAGAGCCTCTCATAACTCCAGGGCTGCAGCTTTGGTGCTTCAGGTGGAACTCTGTGATCACCTGGTGCAGGTGATGCTGTTGAGTTAAATGGAGCTGTTCCCTTCCTGTGCAGGAGGGCCAAACAGCAAATGTGTCCTGCAGCACTTGTAGAAGATATTTCAGCTGCCCTCAGAGCCCATCTCTGCTCATCTGGAAGGGAGCAGCCCTTAGGAACTTTGATGAGTATTCCAGTGTCACTTCAGCTCCCTGTTAACTCACAACAACAATGCTCTGTCCACCACAATCCCCTTTTTATCCTTGACACCTCTGCAGGAAGCCAAGCTGTCTTTTGGGCAAGCTGCACTTAATTCAAACACTTCCAGATGCATTCCAGTTCAACCACAGGCAAAACTTCAAGAATTTTGGGGAGGGAGTTTGGAGGAAAAGGTTATTTGAGTTTACTGGGATTCATGGGACTTGCCTGGATTTGGGTTGGACAGGGGTAAGTTGTCCTCCCAAAAAATTAGTATTCAGACTCATTGCAAAAAAAACCCCATAAAAATTATTTGCTAGCCTGTGTAATATTTGAAAAGTTCTTCTTTTATTTTCTCCCTGTTTAGGTAAAAATTTCTTATGTTAGTTCATTCAATTTTAACATTTCCAGACTTTAAAAAGAAATCTGTCTTCAATCTGTGGCTGCTAAGCTAAAATGATTTATGGCATCATCTGCCAAAAAAGCAGAGGATTAAGAGGATTGAAATAATTTACTGTTTGTTTCTCTGTTCGGCTCTGGGTTTTGCTGCTTGTGTATTCATCAGAGGGGAATAATAAAATGTTTCTCTACCTCATTAAGTAGGCAACAGCAGAGAAATGAATGGAATTTTCATAGCTTCAGTGACCAAGAAATATTTAAAAGGAATATTTAAAAGAAAAAGATTAAAATACAGAGTGAGATTTACAAATCTTCCTGTGACTTGATCTGGATCTGGAAGTGGCATCTTCCCACTTCTGTATTGGAGCTTGTGTGTGAATTTTGGGATGCAGTATTCACAGCCCATTCCCTGCAGGATCTTGGCTCTTTGCTCAGCACCTCTCAGCCTCCAGCCCTGAGTGAGTGTCAGCCCAAACTTCGAACAGCTGAAGCCCCAATGGGATTGAAATCTTGTGTTGGGGCAGTTGCTAAGCTGTCCCCAGTTCAGAGTATTATTTGGGGGAAGTTAGGCTGGTCCCTTTTTTTCTGTTTCTCCCAATGCAATAAACACTGCAGAATGCACTTTGAGCCTGTAAACTGAGTAGTAAATAATCTCACTTCACTTGTTAAAAATAAATAGGCTGACCTTTATCCTATGCCAGTTTTATACCAATAAAACTTCCTTAAGTTCTCTGAAGCAACTGTGACATGTCACAGGCCTGAGATCAAAAGAATTCAGTCCAGTAACAGGATGCTCAAAGGATTATTTTCAATTTGGGCCTTGCTTGTTTACATTTTTTTTTTTCACAAATCCACATTTTAAATGGTTGTTTATTTTTTCCAGCAGAATAAATATTGCAGTGTGAGAATAGGTATCAGGACACAAAAGATACATCTAACGTTTTGAGGTGATATTTATTGTGTTAATTGAATGTCTTCAGTGTAACTCTTACATGTACACCTTCTTGGAAAGATTAATTTTTAAATCAACAGCATCACATTTCCAGTGTGAATATGCAAAATGCTTTTTAAATTTTTTAATTGAATTCTGATATCACTTTCTTTTAAATAAAAATGTCACAAGCTCTTTGTAGGAAGAATGTAAATGTAAAGAAATACTTTGATGAATGGGATACATGGAAAAATGTGACAAATTTAAACTGGAGTTTATTGATAGAGGGAGATATTTTTTCACACATGGATCATTTTACTGGAAGCTAGAGAAAATCTTAGGTTTGCTCTGGAGCTGCAACAAAAGGGGAAATAAATTACCTGAAAGGGCAATTTTTTTTCAGTTTTGCAGTAGTGTAAATCAGAGGGAACATAATCAAGTTACCAGTGTCACTGGTGATTTAAAGATATTAGTGAGGTCCATAATGGAGGGCATGTGGCAGCCAGACCTGATTTGTGAGGATTACTGAGATCTTCCTGGATAACATGCTGATAAATTAGAACTCTGAGGGTGTTGGTGTTGGGGTTTTTTTAAGAACAGTGATTTTAGAATCCAGCTAGTTTCTGTGGACAAAAGAGCTCACAGAAAATTATTTTTTTAAAAGGCACAAATGTGAGAATTCTTCCTGCAAAAAAAAAAAACCCTTCAATGATTTGGGTTTTTTCTAATTTGCAAGGTGAATCTGTTCTGTATTCTACCTGTCTCAGGTAAGCACATTTCTCCTGTCCCAGCCCACGTTGATTAGTTGGTTAATTGGCCTTCCTGATGCAAAATGATGAAATCCAAAGTGGAGCTGGGACTGTCCTGCTTTCCAAGCTGTTCCCCACTGGTGTCCAGCTTGGTGAGGCTCAGCCAGCACTGAGAGGGGGCCCTGCTGCTCAGGATCTCCACGTGGCTGGAGGGAAAGCAGAGGGAGCTGCTGTTCCCAGAGGATCCCCAGGTTCCGCCTGCCCTCGGCAGAAGGTGCAGCCACACCTGGGGACAGTGCAGGGCTGAGAGGCACAGATGGTTTGGGCTGGAATCCAAAAACCCAAAAACCCAAACCTTAAACCACCTCATCCCACCCCAGCCATGGGCAGGGACACCTCCCACAGGGCCACAGGCTGGAATCCAGCTTTGCATCCAACACCAGCCATGGCAGCAGGAGCAGCGTGTCCACCCTGCTCCTCACTACCCCTGCTGGCTTCTGCACAGCCCTGGAGGTGCTGGATGGCAGCACGGGTGAGCCCAGCTGGGTGTGACTAATGAGCACTAAAGAGGTTGTTACTTACCATGATGCAGATAAAAAATGTGTGTTCCCAGGTGATGGTGGCCCAGTGCTGTCAGGATCCATCAGCCTGAGGGAACAGACCCTGTTTCCTTGGAGCTGGGGGGTCCCAGAACAACCCCAACAGACCCACTTGGTAAAAGTAAGGGAATTGCTTCATTTGCAGGGTAACAGATTTTACAATACTGCACTGCTCCTCTAATTCTGAATTTGAGTCACAAAGCAGATCAATTAAAGGGAGGAAAGTGAAGTCATGAATTGCTATTAGAATGATCAGTAAACACTAAAAAGTACCTTTTTTTTTCCTTTGTAACACAGAGTCATAGATGGTTTGTGTTGGAAGGTTCCTTAAAGACCATCTTGTTCCAACCCTCTGCCACAGGCAGGGACACCTTCCCCTAGACCAGGTTGCTCAGAGCTCCATCCAGCCTGGCCCTGAGGTCTTCCAGGGATGGGGCAGCCACAACTTCTCTGGACAAATATAATTTCCATAAGCAGACCTAACTTCTAATTTTAACATCTGTGAATAGCTGATCCCTCTGAAAACAAGTGAACTTACTATGTGGGGAAAAGTGCAGTGTGTTTCTCCATAGACTGAAGATAAAAGTGGAGAAAGGGTGTGAAAAATCAATATGTAGCTTCTTTCTGCAAGGTTGAGTTCAGGATGATGACATTCTGCATGTTTTCTCTGCAGAAGTTGCTCCTCTAGGCACTGTAGGTGGTTAAGGGTGACAAGAAAATGCCACCCTGGAGTGAGCAGTGGAGCACTGAAAGGTTCCTTACCTGTTCTGTGTGTCCTCTCAAATACTTCCCCCTGCACTGTTCCATTCCCTGCCCAGCCACAGAGCTCCTTTGTTGGGGTTAGGGCTGAATGGCAGCTGTCACTCAGTCCCTGCACCCCTGTGACCCCCTCCTGCACTCCCTGTGCTTCCACATTTATTGCTTTCCACGGCAAAAAAATCCCAGAGCAGGGACAGGTGGGCAGCCAGGTAGAAGTGCCTGTGAGAGGAGAGAGCACAGAGCTAACTGCTGTGTTAGCATTGTGCTCTCTGAGGAGAAAACAACCAGAAGTGATGCTAAAAAATTTAAGAAGCCAGGGACTGCAAATGTTTTGTGTCAGGATGTTTAGCTTAGAGTGTTTAATATTTAAGTCTGCCCAGAGAGGTCTGTGCTGTGGAAATATTTGTGATTCTGCAAAGGCAAGTGCTTTGCATGCTGAATCTCAGGGAGCAACAGGGCACCACAACCTGTTGACTCCCCTTCCCCTTTTCATGAGCTGGGCTGGCACTCCAGGAAAATCCATGAGAAAACACAGGCTGAATTATGGATGGGGTGTGCATAGATAGAGAGTTTCTAATGCATGGCAGCACACAGAGACATTTCACAGTGCACACACAGCACCATCAACACACTCATGGGCTCTCAGACCGAGCCAGAAACTGCCACAGAGGCACAACCAAATTCTCCTGTACAACTGTGCTCATCATTGCTGCAACAGCAGCAACATATTTCTTAATTATCAGACCCTCAGTGCAACATGACAAATGACACAAGATTCAGTTTGACACAGCTAATGGAAAAGTGTTGAAAGAAATATTAATGCTTAGTATGTGAACTCATTAGAGAGGTGCTTTAAAATGCATGAAATGGGGGGAAAAATGTGTTCTTTAATGAACAGAGAAATAAAATCAGTGGTCCTGCAAAGATTGTAGTGTACAAACAGCTTTGTGGATGCAAGTCATTTGTCAGGAGAATGACAATGTTTTTGTGCAGAATCACCCTGCAAAGCAGAGGCACTGCTGGAAATAATGCTGGGTGTCTGCACAGGAGGGACTGCTGCAAGTTGCTTTAACTGTGGGTGATGGGTTCATCTTACACTGAGACCCTTCAGCATGATAAATACACTGTTGCAAAGGGTAACAGAAATAACAAAACTAGTGTTAGAGTTTCAAAACTATACCTGATTTTTAAAGTGTATTAAAAATCATGCATAGCTTATTTTGGGGAAGGATTTTTCTTTTTAGAAACAACAAAAATAAGAAGAAAATGCTGTTGTTTCAAGGTGCAGTCTCTTCCCCAGGAGGTTAAGAGTACTGAGCTTGGTAGGGGAAGAAAGCCCTGCACATCCAGAAGGAAGAAAAAGTGGCAGGGAAACATTTCAGCCCCATTTCCACATTGTTTGCCCTGCTGCGTGGGTGAGCTTTCAAGGGTCTGGCAGCCCTCTGGAGTCAGTAGCAGAATAGCTGGGAAAGATGTTCCCTGGAAAGATAACTTTTCATTGAATTTCTCCTGTGACTCACTTGCAACAAATCAGTGTTCCCTATCAGAGGAGTTCCACAGGATTGCTGCAGCTGCACAGTCCAGGAGCTGTGGGTGATGACAGTCCATGGCTGGACTGGAGTGACTCAGTGAATTCCCATTATTCAGCCCTTGTTTGGAAGGAGGTTTTTGCCAAGAGAATGTGGAGTGTGACTAAGCACCTAAACTGTAGCTCTGTACCTGAAAATGATCTCTTTTGTGGAGACCCAGAGATCTGTAAGCTCTGTGTGGAATAAATGGATGTGCCTGGGAAGGGGAGGACTAATCCAGACATGGTTCGATACAGAAGTCAGGCTCTTGGATGGTCTAGGGCAAATTTACATTTTCTAACATCTTTTAACATTGCAACCAAATCGTGTAACATTGAGTTTGCCAAGTCATGAGGGTGGTGAAAGTTCAAGATTTTTGTTCTTTTTGATTTACTCCCTAAAAGAAATGAAAGAAAAAGCAGTTTTGACATTCATGTGATAGAAAAATCCTTAGAAAAAACTTACTGACTATGGGACAGAAAATCTCAGTCTTGATTCATTCAATGAACTTTGCAGCTTTCCAGGTTAACCCCTGGTTTATAGCAATAAAGCCATTCACTAAAGCTTATCAGGTTTAATATTACCCTGCTGATAATGCAAGGAAGTCTCTCAGCCCTTTTTATTCCTTTATTCCTTTTATTCCTTTTTTTATTCTCTTTACTTCTCATTTTCTCTGTATCCCCAGTTTCCCCCATTTTACCTGCTCTCCTACTTGTCCTTCTCCACCTTGCATTGAGCTTCTTTTCACAGTATGTGGTTTCCTTCTCATAGTCTTTCTATAGACCTTATTTGCTTACACCTCTTATACTCCTTCCTCTTTGCCACCACTTGCTGCTATTAAATTTCAAGGAGTCTCTACAAGTACCTGTGGGGATGGTGTCTCTTTCAGATGAAACAGCACGTTTGAAGGAGCAGCCTGAAGGGGAGAGGTGTTAAAAGAGCTGCCATGACGTGGTCTGCATATTTGTGAGCTTGACTGGGACCTGAAACCTTCTATCAGATAAAAGAGATGATACACAGGTTACAAAGATGTATGGAAAATACTCCAGGTGTGGAACAGCTCCAGTTCCAGAGACAGGGAGCTGCCTAATGCAGATCAGCCCATCTCAGAGTGCCTGGGTCACTTCCCCACTGCACAGGAGGCACCTGGGTCTCTTAGGCAGAGCCAAGGTGAGCACCCTGGGCACAGAAACATTGGGAAAAGGCTCCCCACTGCTGTGCTTTGGTTTTGAGAGGGCCAAACATACCCAGAGTTTAGAGATTAGAGACTGAATTTCATTGAATACAAAACTTTGTAGCTTATATTTTCAGCATGTCTAAATCTAAACATATTTGTACCAAAACCCTTCACTGTATATTTCCCTTTCAGACCTGATCAGCCATTCACACAGTCCTATTCATTGTCAAAGACAGTCTCCGCCAATATTCTACATTTCCTTTGATTTCTTTCACATTTCTTAAAGCAAGGTGACTGCTGACAAGCAATTACATGCTAGTTTTAGTGTAACAAACATCCTTGATTTATACATCAAGGAAGCCCAGACCCCACTTGGCAACAGAAACAGTCCTCAATTAGGATGAGATAAAACAAGAAAAGCTGATTTCTGTGGTACCATAACATCACCCACTTGCTTTTTCTCTTGCAAAATGTGCTCTGCAAATTCACATTATAGAACAGACAAAATGTGTGTAGGAATGTGCAGATATCATAAAGCACATCACACCAGCAGTGTTTTACATCTGATAGCCAGTTACACTGAGAATTACATCTTCAAAGGTGCTGAACAGACCCACAGGTTTGTCATCCAAGACACTGGTCCCCAAAGAGCAGATAAAATTGTCTTCTGACATCTGAAGACTCATAAATGGAGCATTACTTAGGAGCCAAGCTGTTACCTGTAACCTCACTAACCTGGCCAGCATGAATTTAATCACAGTATAAGGAAATGGAGTAGGTGTAATCCATTTGTTTATATTGATGAATAAACGTGGGTTTCTATATGTAATAGTAAATATTGGGCTATGTGTGCATATGCACACATGCTCACTAGCTACATTAAGAACATGCATATGTTATAATTTTAGGTTTAGTTTGGTATGTACATTTTAGATGCATCTGTTAAACTGCAGTTATTCACAGCCTTGCAGGATGAAAAATTCACTATCATAAAATTCTGTTAGTGATTTTCAAACTGGCATGATCACCATGCTAATTACTGTGTGATTCAAACCTTCTTTTTTACTTTTTTTTTTCCCTGTCCTGTAAAATTGCCTGCTTAATATTCTGGTTCCCTTCTAGAAAGATAATAAATGAGGAAAAATTTTTCCTGCCCATTGGGAGCCTTCCTTGGCTGTGAACACACAGAATGGCACAAGGAAAGGGACCTCAGGCAATTGATGGAAATCAAAGGTTTGGTCAAGAGAAGGCAACACAGAGCACTGAACATGCTTTTCACAGCTCAGGGGGGAGCTGTGCTGGAGCATATCTGGGGTAGCAGCTGATCAGTGATTCACGGGCTCATCTCCCTCCTTTCACCCTGTAGAAAGCACAGAGTTATCTGTGTACCAACCTCCCAGCTCCAGTAACAGGAATTACCATCATCCCTGCTCATCTCTTATGAAACTGCCCTAATGCCCCTTGAATTGTGTTAGGGATTTGTTAGGTTAAGCACATGGGAGATTTTGAGGTGTTCAGATAATAAAGGGTATATAAATGCAAATTAGACAGTAAATATAAGAGGAAGTCATAGAGGGTTTCACTGAGAATTATCTGCTAGATAAATTCTCTTCTCAGCAAAGTGCAGTGGCTCTTCCCTCCTAGGAGAGGCTCTTTGCAGTGTTAACAGGTACCTCCTTCTCAGAAAGAGCCCAAACAGATTTATCTCCTCAGCCCAAAGATTAACACATCGTCAGTAGTGACAGATTGCAAAGCAGGGAGATGGATTGGCAGGGGAGAAGACAAGTGAAGCATCAAAATGTCATCCTGCATTCATTATGTCTTCGGCTTCCCAATTAATGCACAGAATCTCTCCTCTTAATGGAATCGTTACCTCTAGAGCTGCATAAACCATTCTGGCTAACACTGTTTAGTTTTCCCTCCTGTTCATTGTGAAAACCTAGCTTGATGGCTTAAAAACAAATGTTCCCTTTCTCCCATCGCTTTCCTCTTCCATTTTTCTAATTGGAAATTACATTTTTAATTTGCTTTCATGTTTATTATTCCAGCATTCCTCCTTCCTGGGATTATCTAGATGCCTTTGCCTCTCCACTTGCCCCACCTGGTGTGGGGGATAGGGAAAGCTCCATCATTGAGAGCTTCTTGTACCAGAGTTGAGATTAACAGTGCTAGTTCCACAGTCCCACACTCTTTGTTGTGTTGATGCAGTAATGAAATGCATTTTCTGTTCCTGCACTGAGTTTTCTGCTACATTCTGGTATATCCTGGTAAGCAATTCCTGCTCCTGCAGACAAGGGGAACTGACTCCTTATTGCCTTAATTGTATAATTACTCTGTATCCACCATCCCCTGCTCAGCTCTAGAGTTGTGTAAATACATTTATGGACTGATCAACACCTCCAGTGATTCGAGCTCCTGGGTTTTCCTTTCATTTTTATCTTTTGCTGAAGGGTATCATCCCAACATTTATTATCTTCTTTACACATGGAGTACAAAAGCTTTGTAATGATCACCTTGACTATAATGCTGCTGTGTCAGTGCTCCCCCAGTCACCCTTCCCTCACCCATTTCCATCAGATTCACTTGCTGTTTGTTGTATCATAAGAAAAAAATGTTGCATTTAGAGCTGATAATATATTGTGAGAAAATACATTTTGTATTGGTTTGTTGAGTTCATTGTCTGCCTCGCTTGCAGATGATGTTACTCACTATGCAGAGGGCACTTAGGAATGGCCTTTCTGGCTGATTGTTCTCCACCAAAAGCTGTGTTCTCCAATAACTTTCGTGGTGGCTTTTCAGGTCAAGGCTTCTATTTCTCCCCCCAAGAGCTGGGCAGTTATTGTCTGGTGCACAGGCCTGTGACAAGATGCAATATTAATAACACAGCAGGGAAAATCAGAAGTGTATTATTCATGTCATGAGAAGAGTCACAGTTTGGCCTATGTTTTATATGAAAAGCTGCTTTCAGAGCAGTAACTGATCCTACTCCATCTTTTGCCTTACCAGATTTACATTTTCCTGAGCAAGTATATGGATAAGATGATCTCTACTGTCCCATACTCTGTGCAACACACTCCTGTTGTAGTATGTGAACCACAAATTGCTCTTATTTAATAAGAGTTTTCCAGTCTCCTTCTCAGCAGACACAGGATTCCACAGTATTCTCTCTCAGTCCTATTTGCGCCTTTTGCTGCTTTTCCTGCCACTCACACTCAAGTCCTTCATCCACAAACCAGAATTTTCCTGAGTGCCTGTGCAGCCCTGACTCTTTAGTTACCTCAAGGGTGGCTTTTGAGACACCAGCCCTCAAGGGAGCCTTCCCCCAGCATCCCATCAGCATGCCATCCTGGCTCAGGAGGAAAGGGAGAGATATCCAGCAGCAGTTACAGGTTATGTATTTCTTACTCATTTCACAGAACATTTAGAAATGTTTTAAACTCTTGGCAGCTTCTGTTTCACTTACAGGGGTCTTTATTAATGTGCAAGTAGATATGGAATTTGGGGGGGTTGTCTCCTGAGCCTGTTAATTGGTAAAGAAACAAAATTTCTAACCCATCTTTTAAGTGCCTCCTTTAGCTGCCTCTTAACCAACTTTTAACCCACAAATGAATCAATGTCTCTCCTCTTTCTTTTTTTACAAGTGTCTTGCACTTCTGTCTTTGATACAGAATACAATGTTGGAATTCACACCAAAATGTTGCCCTTGACCTCCCTGTGACTCCTTAATTCCACTGAAATTGCTTACTTGTTGTTGTTGGGTTTCAGTTTCTATTATCCACCCATAAAAACTTAGGATTCAATTCCCTGGGAATGACATGGGGGATTATTTCTGTGGAGTTATGTTCAGTTATTACATTGATCCCCAGCAGTTCATTGCACATTGCAATATTAATACTTGGGATCAGCTTGTGGCCTGAATAGAAAGCAGCTCTTTTTGGGGGCTCACCACTGAGACAGGATGTGGTGGTTTCCCTCTCTCCTTTACCTGCTCTGCAGACATTTGTTCTCCAGTGCATTTTCCTGAAGGATTTTGTGTCCCTGGCCTCCTCAGGACACTCAGCCAGAGGCAGCAGACAGCCCCGGTGCCTCAGCAGAGCTGCTGTGCCTCGTTCACAGAGCTCAGAGCAGCCTGAGCTTTCCCTGGATCTCAGCCCATCAGATGAAGCAGTTTCTCTTCTGAGCTGCCAGGAGTCAGGCTTTCCCAGTTTCCACTTTTTCCTTGTCCTTCCCCAATTTGTACTCTTGCACTGCCAAGCTCTCTTGGCAGCTCGAGGTGAAGTGCTGTTGAAACACTCTCTGTTGTTACAGGCCCCATGGAGTGGTTTGGTTTTTCCTCTGTCTCAATTTCACAGCAGAAAAGTTTCAATCATTTTCAGGGTGTTCTTGACCCCTACAGCTGGTGCTTCCTGCCATTCAGGGACATGGGGACATCAAGAAATCCACAGGGATTTCTCAAATAACAGTGACAGGGAGGTGCCCACAGGACATGCAGAATGATGAAAAGCTGCTGGAACAAGGAGCCTGGATAAACTGCTCATAAATGGCAACAAGTTGTCCTGGTTTTTCTATACTGACATAGAATATTTGATGAGGGGGTGTTAATTTTTTTATTATTATTCATACTTGGAGGTGGAAATTTTCATTCTTATAAATTGCTGATTAAGTGCAATAACTTTCAAGCTGGTATCTGTCTTTTTAATATACTGAACTTTTATATTTGTTGCTTTTGGCTACTGTGCTTTAAAAACATCCAACACATCAAATCAGTCTTTTACAATAATTGGGTATTTGGGCTTACATAGGCTGAAAGTATGATTTCCAACACCATAAACTAAAGAATATGGTGCACAGTTCACCATGTAGATCATTATGGTCAGAAGTGCTTTGTGTTTTCCTAATGAATCCATCGTAGCATAGAGAGCTGTAAAGCTCCTAAACAGAAAAAGGTAAAATTCTAAACTCAATCAACCATCTCTGAAGTACTTCAGTGAGTTATGCCCTTTTGCAAATGTTACCTATAATGACATCCAGATTCTCCATCTGGTGTTATCCCATACAGCTTTCTGGATGTTGAATATGCACCCTTTTTATAATTTGAAATTCAGCTGGTGTCATTAACAGCAGAAAACTGTGGGCTGTAATCATCCCATTCTGCACTTCTGAAAGGTTTTGTTTCATTTTAGTTAGTGGCTGAAATCATGCCATCCTCTTTTTCTCTTTTTTTTTTCCTTTTTTTGGTGGCATTCTTGGGGCACTGATAGGCATCATCAGTGTCTTTGAAGAAAATTGCTGTTACTTAACCTGGTTTTTTGTGCCAGGGATTCCTTCAGCTTCCTTTCTTGAAAAAAAGACTGCTGCAACATCAGAGACAGACTGAGTTTGGGTATAAAGATAATATTTCACTGCCTTGTGGGGTTTTTGGGTCTCAGTCTCACACTTACATGGAAGTGTAGAATGTTCTGCAGCTCGTTTGTTAAAGTTTAATGCTGCTGCTCAAACTGGCAGTGCAAGAGTATTTTCATCCTGGGAATATTTCAACCTTTTCACTTTTTCCTGTGTTTGTGTGGATTTGTGCAAATGTGATCAGTGCCAGCTGAAGAACTGGTCAAGTGGGATGCTCTAATTGCATTTCCTCAGATTTTGCATTTCCAACACTTTTATCTTTCCACATTGCTGCACTGTTTAATTCTCTTGAATTAAATGATGAGTCCTAAAGTGAATTTTGATGAATTAAGAGGGCCATGAAATAATGGAGCTGAAGAATGCTCCAAGGCCAGTAGGGGCAGGGATGGAGGTAAAGCTCATCTGCTCTGAATTTAAATACCTACAAGAAACCTGGGCAAGGTTCAAGCCCTCCAAGGGAAGGAAATGCTAGGAAGCATTTCAAATAACCCATTTTTTGTGCCTCCTCTGCAAGAAGACCAACACAGAACTCAACAGATATTCCAGTAGGATCTATGGCACATATTTTGATTAAAAATTAGACTGAGTGTGAGGGGTTTAAATGGTGTCAGCAGAACTGGCCTGAACCTCTCTAATGAAAGAGACAGGCATTACATTTCTGAAGCAAAGGATGGATGGAGATGAACTCTTCTGACAGGTGTGAAGCTTTCTTGATGCATGTGAAAACAAGTATGGGATACCCTCCAAATTGCTGCACCTAATTTTTGTCTGTGAAATGGATCTCTTCAGGAGAATAATTCTTGTGGGTTAGATTAGCTGTCAAAGGAGATTCTTAAATGGCCCTTTACAACAAAAAATGATTTATCTTGGCTATTTTTTATCACTAAATTAATGTGGTACCAGTAGATTGCAGTAGTTTCAAGCTTTTCAATAAACCCCACTAAGTCTTGTACAAGGACTCTTTGGACCTTCCCCCAGACTGTGAATGAGGTCCAATGTGTGTGTCCTCAGGGAATTTCCTGTCTTATAACATGGGTGGACAGCAAGCACAGCCCTTTGCTCAAACAAGGTTTTAATCCTGTGTAAAGAACAAAGGAAGACAAAAAAAAAAACATTAATTCTATTAGGATATATTCTTCATCTCCCAGGGAAAAGGAAACATTGAGAATAGAAGGAAGGAAATGCATCAGAGAATGAGGATATAGACAGTTTGTAGGTGGTGTTGAGGAAAGGAATGTTTGGAGAGATGCAGGAGGAAGATGAAAATTGGGAGGCAAATTTCAGTGTCCCATTGCCTGGCAATACAAAACAGTGCCAAGATGCTCTGGTACAGGCTGTTCCAAGGTAGCTTCAGTTACCCCAAAGTGTGAATCTAAAGTTTAAATAAGATTTATGAGTTGCATTGTGTGCCTTCAATAAAGGAATAAACTCTTTTACTGTTGCATTCATTACAGATGGACATATTTTTTTGTATACATATTTAATCACAAAAAGCAAGGAAAAGCTGTAAAAGTTAAGAATGTTTTACATTTGCATTTCATTAATTCAGGAATGGTTTTGGAAAAACTGAAATTTTAGGAAAGAAATTTAGACTGTAATCATGATGTTAAGTTAAATCCAACCCTCTTTTAAAGAGCGAAAATTGGCATTTTAGTAACAGAGACAAGAAGTGAACTTTACCTTGCATGCCATCAGATGAAATTATTTTATTTTATAAGAATTACTCTGGGAAGAATGATTCAATTTGCACAAAAGGCTCTTGGATGCATTGAGGTGTTTTCTGACAAACAGAGTTTTGTACTACAGATGTGTTTTATTTGTTCTCATCTGAGCTTTACTGAAGGGCATTTCTATTGCATTCCTTTAGCATGGAGCAGCTCTGTGTTTTGATCTCTACTAAGATTTTAAATCTAAAACTTGAATAGTAACTAAGTAAGGGAGAGTAGGTTTTATTGTCAAGAAGAAAGGCAAGTTGTATTTCATCTGTGATTTTGCTTGTGAAAACAAGTTAAAGCCAGGTATAAATCCAAGTTTTGCTTTTTAATGCTGTAAAAGCAAAACTGAGTTTCTGTTGTTTATTTTCTGCTTCACCTACAAACTGCTTGAAGAAACTTTTACTCACAAAAAAACGAAAGGAAAGTACCAATTCCCTTTGCTGCTAATCCATGGAAAATTGGGAAGCATCGCTTTACCAGCAAAGCAAAGAGAAAGGCTGGGATATGGATGTGTAAAATGGCACAGGGACTGGAAAATTGATCCCTCAGAGGTTCAGTTTCCAGGCAGAGCAGGTCCATGCCTGGGCAGAGCTGTCCTGCAGCCTGGGTGGTACATTGGACAGCACTGGGAGTGCCGTGGTGCCTCCCCCAGCTCCCTCCCCGCGGTGCCCGTGGCTGTGCAAAGACCCAAATCAAGGCCACTCTCCTTGGCTTGTGAAGAGAAACATTCCCTGCTTCCCTGAGCAGAGCTGTGCAGGGTGATCCATCACCCCAGCTCACAGCTGATGGGAAATGACAAGGTGTGAGAGGGGAGGGAAGTGTTTTGTGATTAGAGGTGAAACCTGCCTGGCACTGGTTTGTGTAGGGACACAGTCACAGCACTGTCAATTCCCCGGGAACAGCAGAGAGGCAAAGCAAGAGGAATCTTAAAGCAGTGCTTATGGCTTGAAAAAATCACATGGTGGGCAGGCCACGTCCTTTAGTTCTGTAACCATTACAGAGAGTGGGAAAAACTCCTCCTGCTGATCTTCCCCACTTGCCTTTATCCTTCACTATCCTATGGTTTTTAAGGATTTTTTGCAGACTCACTAAACCATGCTTTCTCCAGGCACGTGCTCCCAGACACTGGGTTTGATTGTGTCCTTGTTCTCAGCCATTTCCAAATTGGGAACTGTTTGAAATTCCTGCTACTCGGCTATGGGACTTTGGGCACTTTTTTTTCCCCCTTTTGGCTTATTCTTCATTACAGCCCTAAAAGCACATCCAAACTTGTGGTCAAGGGTGCAGTTCTGAGCAGAGCTGGCGTCAGGCGTGACAGCTCCGCAGCGGTTGTCACTGGAGTCAGGAATCTGGGAAGAGCTGTTTATCTGCAGTGTGATTAACAGGGTGATGCCATGGACTGCGTGCCCAAGCAAACGTTTTGGATACCATAAATTTTTTTGCCCCTATGACTTAATTTAGACATTCCATGTGGCAGTTGAAAATAAAGAATTCCCTGGTGCGCCATTATGGAAACTGAGTTTCTTTTGGCCTTTGCCCAGTGTTATACCAAGGGATCACTTTTAAGGACATCTATTGTAGCTATTGCCTAGAAAAAGCAGTTCAGCCATAATAGGTTGGTTGTGTACACTTTCAGCAAACCTTTAAATATTTATACTTTCTAATTTATGGTATGTGCTCCCTTCCTTAAATAAAGAGCTATCCTGAATATTATCAATCTAACTCTTCCAAAAAAACAAACCAGAGCACTAACCCAAACAAGACTCTTCAATTGTATTGCTATTCTTAGTTTACCCCAGTTCCATACTATTTAAGAGATTTCTTTCCCTTTTGTGATAGTTCAGTGCAGGCAAAGCAGTTGCAAACTCCTGTTGGAAGGATCTAAAGAGCAAGCAAGGATGAGTTTTACTAAATTTATCTCTTTCCTTTAGAAGACAGACTTGCCCCCAAAAAGACCTTTTTCTTCAAAGAATTGTTAACATACTGGTAGCAACTTGTGTTTTCTATGAGAGATAATTAATTTTTAAGTTGAACCAAAGAGGAAAAAAAACCAAAAAACAGTGGATTTGACAGCAGAAATATCAGGGGATGTAACTTCTAATGAAGCATCTCTGTTTACTTTGTTATCATTTAAGGAGACTCTCTTCAATTATGTTTGTTTTTTTGTGGCATCTTGCTTACAAACTGCAGAGGAAACAATTTCCCAGCACAGCGTAGTATCACAGACACCTTGGCCCCTTTCCCACATAACAGCAAATTAAACAGACACTTTGCCCCCTCCACAGACTTTCAAGTCAAAAACCAATCAGATCCAGCAGAGGAGGGGGCTGTTCTCTGCTGAGCAGCCCAGGAGTCTCTTTGATTCACTCAGCAAGTGCTGTCAGGGCTGGGCTGTGTTTGTCCATCAGCCCTGATGGACTCAAGGCACTGGGAGCTGTTCATGCAGTAAAATGTTATGTATCCTTGCAATAGCACTGCTCCTGCATGAAGGTCAGGTCACCTCTGGTGCTTTGGGCAGCCTCTGTCTCTGCAAAGCCCTGGGAGCTTTGCTGTGGGTTAAATTTGTAACAGGGTCACTGCCCAAAGTAGGCTCCAGATGTGTGTCTGGTGCCTGCAGGTGAAGGCATTCTGTACAGAAAGGTTGATGTGGAACAGGAGCTGTGGAATCAGGTCCTCCAGATGGACACAGTGAGAGTTTACACTTGTGCCATGAGGATCAGCTTTTCCCAGGGTCTGAGGCTGATGTACTGCTCAGGACAAAGACATTTGTGTCTGGTATGGCACATTACTCTTAATATTATACTAAACTTCATACAAATACTTCATACAAGTTATTGTTCTATGGATAGTAAAAGCTCCAATTTACCCATAAAGGTTTGGCTTAAAATCTATGTTGGAGCTTCCTTTGATCTAAAAGGAAGAAGGGATTTCTCTGATTTTTCTTTTTAAAAAGTGGTGCTTGGTATTTTTTCCAGAACTGTTGTGCTTTCCTCAATAATGACATAAACCCTATTTTTTGCTACTTCCTTTGGATTACTTTCTGTCTCCAAACTTAATTTATGGCAAAGGAACAGAACTTTTAAGATGTACTGCTTTCCACATAGATCTTTTCTGTAAAGCATAAAAGAGGAAGTAATAGATACAAACTCATAAGCTTATTTTTTCTGTTTGATTGTTTTGATTGTAAAATATTTCTGTTTTCTGTTCCACCCACAACTGGAATATCCTTTCTAGTCATCCTCCCAGTCCTGGGAACTTGCTGGAGATAACACCACGTGTGGCACACAGATAATGTAATGATATATCCTGAGTTGTAGCCCTGCAAATCTTTATTCAGTAATAAACTTGGGGTTTTTTCAATGTCCTGCCAATTTTTTTCACTTACTCTGCCACCTACAATTACCTCATTAGCACTGTCTACATTATGATACAACTGCTTTTCTCTGTGTTTGGCTTGCCTTTCTCATTTTCCCCAAATAAACAGTATTAATATGTGATGGGATGGTTTCCAACCAGGATCTGTCACCTCCTCCTCGTGTAAAATACAATGTCAGACTTGCTTCTCTGCAGGCTTTTTGGGTTCTGTTTTCTCATGGCCTGAAGGATTTGTGCTTTAACAAGCATTCTGTTTTCATTTAGGAGAGTTACTGAGTTGTGTGTGCCCAGATTCACACACCACTGAACTCTCTGAGGGTCTGGTGGTGAACTTTCACAAAAGGAGCTGCTGAACACTTGAGACTTTTAGCAGTTTCTACTGGTGCCAAGGCCTTGAAAGATCTGTCAAAAGCTGAGGAGATTCAAAATGGGACTGGAGACCACTTCAGAAATCAAACATTTTCAGCAATGAAGTTCTTGTTGACTAAAACTTTGACAGGAACTAAAACTTTACTGAAACTTGAATTGCAGGGCTTAGGCCAGTGTCTGAGAGATCAGGACCAGGAAGGTGTGCTCGAAGGTGGGAATTATTTTATCTCTGTCTGCTCTAGAGCTCTTTTTCCTTTGAACAGCCCCTGGTGCCAGCCAAGGGCAGAGGCAGAGCACAGCTCTCAGTCAGCTGTGGGTCTGAGCCAGCCTGGCAATCCTGGCTCTCTTCAAACAATTTGGGGAATCTGGCCTACAGTGACCAGATGTCACTTCCATTATTCTCACATACCTTCACACTGCAGTTAATTCTTGCAGAAATTCTCTTGTCCTGCTGATCCTGTAAATATATCTGTGACTTTGAGGATGGACAGAGAGTTTCCCCATGACTTTTCACGGATTTGATTAGGAACCCTACATGAATTTTGTCTGTATTGTGTCTTTATTTTCCTTCTGTAAAGCAGACACATTACTGTCGTCACTATTTCTTTATGTGGTGCCAGCGTGAGAGTGCCTGGCTCTTCATTAGCTGTCCATATGTAAACCAATAACTTGTAATTACTTTTGAGAGTGCCTTTAGCAAATAAGGAAGTGACACTCACACACTCACAGGCCCTGTTTCAGAAGGAAGTCGGAGGCATCACGCGACTGCCCTGCTGGAGCAGATGTATCTGGGATGCCAAATGTACATGCCACATGTGGGCCAACTATGAAACAAAATTAAAATTTTAATCAAAGTCTCCATGCATTTCCCAAGTATTAGGCAGCAGATTGTGGGGAGTGTAAGTAGGTCACACGTTGTGTTGAGCGATTGTGCTTTGTCCTTTGCCATCTGGCAGCATGAATCAATGTCAGCTGGATGCAAATAGAACTCTGCAAAGGTGACCTTGGCAACAGGAGTGGCCTGCTGAGCTGGGACTGCAGGAGGCTCACCTGCACTCACAGCAATCCTGGCAGGGAAAACCCAAAAGGAAGAGGGATTTGAGTCTAGGAACCCTTATGGCTGCTGCCAGGTTGGGAGTCAGCTGTTTGTCAGTCCATGGAGTTTCAGGTCTGTGGATACTCACATTTCAGTGAATGGCCAAGAATCCACTGGAGTTCAGAGCAGGTGTAAATGAGATGGAAGATGCCAAAAAATCCCTGGTCATTATGGTCAATTGTTCCTAGAAAGAGAGATTCCAGATATTTATTACCCTAGGATATGTTTTTGAGGAAACCTAGCTTTTGAGGCAGTCTGCATTTAAAAGTCTAGGAAGCTTAACCTAGCAAATAGAAGATATTTGTGGCTCAGTTGAAATGACACTGTCAAGACAAATTTAGCTGTGAGTTTTAAATGTGTGAGTCTCAAAAAAAAAAAAATCAATAGACAATTTGAAAAAGGAAAATGATGTCTGATAAAACTTCCTTGTGGTGCTTCCAACTCAAACCAGTACAGTGTTTTTTGTGTATTGATGGCTTTGCTTGGTTAACTTGCATTTTGCTGCCTTACCTTAGGTGTCAATGTTTGAAATCTTTGGCTCAAGCATCTTTCAGAGTGAATTATCTGCATGACAGAATTAGAATCCAGCTCTGATGGTTCTCAGTCCTGTTTTGAAGCCACCAATCCCAGAAAGGAGTTTTGTGGTCTACTCAAGTTTTCCTAGCTGACTGCATTAACAGTGAAGTCAGAGTTTCCCCTGTATGGAAAACAAGGGGAAAGGCAGATTTATGGATTCCCAGGTTCCATGCTATCTGCAAAATGGATTTAACACATGCCAAACCTCCAGCTGAGAGGTTCCCTCGTACCTTGTGCTGAACAGAAGCAGCATTTTTCCTTTGACACAAGGAAATGCTGTGGAGCATGGAAGCCATCAGGTTTCCTCAGCTGCCTTCCCAAGCTGTGACTCATGTGGTTAAAAACACCACGACAAAATCAGAACACAATGCTGCTGTCTGCACACAAGCACATTAATTTAAAACGTGTGGGGAGTAATTGTCTTCAAAATCCAGAGTCATTTGGTTTCTCCAGTTACAGCTAGGCCCTACTGGAGTTTATGGCTTCTTTTGTCATTATTTTTATTATTATTATCATTATTATTTCTGAAAGCATTTTATGGGAACATAGAAACTACTCTTCTTGCACAGCAAATACATCAAAGCACATTTATCTGTTTCTCTAGTATTAAAGCAGGGAAAGTGCTGCTTAGAAGTGTGTGTAAAGCTGTTGTAAGATGGTCAGGATGTGAGCAGGGGCTAGCCAGGTGTTTATACCTGCTAAATATAGGGGAAATATATTCCCATGCGTTTTCAGTAGATGAGAAAAAAATTGTATTTTTAGTACTGAAACTGCCAAGAACATTAATCTAAATTAGTGTGTCTCAGAGAAAGTTTGCAATAACTCATGGCATATATCCACAATATATGGGGCAAGTAGAACATCTAATTTTGCTTTAAGCTTATTTTATTTTGTTATTTTACATAAGTATTATAAATTGATCTGTGACTTCAGGCTGCCTTGGGTATATCTAGATTTGTGATCAGTGCAGAGTGTAAGTTATTTTTAGATGTGAAATGCTCTTGCATCCACAAAGAGTGTGGTTATTCACTGCCATAAATGCGCTGGGGAAATAAGTAATTTCAGGGCTTTGAAGTGGTTTGCAACCATCTTCTTTGACTTTATTGGATTTAAATATTTTCCCAGTTCTTGTGAACTATTCAGTGGTGTGAGTCTGTTTCTAATTGATCACCAAGTCAGACATGACAATGTGACCTCTAGGTTCCAACTCCTGTGTCTGGTTTCAGTTCAAAGAATTTGAAAGCCTCACAAAACTTCATTAAGGGGACTCAAGACAAAATCGTGGTCCCTGCTGAAATTGTGAATTCTTTCTAAAGTTCTCAGTCTGAATGGCAGAGGTTTGAATCAGTGCAGCAGCAGGCATTTCCTGGGATATTACTGGATTCTTGCAGAAATCCATGAAGTTGGATCACGGCGGAGACTCTGGGTACAGATTCATATTCAGAGCAGAGCTCAAAACTCATTAAAGCCCATAGCTGGAAGTGCAAACTTCCATGTGAGCACTGTCTAACAGGAACCAAAGGGAGCAGCAATTCCCTAATAATGTTACAGACTTTGGGAGCAAATGTCATTGTTTCCACATTAGGCAGGAAAGGAGCAGACGTTCAGAATGCCAGACAACATCTGTAACACCTGGAGAGGGAAAATAGGGAACATTTCTGATCGTGCTCCTGTAGGTGTATTCTGTCACTTCCCAGAATCTATTCATTGTGGGGGATTTAAATAATGCTATTTACAAACCAATTGAGTCTAACTTTTACTTTTAATTAGGAAAGTTAATTGGAAAATGTCCTTAGAAATTAGGTTTCTCCCTTGACATGCTGTAAATAAATAAGTTATGTTGGAAAACAAGATGAAGATAAACAAAGGGCTGTTTCAAGCCAGCAGAAAAGGGAGCAGCTTAGTTCTGTGAACAACAAAACTACATTTTATCATCTGAATATCAACACATTAATATTTATATTTATCATTATTAATTTGATTGCATTCTTTTCATAAGAAATGCAGATAGAATAAGTGTTACTGCAAATATTTGCTTGCATTCACATCACTTCCCATTATTACTGCATGTTGCCAATGGTTTGTGCTGCTGAGCAGTTCAGAACTGACCTCAGCTGGGGCAGCTCCCCAGAGCCTGGGGGAAGGTGTCACTGAACAGTTTCAGACTTCCAGCCCTTCTCCAGCAGGACTCAGATTTGCCCCAGGGGGAGAGAACTGCCCTTGTCACTTGGTAATTCCCTTTTGGACAGTATCAGCACTGCTGGTTTTATCAGCTTGCCAGGCAAGCAGGTTGAACTGCTGGAATAAATGAGACTGAAATGTTGCTTTTTGGTCAGAAGTGAGCAGCAATCTGTGGGTTCTGATTCTCTGATCCTCAGAGAACTGTGTCCCAAGTAAGCTGGGTCCAGCACTCACCTCAGCTTTCTGCTCTTCCCTCCCCTGCAGTGAGATAGGGAACCCCAACTTTCTGCCTTATTTGTGGTCCTGCCTGTTAATGTAAATTCTACTTGGCAGCAGATTACATTCATGCACTTAATTAATTTAAGCTACAGCAGCTAACAAGCAGATGCAGAATTTGCTCAGCCATGCCTGCAAGAATGGTATCATCTTGGGGAGAGAAAGGGAGGATTGCTAAGGATGCTGTCTGTTTTAGCTGCACCAATTTAAGTCATCCATAAATTTGAACTGAAATCTTCCATCTGTAAAAAATCTGGGCCTTGAGTCAATTTGAAATACAAGAGCATTTCAGCCTCCTTGTATTTTTCCAGGTATTAGAAAGACTCCATCCCTTCAAGAAATGATAATCTTCATGAATTTGCAGTAGCTCAATGCAGGAAAAAAGGCCCAAAAACCCTTGGCTGGTTCTGCAGGGGCCTCTCACAAACAGACAGTCCCTGCCCAGTTGCTTCTTAAACACAGTTTTCAACCAAAAGAATTATATAAATATTTGAGTAGGAATTAGGCACTTGTACAGTGAAAGACAACTTGAAGTACTTCTCACTTACTAAATGTAGTGAATGTACATTCAACACAATTATTCATTACACACCTATTTTATTTTTTTGCAATGTTATTACTATCACCAAGAACTGTTTAAAAACAAACAGTCTAACTAAGAAATTAATAAGATTCAGACTGGGAAAGCTGCTAGAATAAGTATTTTTGGAATGTCAAAGAAAAAGGTAGTAACAAAGCTGGACAAATAATTGCTTTTGAATGTTACCTCCAGACCAGATCTTCCAGAATGATCTTCGACATCTTTCAAAAAATCAAATAACAAAGGATAACATTAACAAAAGTTAGGGTTATTTTTCATAGCAGTTAACGGTTGGAGTTAAAACTGTGCACATGTGTAGTGCTCAAGTAACTAACTTATCTGGGGGTGTGAAATATAACTTTAAAGGAGGTGTATCTCTGTCTCCCTGAGGCTTTGGTGGATTTGGTGCCAATAAAGAAGCATTTGTTGGCACCTTGTTTACCAAAGCTGTGGGAGATGCCTGTCCTGAGATTCTGAGGTCCCTCTAGAGATCCTTCCTAGAGGGCTTTTAACTTTGTATGTCACTTTTGACATGGTGTCCTAAACTCAGACTGCTGGCTGGAAATGCAGTCCAGGCTGCTGTGATTGATTATGTCACCCTAAGATGAGCCTGAGCAGATTTTAGGCTTTTAATGTGGGAATGAGGCAAAGATTTTTGGAGAAAAAAAAAGAAAGGTTGATTTATTAATAAGCTGTACGTGCATCTTCTGTCAGTTTATGTGGATTGGGGAGACAGGGATGGCACAATCCTTCTCTGTACCCTCTGGAAGTTTGGTATCATCACAGTGGAGCCCAACAGGTGCTGCTTTCCTGGGAACTCAGCAGTTCAAGCAGTCTCAAATCTCAGGGAGGTGAATGCTCTGGAGCAAAGTACTGAAAGCATTGGGTGGGATCATCCTTAATTCAGGACCACTCCAATATTTCCATTTTTCATAGCTGTTCCCAAGCTTGTGTGCTTTCCTGGCTGAACTGTGTTCCAGAAGGGAAAGAATTGACCTGCTTCTGCCCAGCCCAATCAGTTGAAAACATTTTTGTATGGACCTGACAAGAGAAGTGTGGGTGGATAAGGTTAAGCCCAGATGGCACCTGCAGATATCCCCTTGGCACACAGCTGGAGTATTATTCTCTGCAAGGCCGGGAAGGGCTGGAATTGAGGCAGAAAGGTTGTGGCTGGTCCTCACATTTAATGTGCCAAGGGAGAGTTCCAGTCTGTGGGCTCCTGGTACCTCAGGCTGGGGAGAACACACAGCTGAGCCATTCTGCACTCCAGAACCTTGAGAAGACAAATCTCAGCCATTGTCTTCTGGTTTCTCTCCACACCTGACCTCCCTCTGGCTGATTTGTCATTCCTGAGAGTATTTGTTTTATAAACCTTGGAATGAGGTGGTAAATCTAGATGAAATGCCCCAGCTGAGTCAATAGCACACTGGGTTGGAGCTAATTTTTCAGGCTTATATGCTGTTTGGAACAGGAAATCCGTGATTTTAATTAGCAATAAATAGGAAATAGTCTGCTGCGAATTGATGTTAAACAGGTACTGCTGTACTACATTAGTTCAAAATAAGCAGGATTTTCCATTCAGCAAATTGATGTTAAGACATCTTGGGCTTATTTGCAGCAACCCCATTATCTGTCTGGGGCTAACTTTGGTTTGGAAAGGAATGAAGCTGAAAATCTGTTCTTAGAAGCAAACAAATGAGCTTATCACAGAGTGCAGAGCATCAGGACAGAAGGGATTTCCCCCGTGTAGTCATTTGAAGAACTAATTGTCATATGTACTCTGTCTTAGCAAGTAAATGAAACTAATAACAATTTATCCAAAAAAGCAACATTTTTTGTTTGTTAATTCACGGTCATTTAATATTTAATGAAATTTTGGGAGATTATGTTTTCTTGATGTGTTTTTGAAGAAGATCCTTTCATCTGACACTTCATTAGGATAAGGATTTGGATTTTGAACATTCTTAGGAAATAAAGCTCCTTTTACTGCAGAGAAAACTGCAATCTGGTATATTTAATACAGAGAAGGCCTTAAAATTGCCTAAGCTATTATGCTTGTTTGTAAGACAAGACCATGCCATTGCTTAAAATCTGAAGCAGTACCTTGTATTTCATGCAGTTTTGCAGATGGGAGCGTTGAGACCTTGGCAGTGAAGTGAGTTGGGGAAAGTTGCAAAAGAAATCAGTTTGTGGGATAAGACAACTAAACTGTTTCATTTGTATGAGGTGCTGAATCAATGAGATGCCCATTCTCAGGCTGAGGCTTGTCTCAGTTTCTCTGGCATTTGTACATAATCTTTCCAGAGATGTTACTGGGATCCCTTTGAATAGGTACTGGTGTGACTTAGAGCAACATTTTGGGACAGGACGAGAATTCTCTTTAATTTGCAGTCTTTCCATTGCCTTCCAGAAAGGCAATTTCTGAGCAAGGAGCTACTGGAGAGGGTCCAGTGGAGGCCACAAGGATGATGAGGGGTTTGTTTTGAGGAGAGTCTGGGTCTGTTTAGTGTGGAGAAGAGAAGACTGAGAGGGGATCACATGAATCTGTGTAAATATCTCAGAGAGGTGCCAAGGAAGGTGCCAGACTCTTTTCAGCAGTGCTCAGTGACAGGATGAGGAGTGATGGCCTTGAACTGAAACATGAGAAGCTTCACCTCAATGTGAGGCAGAACTTCATTACATTGATGGTGGCAGAGCACTGGAACAGCTGCCCAGAGGGGCTGTGGAGTCTCCTTCTCTGGAGACATCCCAAACCCACCTGGACACATTCCTGTGTCACCTGCCCCAGGTGTCCCTGCCTTGGAAGGGGGGCTGGACTGGGTGATCTCCACAGGTACCTTCAGACTGGAACTATTCTGTGATTCTGTCTCACCATCAGGATCAGAGGAGCAGGTCCTTTACATCCCCTGCAGATAATTTACTTTCACAATTCATATTCCCACTCTCCACTTCAAAGCAATGAAATGCACTGGACCATTTGCTGAATTGGGGCAATGAACACATTTCACTGGAAAGCTTTCAGGCTTTGCTCCCAGTGACCTGTTTACTGTGAGGACACAGGGAAGGGGGAGCCATGGCAGGACACTGCTGCAGGCTGTGCTCTTGCAGAAATAACTGGGTTAGCTCATGCTTAGCTCAGCCATCAGACAAGCAGCTCCAGCTTTGGGTACTGGATACCTCATTTTAAATTGATGCACTGTGTGGACAGAAGGCTGGATTTAAGGTGGAGCTAAGCTGATTTCTCTTTATTTTACAGTTCACCTCAGAGAACAGAGATCCTCCCTGGTCCTTGCTATGTTTTTGTACATATACATATATAAATGTCTCTGTAACACTCAAAGTTTAAAGGCTGAGTGAGAATTCAGCACTGCTTACCTCATCCTGTCACTGCTTACCATGAAATATTGAGACCCTTCATCTGTATCAAAGGAATATTGGAATGTGTGCTCTAGACATTCCAAGGCTTTCCAAAGGGAGAGGTGTCCTCAGTAGTGCAGATTCCTGCAGGAAGTCTGAGACAGCTGAGTGCTGTGCTGTGATGAAGCAGCCCTGGGGAACATTGAGGGTTTTCTGCACAGCAGCCTTGGCATTTGAGCTTTACAGTAACAGGGCCACTGTAGGACAACAAAAAGGTTTCATTGTCACATAAGGGAGCAGTCAGTAGTTCCTGAAGCTCTCAGTGGCCGTGTCACCATGGCCAGGGAGAGAACTCTTGACTTTGCTTATTTTAGTGCTTGCTGAATAATAACAGAAATTTTTTCTGCCTAGTGAAAATACAAAATGCTTCTGTGGTGCCTTTCTTTCTTTAGCCTGCTCTCAGTGGTAATCTAAGTCCCTCTGATTCCTTCATTCCCATTAGTTGACCAGATTGGAATGCCTGCTTTCAAAACTGCCCTAAAATCATGCCTTGCCAACCTGCTGCACTGGATTAGCTGTAGAAATATCGGCTCCCCTTGCATTCTTTCCATTTTTAAAGTCATTTTTACTCCTTTGATGAGTAGCTGATTCACAAGGGTTGCTGGGCTACCTCTCAGACTGAGGCAATGTGCCAAAAGCACTCTTGGAATGGGGAGGGAACTTTTAATGGGCTTTGTCTGGTATCAGTAGCAAAATTCAGACTGACTTTAGTGGAGTAAACCTGTGTTTGAAATGAGTAAACCTTTGAGGCTTTCAATTCACATCCTGCAATGAGATACTCACAAAAATCTGGTGGCCTCAGAACCACAAGGCATTAACTCTTCCTGCTGGACCAGAGGAACATGAACTCTGGGTAAGAGTCCCAGATTGGACTTTTTGTGTCTAATATTCATTGTATTAATGGAAATACATTTCAGAGAAATAAAGTCCATTCTCTTGATCTCTGTTTAGCCTTGCAAGTTAGTAAATGTTATGCCACATATGGTGATAAATAAAATGATTTGTACTGACAGAATTTCAGTGATGCTCTACTTGGATCTTGTGTTGAGGTTTGGGGGCTTTGTTTTGAGCTGAAAGATGGATATTCTCACTTAATCTTCTGGCATTCATGGAGCTGCTCTGTAATTGCAGTTGGTTTTTTTAAAAGGTTATATCTAAAGTAATCAGTAGGAAACAGGAATGGGAATGTTCTTTGCCCAGGATGAGAAACAGGAGTGTATCTGAAGACTGTTCTTGCTGCAGTTGGATTCTGTGTGTGTAACTTAAGCATGGAATTGCATAGGGGTGGGTTCCACACATGCTGCTGTTAAACCAGTGATTTTCACTGACATGCAGTAGAATTAATCTGAATTTTTTTTTTTTCTGTTTTGCTGAGTGACATCAAAGCCAGGACCAAGCTCTTCCTCCTGCATTTTTTTTCCTCTGCCTACTGCACAGTCAATCTTGGATCAATTGATAAACAAACCTAGATTCGTGCTGTCTCTGTGATAGGGATGTGAAGGATCTTTTCTGGTTCAGGGAAGATGAGACTAAAACTGCCTTAAAATGTTCTGTGCTGTTTCTGTGTTGCCATAAGGTAGATTTTGTTCTAATTTTTTTGGTTTTGTTTTTTTCTTTGTGCCACCCTGCTATAGATGACACCCATAGGAATCACATCCCCTGCCCCTGGCTTTTCTGTTTTCTTGCTCTGGCAATTCATCTTCTGTTTGTAGATATCTACAGAAAAAGAGCCTATAAACATCTGGCATTATATTGGAGATGAACTCCACAGCACACAACACAGCTGGAAACAAAGTCTGAAAAGGAATCATGGCTTAGGAATTCAGGCCAGGGCTGCTTTTATAAAGAGCAAGAAACTTTTGCTTGGTCCATTGGAGAGAATGTGCTGTTTTCCAGGGGGCTTGGGCTTTCCCCCAGTTCAGTGGCCAGTGAACACTTGCCTCTCCTTCAGCTGGTCAGAGTTTCAGAAGAGTTCCACCCAGAGAAGTATCCTTTAGTTAGCTGGACCTTTGGTGAGAGCAATACAGCACAGAAAAAGGAGAAGGCATTAGGCAGGAATGTTTCATTTCTAAAAATCTTAGGTCACTTTGATTACACCATTGCTTAAAACTTTTCTATTTCCCCTCAAACTGCTCTTACAAATCCTTCCTGCTCTCTTTAGCATGGTAGCTTTGTGCTGCTGTGGTCTCAGAAAACCCTGCAAGTGTCTGCCAAAGGCAGAGCCAGAGCACCACGTGTGAGTGCTGGACAGCTGAGAGGTGTGTGAATTATTGAGGGAGCTAAACCATGTGCTGTGAGGCAGCTCTTGTGGATAAGCACCATTTCCTTTTTCTTCTCCCTGAGACACATTTCTTCATTGTGGTTTTAAAGGTTCATTAATGGATAATTGTGAGGAACAGTCATGTTAACAAGAGTTGATTGGAGGTGTTAGATCAGCACAATTTATTGTGGGGGCTGACAAGGTTTTGTGCCCTGTTTCTATGTGCCAGCAAAAAGAGAAATCCCAACTAATTATGGCAGTAGTTCTTTACAGTAATGGCACAATAACAGAACACAGCACAGCTTTTCATGACAGCTTAGAAACCAGAAATAGAAAGTGCAGCTTTTTTTGTGGCCCTTTGCACAGGTGAGGACACATCCAGGACCATCAGATAAACCAGATTATATTCAGTTTCAATATTTTAAAAGCTTAAACATTTACTGGATTGATTTCTGGACTTTCCCAGAAAGCTTCTGGGAAACCAGCATTAGGTAGACAGTGACTATGAATAGCAGACAGTGTTTTAACACTTCCCCTTGTCATCAGTGTTCTTCTACAGTCTGGTTTCTGTGTGTGTCTCCCCTAAAATGTTGTCTCAGCACTAATAAAAGCAACAGATATATGGCTGCTTTATAATTTGGGAAAATGTATGTATTTTCTGTGTTTTATTACCTCTGTGTTAGAGATTTCACAAAGAGCTGCTTAATGCAATGTCTGTACAAACAGAAAGGTTCTGCTCACACTGGAATCAAGAAGTTGCTCAGGCATTTCCAAAACCAGGCAATTTTGCAAGTACAATCATGAATAGAAAAGAGCTTGAAAAATTCAGTGTTTGTTTTAATCTCTGTGTTTCTCTCTGACTTTCTCCTTCTTATGCTGCAAGGCCATGCCTGGAGCTCCCAAACTAGTGAGCACCCCTGTGGTAAATATTTGATATAAGTTTGCTGCACTACCATCACTTGGATCAGGAGCATCCCAGTGGTGCAAGTGCACAGACTATATTGTTAAAGCTCAGGGAAAAAATAGAGGTTTTGAGTGGTGCCTACGCTGCTCACAGCTAAGTGGTTGCATCTGGTAACCCTGTAATTTCCTCTGCCTGTGGAATTCATGCTACCCAGATATCTCTGTTACTTTCTGTGGACTGTGTTTTGATAAATAATCAAGGGGAGAATTCCTCAGTTTGGTTAAGTAGAGGGGGATTTGTTACCATTTTTGAATGTTGCTTTTGTTGAAATGTTTACTTATTTCTGATGTTCATCCTGCAGGTAGGTAAAGCCTGGATATTGGCAAATGTGTGCCTCACCCAAATCCTGGTGTGTAAGCACAGCACACAAAGTACACAGACCTTTTCCCAAACCAAAATGTGCCCTTTAACAGGGAGGCTGCCTAAAAATGGTGCCAAGAAGTATTAATGTTGCACAAACGAAGAAATTTAGCAAGAGGATGCTTAGCAGTGTTTTCCAAGACTGGTTTTAAGGGAATTTTTAATCAAATCTTAACCTGCTTCCTGTAGTTACAAACCTCACTGAAGTAACTAGGCCAACATCCCCAGCAACAAAATGTTTGTGTGCTGCAAACTTAGATGTAATTTTGTAAAAATTGCCAATTTTCTGTGAGTTGCTTTATCTGATTTGTCTGTCAGTGGGAGCACAGAACCAGTGAAGTACATAGATCAAAGGGGCAGAAAAATGAAGTTTAACAGGAGGAGCGATAAGGAACTGTGCAAAACAAAATAGCTTTCTTATTTCACTTTACATTTCACCTTCTTTGCTGCTACTTTTTTTTTTTCTGCTACAAACTGTCACCTTCTGCTTCCTCAGCTAATATTTTAGGTTCCTTTTGCATGTCAAGATGGTGCAAGCTGCCACAGCCACTGGCACCCATTTCCTGAGCATCCTGTGCCCCACATGTATCTCCTAACACCCTTTGTGTCAGTGTTAATGCTGTAGCTTTACAGCCCACTGCTGCCACGGTGAGAAAGACTTCAAGGAGAAAATAAACAGAATTCATTTCACTCATTTGCTGCAAGGCAACATAAGAAGGTGGCATAGGTTCCCTTACACAGCATTTCAATCAAATCCAGCCAGTTGTTAGCTAATGGTATTTTCTGCCTGCATTGTGACTCAATTAGAAGGCATTTATAAATCTGCATGGAAGTAAAATGAGGACACAGCGCTCAGACATATTGTTCTGCTTCTTCACCCATTACCAAGGAAGTGACTCAATAATTGTATTCAGTTTAAGAAAATGCTTTGAGAGGAAATGTTTTGTAACAAATATTAAAAGTACTACCTCAGTTTCTAAGCTATTTCATCTTTACACTTAAATGAGCAGCTTTATTTTGTGTTATTGTCTGTTTGTATTTCTTTTTGAAGGTTTCCATTTTCAGTTTCATTCATAACAAACCTGACACCAAAGACAAAGCACAGGTTACCTCAGTGAGCTCACATGCAATTATCCCATGGCTGGCTGTCACCTGTGTGTCACCTGTGTGTGACAGGGGATGCCACTGCAGCTCTGGCTCCTGGACAATGCAGATACAATACTGTCCAAAATACATGATAAAGTACAAAGTATATCATGTGGGAAGTGTTAAGATTTTGGTGGCACCAACCCTGTCATGACAGAGCTGTGATTTAACTTCTGCAAGCAGAACAAGTTCAGTGATAGACTCATGCAATTGCTACCATATGGAGCAGTAAATCACTTAATGCTGAAATAACACTGATTTACGAGTAAGACAAGACAGTTACCACAATAATTTAACATAACAGAGGAGGGAGCATGCTGCAGCCACTTGAAAATGGCAGGACAGTGCTGTTTAAAGACTGCACTTAGCAACAACCAAAAAGTTATCCATTTTTTTTCACTTCCTATAATTTCATAGCCATCTTCTAGTAACTGCTAAAACTAAAGAACAAACGTGTCTTTTTGGTTGCTGCTGGATTACCTTCAGGACTTCTCTGCTCCAGACCTTAGACCGCTCCAGGAGAGAGAAGGTGCTCAGAGTGGTGTGTGATGCTGTCCCAGGCACTCGTGCAAGACTGACTCCAAGGGAATAGGCTGGAGCAGCACCACTCCTGTAAGCACCTGGGGATGTCCTTGGAGGTTTTCCATCCAAACTGCCCTGAGTTCATGGCATTAGGCATGATCACAGTCTAAGGCCAGGGGTATCTCTTCCAGCACATATTTCAGGTGGCATGGCTGATGCTCATTTTCCCCTTCAGACACACTTCCTTCCCTTTCCCAGAAAAAGAATGACACTTCTTGCAACCTGCTTAAGCTGCAACTTCAACTAAAGCTGGATCTCCCTCGTAACACAGTTGGAATTTTGTCCTCTTGTAGCATGGAGTGACAGGTTGTGATGAATAGACTGTTTCTCTGACTAATATGTACCTAGTCAAATATTAATGAGCCGGCACACAGAAGCATGAAGTAATCTTTTGTTTTTCATTAAGTGCATAGATTAAAGAGATGTTGCTTTACTGTAATGCACAGAATTATGTCATTTCAGCTTAGAGTAATTGTTAATCACCTCAAATTAAAATGATCCTTGATTTTGTTTTAAAGAGCATAGAAGAACAAGAAGTAGAGGAAAAACAGAAGTAGAAATGGAATATGAGACTATAGTGAAAGTGAGTGAAAAATTCCCCTTTTTATCCAGTAATGCTGATGTTGTTTTCATTTTACATGTCAAAACCAAGTCAGGATCATCCACAATTAACTGCCTGGTGGTTCTTCTGAAATCTTGGAGCAACTCTAGCCCTGATTATTACCTGCTAGCTGCATAACATGAGCTGCCACTGACCATTACATCCCTTCGATACCGCGAAAGCGATTTGTGCCTTCTTCGGATCATACCCCACCCCATCGTGTCCCTGCCTGTTTTATTTATTGCTGCTTCTGCCCCACCTCAGTGCAGCCAGCAGGGGCTGTGTGTAACAGCATGATTGTCCCAGCTTTCTTGCCACAGCCCTGTGGGAATATCCTCTGTTCTCTGCTCACAGTAGCTGCAGTACTCTCAGATCAGAACACCAGGCACTGTGAAATTTCTCTCTGAAGAGGTAAAGAGGTTTGATGAATGTGGGAGTAGGAACTGAGAGCATTTGAATGTAGAAGTGAGAGGTGGGAAAAGGTGTTGAAGGTAGGAATTCTGGGTACCTCTGAAGATTAGGCTTACCAAGTAGATAAATTAAGAATTTGTCATCTGGGACACCAGAGGATAAAGAAGGGATTAACGAGGCATCACAGCAGAAGGAAGAATTGGGGTACAAAGAGAAAGAATTGGTGAATGGGGATCAGTAAAACAGGATTAGTGAAGCTAAAGAGGAAGACTTAAAGGTAAGAGAGTGAGTTTTTCAGGGAGGAGGAAGAGAACAGAAGACAATTGAGGAAAGGCAGGCAAAGCCTGGAGGAAAGATGAACATAGATTAAAGTAAGGGAGTTTTCTTCATTGTTTTATGGAATGGCTAATGATTAAAGCTGGTGATGGAATGAAGTATTATTTCAGGTGTGTCTCCTATCAGGAAACATGGTTATGTATCCTGCAAACACAGCCATGCCAGGAGGGCTTGGGCTTTCACTGCCAAGGGGGTAGCAATAAGCCACACAACTTTGTCACTAAATCAGGGGATTCAGCTTGCTTGTATTTTTATTTACTATTTCACCTTCTACTCTTTCTTCTGGATTGCTTTGATATGCTTTGCTTGTTTGGGGAAAGAACTGCCCTGGTTCTCAGTAAGGGCTGTATTTGTTCTCTCAGCCTGTCTGGAGGTGTTGTTTGGTTTTCTAAATACTGACCATGTCCCTTTCTCTGGGCATGCACTGGCGAGGAAGAAGGAACCAACTCTGGGTGTTTGATCTGTGCCTTGCACAATACAGATTGAGTCCTATGCTTTACAGAAAGGCAAGTGCTAAGTTTGATTTATGAAGTGACTGTAGTTTGATTTGTCAGGCTTTTCTTTCTGTGAATCATCTGCCTCTGCTCACACAGACCCCAACATATTCCTCATATATCGATTCACATCATTACAGTTTATTTAAAGGTTTTTACTCTTGCATAATAAGTGAACATTTTTCTCAAATGCTTGTTAAAAATAACACAATTGCCAGTATTGTTTAGTTCTCTTATTGTGGCAGGGTTAAAGATTAAAACTGTGAGGTGGGGCCTTGATTTCATGGGTGCTGTTTTCCTCTTGGACACAGGCAAGGGAACTAAACATGTGTTTCCTGAGCACAGTGGTTGTGACAAAAGAAAGCAGAGCCCATAATGAATATGTTGGCACCTCCACAGTATTCAAAGGACTGACTTACTGAAGATGGCAAAATTAAACTGGCAATTGCTCACTAGGGGACTGGGATTTCATTGTTGTTTGTGTTTAAGTGACAGGAGAATATTGATTTCTGTTCCTGAGGGATGTGCTGTCTTCCTTTCCTGAAAAGCAGGAGGATGGGAATAGAGATGAGCTGCCTTGAAACAGCTCACTGAACATTTGAAAAAAACAGAAGAAATTGCTTTAGCTCTGTTCTTGTCATAGATCACTTAACATTTTAAATAATCTGAGGCCAACTTCATATCCCCTGCCTAGGTCAAGTTAGGATATCTTGGGAGGATACTGGGAACCCAGGCAAATCCAATTACTTCTGCACAGCTAAAAGGAAATCAGGCCCCAGAGAAAAACCTCCTCTAGTGAGAAGTAACTCCTCATTACACCACTGGAGTTACTCTTTCCTTGGCTTCATCCTGCTCTCAGGATTTCAGCCTCACAGACTGTGTAAAGGATTAGGAGAAGCTCAGCATGGTGGAATTGTCATTCAGTGCACCCTACCTATGCATGAAAACTGGGAAACAAAATGGATTGGCACCAAGTATTCAGGGAGCTCCAAAATGGGGCGAAGGAATCCATCACACCAAAGCAAACATGAGAATGATGTGATGTGAAGAAACTTTTTTTTTACCTCTTTCTGTTCTAATCTCTCACTATTATGTACACAGCACAAGGCATTTGGGATGCTGTGAAGGATCCTGATTCCCCAGGATAAGGGAGGGCAGGCAGGGCAGAAAAAGGAAGGAAATTCTTCCTGCAGGCCAGAAAGGAATATCTCAGCTCCTTCTCTGGTGGAGTAAACCACTGGCTTTGGGCTGAACAAAACTGATCACCTTAGAGAATATTTCTGTGCAGGAGAGGCACAGAATCCTTCTAAGCCACACTAATAGCTATGCAGAAATCTAGAGAAATTGCTAAATTACAGCATCATTCAGGAGCTGTTTGAATCCTCAAGTTACTAAATGTTAGCTACAGGAAGAACTCCCAGATAGTTCACAATTTTGTTTGTCAGCTGTAGATAAAATTTTGAAACAGAAAGAAAAGGATGTGGACTTTCAAGTCTGGTCTGAACCTGCAGCCTTTTTTTTTATTCTATGCTTTTGCACTAGGATTTTTTGCTGGATAGGAATGGCTTTTAAGAAGTCTAAAAAGTAGGATCTAAAAGCTACTTCTGCACTTCTGTCATCCTTTAAGCTGTGTTTTAAATGGACACTTAAGTTCATGGGAGAGTTTTTCAGTGAGGCTTCAGCCATATGTAAGTGTTGTCTAGGATCAAGCTGTCCTTTTTCCTAAACCTGGAGTTTTGTAAGTCTTTTGGCAGCTGTTGCACAAGTCCAGAATTCTGCACAGTACAGCTTCAGCCTCCAGATCAGCTACTGCATGGCGTGTGGGGATGATGCTGCACCGTGCTGCCTCTTATCCTGACAGCTTTATTTTCACAAAGGTGGTGTTAATGCCTGAACAAAACATATGGTGTGGAGCTTATAGGGCAACAATTATTTCACAGCCTGCTGATAGTGAAGGTTAGCATTTCTAGAAACAGCTGACTGTCACTCATCTGTGGTCCTCCTTGAGGTTATTTCTATTAGTAAATGTAGAAGTGCCTGTTTGGATCAGGTTTATTCTGCAGGGTGTTATATAGGTTGGTGAGATCTCAGTTTAGTATTTCTGCTCTCAAAATGCTCCTTTCTGCTGAAAATTTTGCAGGTTCAGTTTTCAGAGCAAAGGTCGAGTTTCAGAAATCCGTACTCCTGATGGAATTGACTTGCAGCAATGAAATGTTTCCCTGTTATTTCAGTAATCCACTTCACACCACATAGCTTGGATGCTGCTGGAGGTGGGGGAGAGCAGCCTGTAGTGCCAAGCAGCATGGAAACTGTAGGAGCTCCTGGGAATGATAACTCACTGTCAGTCTTTCTGTTGAGGGATCATTGTAATTCCAAGCAGGGGCTCGTGCTTTCTGTGCCATGGAGGAATAAATTCTGCAGTGACTTCTCCCCAGTTCCATGTCAGTGTTAACGCCTCCTCTTGGCCTGGAGTACCCTTCATTCCCATTTGTATTCAGACAGGCACTACTGCAGCTCCCACTTGAAAATACTAATTGGTTGAAAATGAATTCCAATTTTTAAATTATTGCTTAGCTTTTTTACTTTTGAAGTGATCTTTTTTTTCTAAGATTGGAGTTAATTTCTTGTAATATCAGCTGCCATGTAATGGTTGCAACTCATAAGCATATTTAATTCAGTGACAAAAACCATGTTTGAGGATTTACACAGGCCAGGGTCTTCTCTGTTGGCTACTGCAGGAACTGATGGAATGTGGAAAAGCAGTAAGCCTGCTCAGAGATCCACATCCTTTATGGGGTGAGGTTCTGTTTTCCCACCCAATCACCAGTAGAGAGGACATACTGTAAATGTGGATGTTGCCTGCTCAGAAGTTGAAATATTCTGTGCCCTCCTGCATTCCTTTTTGAAAAGTTTTCTGGGCAAGTAAGTAAAGCTTCACCACCCAGTTGTCTGTCAGAGTGCCCACAGAGTATTTTCATGTTTTCATGTCCAATTCTGACATTGCCCAGAGACCTTGAGCAGGTCCCTCTCCACCGTGTGCTGGAGATCGCAAAAAAAATACAGATCTTTGATAAGTATCTCACCAAAGATCCTTTTTGTACTTGTCCTCCCTGAACAAACTGCATCTTTTGTATGAATATTTCAGTAACATGATTTTTTTTTCCCAACAAAACCTGTGTTTATGCCAGTGGAGTCATTATTTTGATGTACTTAAAAGTATTCAGATGTCTTCCCTTTTTAATGTGTGTCTATGCATCCACATGCACACAGACCTGTCACAAGAGGATTGACTCAGTATTCACCCTTGTTTCCTCCCTATAGCTCATTAATATTAGTAGAAAGATGCTCTGCTTTTCCTTATTTAAAAGTACAATTAACCATGTATGCAGGAGGCAGGGAACTGCTGGTGGAGCAGGCAGAGGCTGACAGGGAGTGAGTGAGATGCAGTGGCTGGTCTCATTTAAAGAAGTTTCTCTCCCAGGTATGGTTCCCTCCATCAGAATATTTCAGCTGCTTTTATTCTAATTTCTGTGGCAGGAAGATGCCATTCCCAAGATCTGTTTGAACCAGCTGAGAGTTGTCTTTGACTCATCTGTGCTGCAGGCACGGAGGATTTGGGAAAATAACACCTACCAAGGAATGGCTGCACTTTTTAAACTCCCTCCCTTGGTCAGTGCTGCTGTGCCAGCCATGGCAGTCCCTGCTGTGCCTCTGACAGGAGCCAGCAGGAACCAGCCCGAAGGGAATGGGACTAATGCCAAGGTGTACCTTCAGTGTATCTGTGAAGCAAAATGTGACCAGACAGGAGAAATTCAGTTGTCCTTAGATCTGCTCTGCAAAGACAGGAAGACTTAAAAGTGTGGGTTGGAGGTTTCTTGGAGAGCCTCAAGCTGTAACAGCAGGAGAAATTAAAATTGGTGTCTTCTCCTGATGTGTGGGTCAGATATTCCTCTGCAAACAGCCTCCCCGTGGCTTTTGAAGGGGTAACGTAACAATTTCAATTCCCCATCCATTGCATTTGTAATTATCCTGTGCAGGATCTCCTGAAGCAGGTCTCCTCCAGGTTCTGCATGGTGCTGCCTTTCCTGTGCATTAATCACGGGAGCTCTTTTCCCTTTTGCCCAAGAGCGGCTGTGCCGATTGATGGGAAGGAAAACAGATGCACTGGAAAAGCAAGTTAAACATGGGGATTCTTCAGCTGGTGGCTTCCACAGTGTCAGCATGTGACAGGAGAGAATTGTAAACTGAGAAAGAGTTCTCCTGTGAATTCAGTGCCCCCATTATCTCTCCTTCTCTATCCGAAGGGCTGAGGAAATCTTTTTTGTTAGCCAAGACAGCTTGGTGCTTCAGCTTAATTTTCATTGCATAATTTTAAATACAGATCATGCCAACAGTGCTGCAATTAATGGATAGCCTAAAGACTTATTATTTCAAACTAATTGATATGTAAGAAAGTTTAAATAACATAAGTGGTAAGAATTTTTTAGGAAGAACTTCTGTAACTAACTCAGAATAATCTTTTTACTGTTATTTAAAGTAGCAGATGACTTTATTACTCACTCACCATCACTAAATCTAATGTCTATCTGTATTTCTCTAATACTATATAGATTTCCGTGAGATGGGAAAAAGATGACATTTTATAGTCATTGTTCTAAAAGGTGTTTTTGCAAGTTAATAATCTCATTCATTTCTGATACTGGTCTACCATCATTTGAAGTAAATACTCCCTAAGTTCCATATGAATTTCTGTTATCCTCAACAGAGATGTGTGCTCTACATTTTAAAATAGGGCTCTAAAACAAGAAACACGTGTTTTTAAAGTACTCCTTTGCTTCTTCAAATCATTTGATCACTTATGAAAGGCCTTTATTTTTCTAGTGTTCATTAAACTTATCTTCAGCTAGGTTGTGATCAGAATTGGCATCAGAGAATACACTGTAAAGCTGCAAGACCTCTCAAGAACTTTTTAATGCTTTTGGAAGATGTCAAGTACCGAAATAATAATAAAACACTGATAGAGCATTAAAAAGATAAGTTCTTGTAATGGAAAAAGATTTTGTTCTACTGCTAGTGGTTTTTTTTCTTAAATGAGGTTTTGTATGGTGCAAAGCCTTTCTAAGAGAGAAGCTACCAATAGTGATACACATAAATGAAATCAGATTAAAAACAAAGTGGAGCTCTAGGGGGATCATGTTAGGCATTTTGATGGCATGCCTCTCAGTGGAAAAAAAAGCAAAGGGCTTAGTGAAGTTCCATGAGATTCATCTCAGTTCAGGCTTGACCCTCTGGTGAACTGAACTTTGATGAACTGTATTAACTCCAGGAGGAGAGAAGCCAGGGAATGGATCCAGCTCACAGTGATGTCAATGAAAACCTCACGGTTCCTGAGTAAACTTGAGGTGTGGGGGAGGCCCCAGAGGAATAGATTCTCTGGAAGTTTAAAGTCGTGGTGTCCCTTGTCCTCCTGTCTCTGCTGGCTTCTAAGGAATTAGTGTATCCCTTTTCCTGGCCACAGCAAGGTCTGACCACAGAAGTCAATGGCAATCTCTTTAAGAGATGTGCTCAAGGGGGCTTTCAGGTGCCCGGCTACTTGGCAAGATGGAAAATGTTCCACGGCACAGACTCACACACAGACCCTGTGACACACACTTCGTCACAGTTCCTCACTGGACATGTCCCACCACACCTGAGATGAGGGTGTGAGGCTGCTTGGGCTGCACCATGAGCAGGGTGGCAGTTCCTCACGCAGAATTAAGCATTAGCAGAGAAAAACACCCTCCCTCAGCAGTTTCCCTTCCTCTTGGAGCTCAGGTGCTGGACAGAAACCCAGATCAGGTTGTGCACAGGGAGAGCAAGGTCTGGACATGAGAAAGGCATCTGCCCTTCTCTGTGGGAAGTTGTTATCTCTTGTCTGTTGGAGCAGGCTTGGATTCTAAGCAGCAACCTTTTCCCTGACTCCTTCACACTTTGCAGTTCACTTAAATTGAAAAAGGGAGTGATTCTCAGGTGAAAACCCTGAGCCCCTGAAACACAACTTTTGCACCCCTCCTTTGCGAGGCAGAGTACAATTACCCCCAGATCTCTGCTGGGTCAGAAGTAAGCATTTAATGCCCTTTTGTGCCAGCAGTTCCTTCCCTTGATCTGCTCTGTTTGCATCTGTACTGGCATGGTTGTAGATCCAAACTGTAGATCCAAACCCCATTAAAGCCAGTCACTGTCCTGTAGACTGGAGTGAACTTTGGGTATGTGCTTTACCAGCCATGAGTTCAAGCTGCTCTGGGCAGCAGTGGGATGGGCTTTGTCCTGTTGATCTGGCTTGATGAAATTACCTTATATGTCAATTTTTGCATTGTGGGATGCTTGCTGAACATCACTGAGTAAAGTTTTCTTGCATGGGTCATTTAAACTGGATGGGCAATTAGAGAGTTGCCTAAGTTTGCAGCAGTCAGCATTAATATGAACTTGGGAGAAAATGTTTAAATGAAAAACAACTGAACTGAAATATTAATCCCTTGAACTTAATCATGAGGATGGCTCAGTCAACCTCCTATTGCATAGTACTGCTTAATCCAGTAACAGCAGTACAGACAGCAAGAGCAGGGTTTTTCCTTTAAAGCTCATTGTAGTATCAGGAAGTAAAAACCTTCAGGCTATTTTTAATTAGGCTGAACCATTGGAAAGTGTTGCTCTTACATTAAGCTCTGAAGTTTTTAATAGTTGCAGTTAAAATTCTACACTAATTTTGCTTCTTAAGTTAAAAAAAAAAACCCAAGTATGTTATGTAATACAGCATGAAATGATGAGAGTGTGGATATATGGATGAACTCATGGTGGAAGTAGAGGGATGTGAAGATAATCATAGGATATAAACACAGAGCAGCCATAAACTTCCCAGACTCAGTCCCCAGTAGCAATGATCCATCTCCATTAGATAATAATGAACATATACATCAGCACATAAGTTTGAACCAGGTCCCAGCTTTTTGTCATTGTTAAACCCAGCCTCAAAACTTCCCTGACACTTGGAAGTACAAAGGCCAAAATACTGAGCCATCATTTCTGGAAGATGGAAAATGAGAGACAGCGGCCCTGTCTCCACTGTTAAACTTCTGCCAGGTTCTGAATGGATTCATTTTCATTAGCCTGTTATGTTGAAAAATAATGGATCTGTCACTAAATTGGCTCATTATTTGGGGACAGTCAATGCAAAAGTCTCTGCTAATAGTAAAGAGGAAACCAGATTCATGTTGTTGATGAGTTAGGAAATATTTTGGAATAGCCTTTGCTGTTACAAGGGATTATAGAACTGCAACTACTTGAAAAGATTTTCAAAGAAACTTTGAAGGCTTTGATCTTTATTCTGAGTGTGCTTGCTTTCTAGTCTAAAACATTCATTTTTAACAAGATATTAGGAGAAGGATGGAGTGCTCAGTAATTTTCCAAGCAGACTTTTCAGTGGGACTCCATCCTGCAGAGTCTCTCTGGCGTGGAGAGCTACAGTCAGAGCAAGGTAAACTTCAAAGTGCAGCAGAGGCTTTATCAATGTGATTATTTCTGAGCTAAGGATGGCTGGCTTCTAAACCTCCATGCAGCTCCCTGACAATTATTGGTGACATGGAAATCACAGTGAGTGTGTACCTTAAGAAAGGTGCTGTCTCAAGATACACAGCCCTCAGTGTGTGTTTGGAGATCTTATTACTCAAAACATCCTTGAGAGTCAGGGCAGAGCAGGGTATGACAGTGAAAGGTGTGATAATCACAGGCTGAGCTATTCCTTTTGCTTTGAGGAGCACAGTGATGCCACTGAAGAGAGACAGAGCAAGAGATTATTTACTTCCTTTTCATTGTCATGTTGGAGGAGAAATCTCTGTGCTGAGAGGGAATTTTCTGTGACACTTATGGGGCCTGTTAGAGATGTCCTGCCAAGAGTCAGACACAGGCAACACTGTAATTACCTATTAGCAAGGTGGATACGAGAGACTGGAAAGTGCTTTGTTAAACTGAATCCAGAGTTCAATTTAGGTGAGGCCCAAAAGCTGTGCTGTGGGTTCTACACCTTTTTTTCAGATCTGTAATTCATGAGCTCCTGAGCCCTCACACCGGAGGCCTTAAGCACCTGAATCTTTCTTTTCTTGTCTCTCCTCTTTCAAAAATTGCCAGAATCTCTCACTTTGTGGTGAGAGAGAGATTCACACCACTTTCAGGCAAAACACAATAAAGATTAAGTGGCCCTGCAGATTCCATGGCCCACTAGGGACATCCTGCTCTGCTCCCTTGGTGCTGCCTGAGTCCCACGTTCTCTGGTCCATCCAGGGTTTGGAATATTTCTGGAATACATTGTTGCTGTTGTAACCTCAAGATGTCATTTTAAATGAGTTTCCAAGGGACTGTCATGACCTCTTGAGATGAGAATTACAATACTGCTACTCTTGGAAGGCCTGTGCTGTTGGACAGTCAGCTGCCTGCTTACAGGCTGCCTTGGAGGCATCGTGGAAGTGAAAAAACATCATTTATTAGAAGGTAATGGCTGCACTGACTGTTTTTGTTGTTTGTTTGTTTTGCAGTATCCAAAATATGGACAGCACTTTAAAAAAGGATCAGCTAAGAAGCTCTATTTGAGCTCTGTCACTCGAGTTATTTATCCTGGATCCACCCCAATAAACTAAGGGCAGTATCTGCTGATAGATGAGACTTCAGGGGAGTTTCTCTGGATTTATTGCATTGAAACTGAGCAGATCCTCCTTTGCTTACAGTGAAGATAGCTTACTCTAGGGATGATGAAAAAGAACAGAATCTCAGAATCTACCCTTAAAATGCCCATAGAAAGGGGATGTTTTTCCTATTCATTCTAGCTTGAATTCTTTTATTCATATGCATCATGAGGTGCACAGGTCACGCATTTATGGAGTTATCTAAGAGCCTCTTGACAGCTTAAGAAAGCATTTTATCCACAAAAGCAAATTGTTACATGAAATAATCATCAGAAAGAGGAATAATTCCAAGTATGCAGCTCACAAGGCACAGAGCAGGGCTTTGCATGAGAATAAACTTTTGAAGAAACAGGAAAAAAGTTACTGTGAAGAAAATCTTCCCATGGAATTCAGTGCAAACTCTTTCTTTAAATAATTTCTTTAAAGAAAATGCAAGAAATCTGAAATTGCTGCTAATAATACAGTTGCCAGTAGGAAAAGATCACCAGTTTAGGCTTTTGCTGTAAAGACCTTCTCTAACCACAAAGGTTTCAGCAGAGATATTGTACAGGTGTATGTGTGTCTAATATGTGTGTAAGCTGGGCAGCACTGATGGCAGTCTCACCACCCAAACATTCATTTTTAATCAGTTATTTGAGCAAATGTTGGTTTATTACACAGAATGTAGATGTGAGTTGCCTCATAAATGTTAAAATCCAGGTACCCAGGTCCCAGGTTTCCTCACGGTCCCATTGGTTTAATTGAGGTTGCAGTTAATAAAGGTGGAGACACAGATTGATGGAGGCCCCAAGGTTACAGTCTAGTGCCTTGAGACAGCAGATATTAAAGGGACTCATTTATGTGGGGACTTGTTGTACCCTCAGGGAGGCAGAGCAAATCACCTTTGCTTCAATAGGAAGAGACACTGAGCTGAAACGTGGCAGATAAGGGAGGCAGTGGGAGGGGAAGTGTCTGTACAAGGGGAGATAACACGGGATGTGTAACCCACTCCGTGCCTTGGGATGTGCTTCAGGTGATGTTTTTCAAGGAGAGTGTCTGGACTGTGCAGCCTGTTGGCATGGGAAGGCAGAGGGGCAATAGTGGAGCAAAACTAGAGCTGAGCCAGTGGCCCTGCTCTCAGGAAAATATCATGGAGACTTTTTTGTGAGACTTGATCTCACATGGTGGTGAGATCGGCCAGATGACCTTGTGTGAAGGACTAGGGAAGCATCACCTTCAGGTAGGGAGGCAGAGAAGGAGTCTGGGAATTGTGCCTGGTGTCTCTCATGGTCTGGAAAGCAACCATTGTCTGAAAATTCAGAGATGTCCTTGTCTGAGGACAGGAGTCATTAACAGGAGCTTTGCAGTCAGCATGAAGACATTTCCCGCTGTTGTTTACCTGGTGCCACCTCAGATACCAAGTGCCCTTAGGCTCCCTTCAATGATTCCACATTCCCACATCTTCTGGGAGAAGCCCTTGTCTACCTGAATAGTTTCATCTCAGGGTTAGTAATGTTGTCCTTAACCTGTATTAAGCCCAAACGTTAACTTTGTTGGCACATCCCTTTATGCACTTCTTGATGTCACTGGGAGAAAAAAAGGAGCATTTAGGTGCTCTCTGCACATGCAGAGTTAACTCCTTCCCCAGGCCTGGGCAAACAGCTTCTCGAGAACCTGCTGTTCCCAGCTGCTGTCTTAGGGCCATTCTGACAGAGGGCAGGGAGGTCTCCAGCCGAGTGCTGGAGAGGGACTGTGGCCTTGAGGCATGAGGACGTCTGAGCAGTGCTTACTCCTTTGCCTTCCCAGCAGAAATCTGCTTAGTGGGGGAATAACATGGTCCTTAATAAGGAACTCCTACTGTTTCCAATTAAACAAAAATTGCTGCCTATAAATCACTTGATCCCTGAGCTCTGTTCCTCAATTTCACTCTCCCTGTTACTGAGCCTCCATCTGCTTTTAACAGTTCTTGCTACTCATATGTCTTTTAATGCTGTATCCCTCCAGAATGGCTTTCTAATTAAGTAAGCTCTGAAAATGAAAAGCAGAGGAACAGCAGCCTTCTTGCTCTCTGTACCCTTAATCTGGGAGTCCTCTATGTGCTATTTTGGAAACTAAATTGAGGTCGCTGACATTATGCATATTTGTTGTCTGATGCAGGCTTAAAAGCCCCAAATCCTCTATTTAAAATTATCTTTAGGCACATGGGTCAAATATTTGCAGGAAGAAAAATAAGTATTTGTAGCTTTAGCAGATTTAGAGAAGGAGGGGAGGAGAGAGAAAGAGGCCCCAGCCCCAGCCCAGCGTTGCTGTTGCAATCTGGTTTCACTGACCACTGAAAACATCAGTGTTGCTGGTGTTAACAAAATAAACATTTCCAGTGACACGTGATAAGGAAAACGGGAGCTTTGCTGAACAGAAATTCCCTGGAGAGGTTACAGGCAGGCCCCCTTTGGTTACAAATGGTGCAGTGACCAGTTACTGCCTCTTGTCAAAATACATTCTGCTGAAATTGCACGGAAGAAACAAATGCTGTTGAGCTTCTCATCAGTAAAACAGAAAGAACAGACACTGTCCATGTGTAATTAAATAATATCCTCCATGTGGGCAGTGCCATGGTAATTATGGATACAGATGAGTATCCCATTTCAACTGGTAAATGCAACAATCAGATACCAAAAGAGTAATTTTTTAATATATTTTGCTGCACTGTGCCTCAAGGAGAAATAAAACAACTTTAAAATGTCTCACATTTGAAATCTTAGCTCAAAAATTGGGAAAAAAACTTCAGAATAAAGAGTTTACTGTTGGAAATGTCAGAGATTGTTGGAGATACTGAACTATTTAGTCCTCGGAGTCTATTTTTACCTAAATTGTTGAGCCAGGATATTCGAATAATTTTCCATTCATAATTCACTGCATCATTCAGGGAAAGAAAGTCATCAGGAAAACAAAATAAGATAAATTTAAAAGAAGATATAACAGAAACAGCAAACTGAAAAAGCTGCCCTTAGAGAAAAATTCCCAGCAAAATGGAAAAACCTGAGACTTTAAAAAGTGACTTATTTGGAGTCATATCAAATCTTTGCAGTGGAAGAACTTCATCAAAACAAATATGCCCAAAAATAATGTTTTTGTTTCAACAAAACTGTGTTTTGGTGGGAGTTTTTCCCCCAAAATATGTAATTGGTTGTATTTCATACATAACTTTCTCAAAACATTTTTGACTGAAGATTAATTCCTGAGATGCCTTTTAAGTAGCGCCCTTACATTATTTTTGAGTTGCAAATATATTTTTAAAAACCCATGTGAGCTGGAATGAATCCCAGTGCGGGTGGAAGTGGGTTGGTTTTGCATCAGATAAGATGTTACAGCAGGAGAAGGATGCTGCCAGGTCACAGGCCAAGCCTGTGGTGTCCCCAGGCCATGTGGGGACGGAAGACAGGGGGAAATGCTTTGGAAAGCCCTTGCGTTGATGGCTTCCCAAAGGCCACACTCAGGGTACGAGGGGAAGGAGCAGCAATGGTCACATCCAGGACTTCAAAGGTGTTGCAGGAAGGGGGACGGGCTGGACGTGTTTCCCCCTGGTTTCCTTTTCCCGTGGGCTGCTGGAGTGCGGGGAGGGGTGAGGTGGGAGCGGGGCTGTGTGGGCCGGCTGTGTCCACTCCTGTCTCCAAGGGCTCCTGGTCACTTGGAGTGCGGGGAGGGGTGAGGTGGAAGCAGGGCTGTGTGGGCCGGCTGTGTCCACTCCTGTCTCCAAGGGCTCCTGGTCACTCGGAGTGCGGGGAGGGGTGAGGTGGGAGTGGGGCTGTGTGGGCCAGCTGTGTCCACTCCCATCTCCAAGGGCTCCTGGTCACTCGGAGTGCGGGGAGGGGTGAGGTGGGAGTGTGGCTGTGTGGGCTGGCTGTGTCCACTCCTGTCTCCAAGGCCTCCTGGTCACTCGTGCTGGCAGCACAGCGCGTCTCCCACGTGACCGCTTTGTTTTGGTTCTTGCTAGGAACAGGAGTTCATTAGATCACTGTGCAAGCATGCAAGAGTCTACAGGGGCATCCTTCTCCTGCAGGAGCATCTAAACTCACAACCTCTGCTTCTGTCATCCTCTACTGATCACAGTCACTGCTTTTAGTGCTGTTCATTTGGGAGTTCTAATAGTAACAGCTAGGTATAAATATAAATGTAAGTGGTTTTAATAATAGCATCTGTTTGCTTTTCTGAGTGTGTTTCCCTTGCTTTAAGCTGAACAACCATAATCATTGTCCCCTCCCACGTTCCAAGGCCTTTCCCTGACTGATGACCTTTTTGGAAAGTGCTTGTAGCCGAGGATGCCAAAGAGCCCTTTGAACTGGGAGGCAACGTGAGCCCATGAGCTGGGTAGCTGGCTGGCCACCAGGAGCTCTGCTCACCTGTAAAGCCCTGCTCGTGTCCTGTCCCTCAGCTCAGGGCTGTGTTGGTTGGATTTAAGGTGCAGATGGTGCTGTTTGTGCAGGGCAGTTTTTGTGTAAAGCTGAGGTGAGGATCAGCTGGCATTTTTCAACTTGCACTGTTGGGTAAAAAATGAGAGGTAGGAGGTGGAAGCACACATTTAAGAGCTGCTGGCCACAGCCACCAAGAGTGACTAACACATTCATCTCCTGTCCCCAAGGACCTCATTGCAAACACCTCAGGATGACTCTGAATTTCAAAGTTTTAACTCACTGCCTGTCAGTAAAGTACATGGGAGTGAGATCTTCCTGAACAAGAAATAGTGTCCCACTGTGGGACACTAAAGCTACATGGAGGTGACATTGGTGTTGTTTTTGTTGTGGGTTAAAGAGAGGACAGAGGATCTGTAAGAGGACAGGTAGTGAGATAACAGAAGGAAGAAGGTTGTTACATGTTAATGAGGACAGTGGTCCAGATAATGATCTGCCCGTCTAATCATCGGTCTCATTCCCCCGTTGTCTGACTCCAAAATCCTAACAGCAAGTGTAGGTCACCTTGTTTAGTAGCTACAGAGCAGAGAAATCGGGGTAGGTGGACTTGTGATGGGAAGCAACCCAAGGGGACAGCAAACTGAGTGGGAAGGCCACCCTGGGGTGGAGTCTGGTGAGGTGCTGGTTGAGCAGAGAGGTTTTTACTCCTACACTGACGTGGCACCTTGTCTTGCCATCAGCCAGCCAAATGAGAGATGTGTGTGGCTACTGCTGCTGGTGGGAGGGCAGCTTTCTATTCATTGCCATGAACTGGGATGTCTCTGTAAAGGTATGGAATAAATAGAAGGACACTGAGGCTTTTAAAAGAAAAACAGCTGGATTTCTTTAGGCCATGGTTTTAAGCAGGCAATCTGTTTCTTTAACCTTGTGTGGTAGCTCTGGGGCCGGGGAATGGATGGGATCTGAGGGGCTTGTCGGACACTGAGCAAGGGGAAGAACTGACAGTGCCTTTGGAGTCAAAAAGAAAACTAATTTTTACTGATGCAGTTTTAATCAACCCTCCTTGTCTGCTGTCTGCTCCTTCTCAACTAATGTCAACCTTCTCATGATTAGATATCTATATAGACTGTCTCTGGAGACAGAGAGGTAGCTCCAGGTTGATGTCATTTCTATTAAACACTCGACTTAGGGGGGATTAGCCACTGGAGGTGCTTTAGGAGAATATTAGACACAATTGTTATCTAACAACGTGCTTATGGTTGCACTGGGTTCAGATAACGTTCAGTTTCTGAGGGATTTCAAATATTTCTTTTGCATTTAAACCTAATTAAGCAAATCGAGGTTCTGAAGCAAGTTGAGAGCCAGGAGACTTTTCCCTGACTTATGATGCTACATACCTTCTTCTGTACCCAAGGTGCCCAAAATTCACAAATACCCTGTACGACAATGTGGTGGGGGAAATGCAGCAGATCATTTCTGCCTTGGACACTCCTATGTTTTTAAGCAGTGCAAATATTTAGCCATGAACTGTAACCCAAGCACGACTGCACCATGAAGGAAGACCTTTAGCCTAGAATTTAATCTTTGGTTTTGCAGTGTGAACCTACATGAGTGCCATGGTGCCAATACTCCAGCCAGTGCAGATGTGATCTCTCAGGGGCTGAGGAGCTCCCTGGGCAGCAGCAGTGGAGTCCTGGGGCTGTGGTGAGCAGGGCAGAGAGGGAGGATCAGCATCATTTCCCAGTTTTCTCCACCAGCCACCCTATGGCACTGTTCATCTGATGATGCCTGTACTTGGGGAAGCGTTTGCAAAATGGAGACTAAAGGAGGATCCCTTCAGAAAATTTGCATCTAGACATAAAACCAGAAAACAAAGGGGTTCAGGAACAGAAGGGTGTTATGATAATGATTAACTACCACAGTGACAAGTATATATTTCTAGCTCATAAAAATATATATTTTAGAGGCAGGGTGTGTTTTAATGGCACTGCTTGTGCCGCAGACTTGGTTTTTATCCTAGGTGGAAAACCGAGGCCAGGACATCAGGAAAATTGCCAGAAAGGCAGGAAAAGAGCTTTAGCAGGGAAACCAAAAGCAAAAAGAATAGATCTTAGATCTTGAGGAAGAAAAACTGCAGAATTTGTCTAATTAAGGAATGTAGAACTAGACCGGGTGAGCTAAGGACATTGATTCGCACATCAGGAGAAAGGAGAGGAGGCCTCACAAAAATAAAGTCAGAGATGCAGGATGAAAACCAGGACAGAAGCATGGGGAATGGGATTGGAAGGGCTCAGAGGGAGGGGTAGTGATAGAGTCACATGGTGTGTGTGGACAGGTCAAGGATGGTAAGACTAGGATAGGCCATAATGTTCAAGTGAAAATTTGCATTACCTATTGAGAGCTGTTGCAGTGGGGCAAAGGAGACCTGAAACTGCACAGGATAGACTCAGGCCTAGAGCTGAAAGATCAGAATTCCTAGCACCTTTATCCTGGAAATCCTGGGAAAATACATAGCTGAAAACACAATTGCCTAAGAAACTATTGCAAAACTGCTGCAGCTACAGTTAGCAGAACCTGTGACTCCCTCTTTTTAAGAAGGTGGGTAGATGGATGGATGGATGGACGGACAGATGGAGCGGGTCTGGCTTTGGAACTCACCCCTTTTGCTTCCTGCTGTGCTCATATTGGTCATGATGAAAAAATTGGCTTTGTCTTCAGTTGAAACTTTGATACACATTAATGTTTTTTAAATAACGGATCATGCAGATCCTAATATGGGCACTAAAAACAAAGGCTGTACTAATAAATACTGGGAAAGGACCCACTGCTTCCTGAAGACTGATAGCCAGATTTCTTTCTGCATGCCTTTTGCATCCTGTTGATGATATGACACTTTTTCCCCAGTAATGTCCAAGACATTCTGCATTAATCTGATAATGTAACTTTCCATGATCTAGCCCTAAGAAATGTAATTTAACTTGTTTTCCCTCCCTCTCTGACTCCCTTTGACAACTGACTTTTTCCTAATGGTTTCTCCAACCCAAGAAATCTGGCAAAAGCTGTTTTATTGTTCTCAGAGCAATGTTTGTGGTGTGTTTGATGTGTGATTAACTACCTGAAGCTCAATGAAGGCCTTGCTCTTTCAAAGACTTATCCGTGATCCATACTACACCTCAATGGGGTCTTGTCAAAGCCAGTGGGAGTATGGACACCAGTACAGTTAAATCCACATGTATTTGAAGGATTTGGGTATCCAAGGATGGTACCCAAAACCAGCCCTATGACTGCACGTTCCTCCAGCTTTGCAATGACTGCATGGAAATTAATAGGCACTTTGGATGCGTGGTGCTAATACGGGAAAGAAGGGAATAAGTTTTTGAATTGTGCAAAAATGCCTTGTTAATTCCCCTCCTGCCTGGTGTGGTACTTTCCCCATCCTGTAACACTGCTCACATCAGATACACCTGAAGACAGCTTGTCTCTTTTATTGTAGTTGCAGGTGGAACTTGATCAGGAATATCAAGACAAATTCAAAAGACTGCCTTTGGAAATTCTGGAGTTTGTACAGGAAGCCATGAAAGGGAAAATCAGTGAAGATGGAGACCACAGTTCTGCCCCCTCTTCCCTGGCATCTGACAGTGGAAAATCAAATCATAAAACTCCACAAAGTGAAGAGGAATTGGAAGAAGATAATCAAGAAAAAGTGTTTGATACTACTTTTTAACTGCCCAAGAAACAATCAGTGCGCGGGGGCGCACCATTCCCAACTGCCCGTCTCCGCTCTCCCGGGGTGAGCTGCCGCCGGAGCGCCTCGGGAGGCAGGAGGGATCTGCATTCAAGTGCACATTTCCCCAAAGGAACGTTTTATAAAAAGTATTCTGCAAAGGTCTTCATTCTCATTCTTCATCTGATTATTATTCTAAAGCTTAGTGCAGTTGTAATGGGAAAATTAATATGTTAACCTCTCTTTTCTCTTTATTTTTCTTTTTTTTTTTTTTTTTGGCCAATTTACAATGGGTAATTTTCTGGCCACTGTTCACTGTTAAGAATGTTTAATGAAGACCAGTGTATTGTACAGAGACAAATGTGTGCAGATTTCCTTTTGGAGTGCTAGTGCAAAGTGCTCCAAACTAATAGAGATCCTGGTGAATATTACAACACTACTTAATCATATTTGTTTCCTTCTTTATAACTGCACCTTGACAGCTGTACCATCCTTTTACATTTGCACTGAAACATTGGATCCTTTTTAGCTCTGCAAGCACTGGTGGCTTGCTGTCTTGATATTATGTTTATCCCATGGAGAGACATATATTTGCTGCTGAAAATTCTTGGAACTGTGGGGACGAGAGGAAAACGGAGAGAAGAATCCGCGTGGAGATTGTCAGTGTCTGTGTCCGTCTGTGTTTGTTACACCGTGTGAGTGCATATATGTTTGTATATATAAATATATATAGCTATATGTGCACACACATCTGTCTATATACACACACAGCATGTTGCTATTTGAAGTTGATGTGGTCTCTTGGCCAAATGAAATGTTTCAGGGATCCGTGAGTAGGGAGAATCTTTCCGAGAGCTAACATCTGGGTTATACTGCTGTAGAATAATCATGGAATCATAGAATTCTTTTTGTGGTGTTAGTGTTGTAAATCAAAGTAGTTTTAGAATATAAATTTGATATATATTTTGCAGACTCGAAAGTATTGATTTTAAGTATCATATTTTAAGCTTACTGAATTTGATAGGATGATAAAATGTTTAGGACTACAGTATTTGAAATCTAACAGAATCTTCCATTATTTTTAAGACTGAGGCTCAGTTTTACTAAGGTCTAAAATTTAAAAGCAAAGTATAAAAACCTGACCACTGTTATTTAAAAATGTATGTTAATCTGTTTAACTGACTTGTTAAAATAAGAACAATCAAAGTTAGTGTACTGTATGATATGCATGAGAGAAGTAACAGCACATTCTGAGGAATTTCTATCAGACGACAGAGAGACATTGTGAAAGTCAGGATATTTGAAAAGGAAAAGAAATGCTGTTCTCTGGATTCACATCCTAACAGAAATCGGAATTACCAAACACCTCAGACAGATTGGGATTCATACCCAGGCCAGTGCACGACCCTTCCCTCCTTGGCAGAGGTGCTTTGGGGCAAAGGAGAAACCAGCTCAGAAGCCCCAGATTGGCCTTGAGACACTTGATCCTGCAAATTCGTGTTTTCCTGCACCGCTGGGCTCAGGAGCTGGGCTGGGAATGACATTCACTTTCACATTTGCAAGATCAAGGCCTTACTTGGATTAAACAGCAATCGGAGAAAGCAATCCGTTAATAGGGAGGCATTTTAACACATCGTAACAGTTAAGTTACCTTTACTTCCATTCCCTCAGGATTTTAGTACTTAAAGTAACTTATTTTATTTAAATTTAAGCAATAAAATACAAATCAAGCTTAAGTTTTCAGTTAAATAATGGTGTGTATATATATAAGTTCAAATCTTGGAAAACAAACAGTATTTTGATGTTTCCTTTTTAAACTTAGAGCAGAAAGAAAGAAAAATTGCACATTGTTTGGAGATCATATTTTGAATTAAACTGCCCTGGTTTATGATGATGAAATCAGTGCACATGAAATTCAAAAATCTGACTTTCATCTTAACGCTAGGAAAGGTGACTCCTCTGCTAATCCTAGTTTTGCACTTTGAAATCAATCTTAATCACTCATTGAAAATGTAGAGTCGAGATATAATGCTGCATTTTATAAAGTTAAAACGACGTATTGTCTAAATTATTACAAGGATAAACTGATAGCAGTGTTCATACTAAAACTGAAACTATTGCATTACAGAAACTGTTGTACAGAGCAGGCTTTTTGGGAAAATCCTGGCTCCTCTGAATCTGTGACAGTCCCGGGGACTTCAGGGGAGCCAGGACTTTGCCACAGTCTTCGAAGAAACTTGGGCAAATACCAATTAACCTTTTGTTTATATTTAACAAGAAATAAATAGACTGGTTGGGTTAAATATACTATCAGCTGTAGTCATTTTACAGTACGTTTGTATTTGACCATTTCCTGTACTCACGTTTTTTTATATCTGTACAGTGCCACTTTCTGCAGGTGTAAGGTAGTGTGGAATCCTGTACATCTTGCATTGTTCAAACTATTTCAGTGAAACCAATATCATTTAATATTGATATTACTTGAACTAGAGTAAGATAATGAAAAAAGGGTCTTTATGATGTGCAAGTCTTGTGCCTTTTATGTATTTGCCTTGTTCCGTGTTGAATGTGTGGAAATGCTGTATCGTGGACTTTCTGCTGTATAGAATAGAGCTGTCTATATTAAATTAGGTCGTGCACTTCAGATATCTTTACACTACTGAAAATAGCTTGGTTTTGGCAGTATAAACAGAATTTTAAAAATTCTAATGAAGGCCAGACATTTTAGATTTAACACGTTCATAATTATGTTAATTAATGCTCATGTATTAGCTAAACATTCACTGACAGATAACTAAAGGGACATCATTGCTTGCCTTTCTTTGAAATCAGTGTTGCTCTTGTACATTGTATTAATAGTGTCTGTGATTGATTAGTCCTTGATGATTTGCTTTCAGAGTAGGATAAAATATTCCAGTTAACATGTACATATTTTTTGGTTCCTCAATCTATGATTGTTTCAGAGGCATAATTCACATTTTTGTAAAAATTCTATGCAATTTTGTGGCATGATGTTTCTTCCACTTGTAATTTTATGTGCTTACATTACAGATCCAAAGGACAAATAAAAATTTCTTAACACAAGCCCAGTTTTCTCGTTCATTGACTCAAGAGCCTCAGTTGACTCAGGAGACCTTACCCTGACCCCTTTGCTGATGGGAGGGGCAGTGCCAGGAGAAGGCAGGGAAATTTCCCTGCAGGCTTTTGTGTTCACACCAAGAACAAGGAATTGCACATGCCTGTACTTCCAGCCCCTGTCCCTCCCAGCACAATGTGCATTTGCTGCTGCTCTGAAACAATGGGAAACAAAAAGCAGTGTGCAAACAAAAAGCAATGAATTGGTAAGAAAATGGGTTGGTTTACAGGAAGGCTTTTGCAAAAGAGCTGGGACATGATTTCCAGCCATACCAATAAACTGCCTCAACAAATTATAGCACCTCTATTTCTGTTCCACTGCCCCAGCTGTTTCACTAATCATCTATTCAATTATATATGTGCTGTGAAATGTACCTTTGCAGGGCCTTCCACTGAGAGCATTGAAAAATAAATCTATTCCTTTGGCTTCTGACTTCCCTTCCCCTATTTAATTTACAATGTACAAAATTATCTCTGGGAGAAAAGATAAGCAGGTATATTAATCCAATGTACTGAGGGATATATACCTGTTAAAATAAATAGTCTCTGAGGCAGCTGGAGTCAAATCACTCACTAGAAGGGAAATGGGGTCTGACACATGGGATGGACACGGCACAGGATGAGGCCAGGCAAGGAAGGGAGGAGCAGAGCTGAAAGCAGAGCCATGAGTCTCACAGACAGGAATAAGACTGGGATGGAAATGGGGAAGTGGGAGGAATCAAAAAGAAAAAAAATGGATACATTTCCTTCCCCAAAGAGGAGCAGTGGGGTGTGAAATCAAGAGCAGGGTTTGTGGAGGTCCCCTTAGCCAGTCCCACTGTGAAGTGACACAGGTGAGAGGAGGCAAATGGGACCACAGGGCAGGAGGGCAGCCTGGCACCAAGAAATCCGGGATAAGGTGGGGATGGTGAGCATAGAGGGGAAAGCCAGGAGGCCATGGGATGGATTGAGAAACAACTCCTGGCTCCTGCAGGGCTCAATGAGGCAGGATTTTCACAGCTAGCTGAGCAGGTGACCTTGGTGCTTGTACTTGGGCCACAGGAGACTGACTTGGCTGCTGTGGGGAGAGGGGAGCAGGCTGAGATGTGTGGAAAAGCTGTTTGGAGGCTGAGCACAGGGAGGTTGGTGTTGCAGAGGCCTGGCAGTGGGACCTGAGCTGCTTTGAGAAGCCCAGTGGGTTGTTGAGCTTCAGGTGGGTTCTGCAAATGCTCCTGGTGATGACCAGAAGAAAACCAGCCCATCACAGCAGCTTCCTGAGCCTTACACTGTTTCCTTCCCTGTGGGGCAGCTTCCAGGAGAGGGCTGGAAAGTACCTGGATCCAGCTGAGATGCCGGAATGAGCACTGGGGAACATTGCTGAGGGGGCAGAAGGAATTTGGAGTGGATGAGCAGGCTGAAGGGATGGACAAACAGCTCCCCTAAAACCTGGGCGTGCATTTGAACCCAAGCAAGTAAATTTGAGGTCAGCAATTGTGCATTTGAAAGACAAGAATGGGGGTTTAAACCCCCCAAGGACTATATCATACCCTTGGATTTTGGGAGAGCTCTGTGTGAAGGAGCTGCACATCAAATCTGCCAGCCTAAGCTCACACAGGATCCTCTTGTCCATCATCTGACCTGGTCCCTTCCTGGCCTTACTCTTCTTTAAGGGCTCAGTAGGAGAAGGAAGAGCTGCTCAGCAAAAGGGCCAATGCAGGAAATCCAAGCCACACTCAAAAAGCAGCAGGTGATGGTCACTAGTGAACCCAACTGCAACATGAAATTCTGGGCTTAAAAATGGTCCTCTAGAGAGAAAGTATCTGCTGGACAGGCAGCTGGAAAGGCTTGGGGCTTGTGCTGCTTTCCCAAGTGTAGTTCCATTGTACTTTTTCTCAGTGGGAGGGTTTAGAGGCTCAGTTTACAGGTTCCTATTATGGGGGTAGCATGATCAAAAGGAGGATCTGAGGGAAAAACACTGAAGAAATGAGAAATCCAAGTGTTCAGCCTGCAGACAGTAAAGAAGAAAACATTGGAGGTAATCTATTAACTACTGTGTACTTCATATGATATTATAGGGTGAGGGTTTTTGGAATGGTGGGCTGCAAACCATGGTGGGAAGACTGTGGTAAGAGGTGGCTGGATTTCCCTCCAGGTAGAAGGGCTTTAAGTAGCACTGGGGAAGCCAAGCTCTAATTCAGAACAAATTGAAGCCAACTTGATGAATGTGAAGAGAAGAAATGTAAAGCCTGGTGCTGTATCAATGGGGGAAGCCTGGCTGATGAGCAGGAGAGCTTTGGCAACTTCTACTGCTGAGAACTGAAATGTAATTAGTGTCACAAGCTGCTGTGGGATGATTGGCCTGTTCAAATAAGTGATTACAGGCTGGGTAAGGGGGATCAAATAATTTAAAAAGAGGAAAGAAAGAGGGGCAGGGGAAGGTGTGACTCAAACTTTGCTCTGTTGTTGGGAAAGATGAAAGTTAGCTGTCAATTGTTGCTGTGCAGATCTGACCCCCAGATGGCAGGAGCTGTGAGCAGGGCAGGTGAGTTGTCTTCAGCTGGGAAGAGGTTACAGCTGGGAAACACCCTGTACAGGTTTGTACCACCTTTTCAGGAAAATGCAGAGAAAAACTGACCCTGTACAGTCCCTGGGCTATAGACCAATAGCTGAAAGCTGGGCTTTGCAGGAAAACCACCAGAGGCTGCTGGAAAGGCAAAACACCAGCTGCCAGATGGAAGCTGGAGGCAAGAGAGTTAGAGACACACCAAAATCTTTATTTTCTTTCTGCGTACACATAGCAGAGATGATGGATTGTAAGCACTGGCAGGAAGAGGGGATGATGCACTGCAGGGGATGCTGCACACCAGGTACTTGCACGATGTGGTTGGTGTGCATGCAGCAGAGGGGACTGTGATGGACAGGCCAGACCAGATGATCTCACACCATCTTCTGGCCTTAAGATCTGTTGCTCTTAGTCCAATGTTCTTTTCTTCGAGGTTTTTTTCCCCCAGGAGGGCACTTTCACATGTGATCACCCCAAGGCTGTGATTCCCCTTGGAAAGGCTTTCTAATGTCCTCTTAATTGCCAGAGTCAGTAAAGTAACCCTGAATGGTGACTCAGCCATATGGGATGCCTCCCAGAAAACGAGTCACCTCTCTCCAAGGGTGTAAATCAGTAAAACTGTGGCATCCCAGGAGCCCTCAGCAATAAATAAACTCAACCCAAGTGCTCTTGCAGCTCGCCACCAGCTGAGCAGAGCAGATGAACTCCCTGGCTGGAAGCAAACCCAGGCTGTAGAGCCTGTGGTAAGATGCATCTCTGACTCACAGAGTGCAGCCTGTCAGCCTCGGGGAAACAGCTGGAGACAGAGATCCAGCGAGGAGGAGGCAGTGGCTGTGGTGTGCTACGATTTCCATCCCAGAGTGCAATGATCTCAGCAATGATCTCAGTTCCTCAAGCTAGGTGAAAAGCCTCTCCTGATGAGAAGGGACTTGTAGAAGTAGGAAACAGCCTGTGATCCTTTCAGTGAATAAATATTCCACTCCGCTTTCACTCTGCGGCCGCGGAGTGCTCCCTGTGATCGTTAAGCCCGAGACCGCAGCCCGGCCGTCAGCAGGGCTCTTTGCTGCCCTGATTTATGGGCTGGGAGCCACCACAGAGCCCCTTCGTGCCACTGCTGCCTCCTGTGCTGTGCCCAGAAACCTGCAGGCAGCTGCCAGGCCCGGCTGGAGAGGAGGGGAGGGAGAGAAGTCCTTTCCTGCTCCCCAGGGAGGGTTTTCCTGCACCTGTGGAAGTGCTGGGCTGGGAAAGGGGTTGGGGACCCCTGGGCAGGGCTGGGGGTGGTGCAGAATGGCACAGGCTGTCCCGTGTCACCTGTGCTGGTGCCACACATGGAGTGATGCCATGAAATGCCACTGTGCTGTAGCACCCCAGGCCTCTGCTCTGCACTGCTGAGAAACCCTGTGCTGCCTCTGGCACAGGACCCAGCTTAGCTCAGTGCATTAGAGTGTTCACCAGTGCGTGTCTCCTACATCTTGCTGCTATTAGCTCCTTTTGTTATACTAGGGGCTCTAGAAATAGAAGAAAACACCCTGGTATGGCTTTGGTAGCAACAAAGTAACTGCTCTGCTTTCCCTGAGGAAATCTAGCTTTGGGCATTTGCTCTCCATAAAAAGCACTTGTTTCCTATTGCCAATTTAAAGCCCATATCTGTTTTCAAATTCCTGCTCCCTCAGACCAGTGAGAGACTGGGAGCTGTGATAACTTTCTTGTGTCAAGGTAACTGATGAGAGGGAAATTATCTGGGTCTCCACAGAAATGCTGCTGTTCCCAACAATTTGAGGAAAGCTGCAACTCCTCACCTGTACACTCATACTGGGATTGGCTGTGGACAGGGGATGCCAGTGGTGCCAGATGGGGTCCAAGGCACAGGGACAGGCATTTTCTGATGTTACACACAGTGGTAAAAACCTTGGGGTTTAATTGGCCCTGCTTCACTATGGGTTAAGGTGAATTTGACACAATTATCATTATCTTGCTTCATGGAGTTGAGGTAAAATACCTCTTTTATCCATATTCCAATCAATTGCAAGCACTGAGATCGTTGCAGCAAAGCCCTCTCTGTCAAAACACAGCACTACCTTAAGAACAGTTGTATGAAAACCAGCACATGACCTGCATGTGAAATGAGGAGTTTGTTTCTATACAAACTGATTCCTCCTGCAGGTTGCTGCCTTCCCCTCGGGTTGCACTTTCATTTTTCCCAGCCTTTCCCATCTGCTGGCACTAGCTGCCGCTCTGCAGCAGCCTCGGCAGACACCAGGCTGGAGGAAACAAGGGGCAGCCCGGCTGTCCCCAGCAGAGGACAATCGTCAGGCAGGACCAGGCAGATGCAGTGGTCCCTGGAATCCCACTCGTGCCCTCTGCCTGAGTGGCTGTTTTCAGCTCAGACCCAAAAGGCATGAGAACTGTCTGATGTATGATCTCCTGTTTGCAATGCCAACGCACAGTGCACGTCCTATTTCTTCCCTGTTCACTTGGTTCTTCAGCACTCTGGAGCACTGCCAGAAGTAAAGAATCAGCTCTACAAAATAATATTTACAGCTTTTTGTTCCAGAAGGCAAGTTCTGCAATATTTCTTAGTGAAATACAAATGATATTTCTTGAGCAGTCTAATCCAATGCACATATCACGGTGCTCTCAATCCCCTCGTTAGCCCCACAGCAATTAGCACCCAGTGTGGGGAGCTCTTTGTGCCACAAACTTCTTTAAGTGTCAGAATTCACTAGCCAGGTATTAATATTGATTTTAGCCTATGTGGAATAAAGAGTGAAAAATCCAATACTGTTTTTTATGAAGAGCCATTTCATACTTTCATAATAGATGTCATAAAATTCCATCAATTACTGGGGTCTCTTCAGGGGACCTAATTATTGTGCTGTGCATACCTAGTCTGAAAACTTAATAATATCTCCAGATGCTGCCAAAAGCCCTTTGGACGTCTTACATTCCACGAGGGAACCCTCTGCTCTGTTAGGGTTTTTTTCTTTCTTTTAAATGAACTATCAAATGTTCAGTGAGGGAGACTAACTGGAAAGTCTGCATTCACACAAATTCAGGGTGGCATTAGTCCTCTAATATAGGGAGGGAGGAGGGTATTTATTTTATTTTTTAATAATCAGATAATCTTGGGTTTGCCTTAGGTCAACTATTTAATGGTGACTGCCCAGTGTCACATGCTCAGGGAACTACAGATAGATCCCTTCATTCCTGTAGGAACTGTCAGTGCTGTAGCAATTAATGGCCAGCTTTGGGGTTGCTTTTTGGGGAGCAGAGGTTATCCCAGAAGGTGAATGCCAACAGAGGCAAAGCTATTTTAGTGACTCCTTGTGTGGAAGCAACAAGATCCTGGAGGAGCACTGGGAATTTTATACATGGACTGCTTTACTGCCCAACAGAGCAGCAGGTTCCACGCCAGCACAAAAGCATTCTGGATGATTGTGACCACACTGGGCGAGGTGTTCCTGGAGTATTTCCCCTGTTTCAGAGCCACAGGCACCAAGGCTTGTAGGAATCTATGGCACTGCGTGTCAAAGGGAAACAGGAGTGGTGGAAACACCCAGCACAAAAGGCAGCACTCAGCCCTCGGCAAAAGCCCAAGGCAACGTTTGGCCCATGGAAAGACAAACCAGAGCCATAGAACAAGCTGCCATCTTCACATTTTCACATCCAGAAGGCTGTTATGAAACAAGGAAACATGATGTGCCTGAGTCTGCCTGAGATGACAAAACCACACTGGTGGATCATGCTAATCCCTTCACGTCTGAACCCCAGCTCCTCTTGGGCGCATTACTCATCCCTGTGGCTCTCCAAAGAACTAGATTTTCCTTTAGATGTCTGATTTTGCTGAAAGATCTGAGAAATGCTCCAAGGGCATAAATTATTCTTTTCATAGCCTGTGATAATATATGATTCTTAAATTGCCACCAGATCTGCCTCCTTCAGATAGTGGAATGAAAATAATGCTGTGCTTGCCCCGAGCCAGGAGGAGGATCTGGTCCAAACCACGTAGCCTTCAGCAACCCAGCAGCATCATGGATGCAGATGGTGGATGATGCCTGGAGAAATGCAAGTGTTGGAGGATCAGAATTAAATATCAGCCACTCAAATTAATTTATTATAACAGTCCTCGGAATTGGGACCAGGTTTTGTAGGGATGCTAAGTCTGTCACTATGGTGTAAATCAGTGTGGTGTGTACACTGCAGGCTGATGGAGCACTGGTGTGGAGCAGGGCAGGAGTTGGTTTCTTCCTCTATACTACCACCCACTCAAAATCTAAACTGGAATATTCATAAAGCCTCCTTTAAATAAAAAATTAATTTTCATTTGTAATTATAAGAATTATCCCCACTAATATTACTGGTGGTAACAGCAGTCACTGGTTGCATGCTTGCAACTTTCCTTGACCAGCAGCAGATGTGGGACCATTCCTGAGCTGTGAAATGGAAACTGTTTTCACATGACTCAAGGAGATGATACTTCATAAAAATCAATAAACATCATAGCACCTGCAGTAAAATTAGAGTTAGCAACCCTAAATCAGTGAAAGCCACAAAACCACTAGCACAGGGAGCTGTAGAAGACAGGTAATTGATTCAAAGCACACAATACTTACATGAAGTGGGGGGAAAACCAGTCAGAGGATGCTTCTATACAACCATTTTGGGTTTTCTGGCTAGCATTCCTTACCAGTAGAAATACAGGCATCAGCCAACAGTGCCTGATCCTGCTTTTCCTGGCAAAATTGCAATTTGCCACAAGTTACAGCGGGAGTAGGACTCCTCTTACAATAAACCACATCCATTTCCCAGGCAGCTTTCTATGGGAGCCACACTGTGGCTTTGATTGCAGATGGAGCCCATCCAGGCACGCTGACAGCCAGGAACTCATGATCATGGTGGCTGCATTTGGGCTAAATCCCTGCTCTCCCTACAGGAGACTTGTAAGGCAAGAAGCACAGGCATCAACACAGTTTAGGTACAGGTCTGCCAAGACTCATCCTATTGCCACAAGGATATTTTTGCCATACATGAGCCAAAAAAACAAAAAAAACCCAAAAAAACCAAACCCAGAAGCATATTAATTTAATAGTGGAGGAGAGATTCTATCACACTTGTTTATTGTAACTGATGAAAAGGCTGTAATGTAAATTGTTGTGCCAAGTTGCCTGTGCTAGCCAACATTTTGGCACGTTACATTCCTATCTAGGCAACTTTTAATTATTAATCATTTCAAGTGTTTTGAGAGTTGAATTTCAGTGGATTTTAACTGATGGGTTATCATGGATATTAAACACTGAGCCCAAGTCTCAATGTGAGGGTGTTGGCGGTGATCTCGCACTGTTACTTCTGGCTGTGGGTGGCTGCAGAGGATGACAGCTGAAACTGCAAATGTGAGAAACTCTCAAATGTGTATCCATATGAGACAGGCCCGGTGGGTTCACATTTTTGCACTGCTATCCATTACAGTAATTGATTCTTAGCCAGTGTCCTAGGTTAAAACAAAACTAAAGCTTCTGCTTTTCCCACGTTCACTTGTAGAGGTTTCAGGATGTGTGTGATCATTTCCAAGAGTTTATTGTTGTTGGCCAAGTAGGACTTTCCATGGATAAGAGAAGATACAACTGGAAACAGAGAGCTCCTCATTCAACACTAAGTCATTCCAACCACATGGGATAATTTCAAATGGATCTCAGTATGAGTGAGCCAATGATCATGTGCCCATACCCCGAGACAGTGACTGATCTGAAAAATGATACATCCATGTAACCCTGGGATCAGAAGTGTTTGCTCCTTATATTTTGAACTATTTGCCAAAGCTGAACAACTCCAGCTCTAGCAACTATTGACAGAATATGATCAAAAGAGAAAGATTTTGCAAGTTTTTATACATGCATTAATATTAAATCCTCTGGAAAATTCCAAAATGTGACTTTGCACCAAGTCCCCTGTGACAGGACATCCCCCATGAGAAAGAATGAGAGGGGAGAATGTAGCTCAGAAAAGCTGACAGTTTAAACATCCCCAGAGAAAAATATAACCAAGGAAATTATTTTTGTGTATCTGCTGGGCTTGGGGGCGGAGTCTGGGTTTGTTTTATTAAGCAAATGACCCATGACTCTTCTGCAAAGAAGAAGGCAGATTTTAGATAGCAAAACTGTGCATCCTGCTTGGAATCAGTGGGCTATCAAAACTGTTGGAAGTTACCACTTTTAAAAGATGCCTTGGTCCTGTGTTCAGTCCAGTTAAATAACTTGGGCAGTCAACCCTGGGACTTTAATAGATGGATGGATGTCGTGAGGAAGAAAAAAGCCTGGACTTATCTACAGAGACTTGGAACACTTGGGGCAAGTGTTCCAAATTAAGAAAGAAAACATTCCATGATTTACGTCAAAACTATAAAAATAAGCATTTTGCACAGCTCATGCTCTGACCGAAGTCAGCATCCAAAACATGCAAAAATTACTTTTAATTACTCCAACTCATGACAAATTAAAGTCTCCTTGCTGTTCCATGGCTGAAAGATCTGTCTTGTCTTGACTTTTTTCCTGTAACCATTCCCAGACACAAGAAGTGCTGTGTAGAGGTTCAGAACAATGCCATGATATCCATAACAGAGGACACAGGAGAGGGGGAGGGAGAAAGCAAAAGGCATTTTTTGTAGTTCTTACAATATTAATATAGTAATATTAATATATACTATGAGCCTCCCACAAAGCTCCAGCTAAGCCTGTGGCCCTAGAGGTCTGGTGCTGCCTTAGAAATATGTGAACAAAAAAGGCAAGGAAGGGACAAGGGCTGTTCTTGTGATAATGTCCACACAGCCATGTGGGTTTTAAATAAATGAGGGTTCAAATGAATGAAATTGTGTTTTGTTTCAAACTCAAATCAGGTTCTGCTGGCACCCAGAGTTGCTACAGTAGGATGCAACATTACTTCCTACACCTGATTTCCTGTGCAAGTGTTTCATGGTATCATTGGTTTGTAAAGGGATGAAAGAGGGTGGGTATGTCAGTCTGTGTGGTACTTACAGCTCCTCTAAGCTGCCAGTGAGAATTGTCCTGCCAGCAGCACTTGGGTGTTGCTCCTCAGGCTGAAAACCTTCCTTTTGCTGCAAGGGCTCCTCTACAAGAAGTGCCAGATGCAGAGTGAAGCCCTTGAAGGCATTCCCTTGACAGAAGGGTGATGCTGATTGAGAGTACAGCACCAATTTGCAGTGCACTGCCTAAGAGAAAAGGCAATTCAACTGGGGGAATAATCTGCAGTAATGAGGGTGAAAGCTAAACTTTGCAGCAGAGCTCTTGTCAAACAAAAATGTACCAAAGTCACAGTGAATTTCTGGAATATCTGACAGGCATTTCTTCTGGGTAGGGCTCCATAACACACACTCACTTCACAAGCCATTTGTTTTGCTTTACAAACTGTCACTGTTGAGCTGATGCCACCAGAAGTTGGAAGGAAATGTGACTGGAGCTCCTCCATCAGCACTTCTAATTTCCTTCCCCAAGGTGGGAGGAGTGGCACATAAAGAGAAAACTTGTGTGTGTGTCTCTATGGAGAACGCCAACAAGGCAACACAAATGAGCAGGATTGTTTATGCTGGGTTATCAGATGGTGTTGCTACCAAGTACTACGTGTGATTAGAAGACAAAAAAAAATTTTAAAAAAAACCCCTTTATACTGAATTTTTGGTGCCAGAGTGGCTGAGTGTATCTGCTCTTGGCATGTTGTTGGATTAGGAAGGTGCATTCCTAGCACCCACAGGTGTGCAGAGCAAAGACCTCTCCTGGTGACCAAACCCTCCAGGTGATGCTGCAGTTTCTGAAGGAGCAGAGCAGTGGGAACACATGCTTGGGGTCCCAGCAGGGCTGCACTACTGCAGCTTGGACAGGATGAGTGCACAAGTCTATTTGCTGTAGCAGAGGTGACTCCAGAAGTCTCATGCTCTTCTGAGGGCTTCTGTGTTTTCATGTGAGATAAACCTTGGTCTGTGCAGGATCTGACTCTTCATTAAACCAAGAAATGCACCTGCATCCCCCAAATCCCTCCCTGAAATCCTGGCATGGACATGCACAACAAGCAGCAGCTTGGGTTTTTTGTCAATGGCCCCTGGGGTAGGAAATCACTGTGGTGTCTCCACAATCTGTACTGCTTTGTGTGGATGCAGTCACACCTTAATTCTGAGCACAGCTAGTGATTCCTGGGATAAGTATCTTTGGCTTTTCCCTAAGAAAGGCAGCTTGAGGAAGGGCTGTTCATCCCTCCCCCTCAGCTGGGGCTGAGATCTTCATGCTTGTATGAAAAATGAATTAATCTTCTGGGGGAGAGGGCTGCTATGAAATAAACATCAGATGTGTCAACCACACAGACTTAAGAGGAGAAATAATGGTTTGGAGGTGAACAACAACCAACCAAAGAAAGAGCCAGGGAAAGAACCCATTGCAGATCTTCATTGGCATCCCATCCTCTTCTGCAGTGAAAGCTGGCATATTGCAGGACAGATGATTTGCCTGCCTGGTTTTTTTATAGTGCTTTACACTTCCCAGGAGTTGTTTCTATATGACTGTAATAGAGCTGTCAAAATAACAGCTTGTGGTGGAGGATGCAGTCACACCTCTCGGCTCCGTGCTGCCCTTCTCCTGCAGCACCTGCTTCCAGTGAATGGCTGGAGGACGAGGCCAAATGAAGGTGACACTGGCTGTGAGTTCAGGACATGGCTCAGTGCTCATTTGACTGACCCCCCCAGCAGAGCCATGGCCTCAGGCCTCTCCAGCCTTTTCCACTGTAAGCCTGGCCCCAAAGAAGGTCTCCTTTGCCCCATGACCTGTAGATGGTCTTTTGCACCTCCCAGCCTCACTGTTCTGCATCCTGCCCTTCCTGTCCAGCATTTTTGGTCTAACCACACTGTACAGGCAACACATGGAGCACAGTCACAGGAGCAGCCAGCTGATGATTTGGGGTTTTGCAAAGTATTATTCTGCAGTTTGACAGGGCAATGAGGGTGGAGGTGGGACAAGATCTAATCCCTATCCACTGCAAAATGGCTGTTGATTATGCTGTGGAATATATCTCAAGGAGGAATAGCCTTAGGACTACCTGGCAATGACAGCCTGGAGGGAGGCAGCATCTTGGTGCTGGGGTAGTGATGGCTCTCCCACGCTTGGGGAAAAGAGTGTTAGGAAGAGTCCAGACCTGCTCTGTCTGGGAATAATTGTGTAAAGTAAACGAGTGGCAACATCAGAGCAAAACATTAATGAAGGGACTGGAGTAGCCATCCATCAATGTCCATTTGCTTGGAGGCATCAGGCTTTTTCTCCCTTCTTTTATCAGATATCTTCAGTAACCTACAGGTGTCTGCTTGCAAGGTCAGCATTTCCTATGCATGAGAGCAGTGGCTCTGCAGGCTGAAGCTGAAGGCTGCATAGATCCAACGTACCAGCTCCTCAATCAGATGTTTAAGTATCTCTGCAGGAATGATCACTGTCATTTAATTTGCTGATTAGTGTTGTCATATCTATTTGTAGAATACAGTATAATTTATGGTGAGATCCCTGGAGGATCTTCAGCAAATGCTACAAGTAATTGAATCTGCTGATTTCTAAAGGTCAGGTGAAAACTGAGCATTATTATACCACAGATGAGGTGATGATGACACCAGGTAGCTTTACATTTCAAATGTAAAACTTGCATTTACTGATCATTGCTGTATGCCATCACCGTGGAAGATGAGTGAATAAGACAGTCAAACACCATAATGTCCATTTTCAACCCTGTCAGTGAAGCAATGTAGTTTCTGAAAAGAAGAAAAAAGGATTTACTTTTCCAAATCAATGGGTGGTGGGGGAGAAGAATTTCAGAGAGGCGTGATTAGGGAAGCATCAGGAAATTGTTTGGGTGATTTTACTGAAGAAGTGGCTCACTGATGAACTCTGAGGCTGAGTGCTGCTATTTCTACTCCTGGCTGAGTAAGATCCCCCAAGCTGGCACAGCTACTTTCCGTCTCTCTTCCAGCAAACAAGCGGATTTCCCTTATCAGCAAAACTAATTTTGTCTGGCTGACAAGTTATAAAAATGAAGTCTTTTAATTTGGAGTTCAGTCTGGAGTTCACTTCTGCAGAAATGAGGGAGAAACGGAAGGAAGGTGGTCTGGAAAGTGGCAGGGACAGTCAGCTTGTGAGGGCACCAGACTAGAACAGCTCACTGAAGAAATGGTTTGGCCAAAGAACAAAGCTGATGGAGGGTACCAGCCACACAAAGCTCAAGCTGGGGTGCTGGTTTGCACTAAAAAATCTGCATGCTGATAGTAAGTTGAGATTTCTTCCCCAATAAAACCTTTTTTTTTTTTGTTTAAAGAAGAAAAGTATTTCTTCAGGACTAGATTTTTGTTGTCAAACTTGTCTGGGCCCATTAGAAACTCCCCCAGCCTTCTAGAATACCACTAGCTCCCATCTGCTTCCCTCAAAGTAACACAGTCAGTGGAGAGCTTGGCAGGAACCAAATTGGCAAGACAAGGAGGGGGTTGAAACAGTGACTAAATGTGGGATGTGTATATCCCTATGAAGCTGCTGCTAACCCCAGCACCCTGTGTGGTAGGTATCTAACAGGCATTTATAGGCCATGCACCACTGACTTCTCCTGCAGCAATTCCTGCCTACAGGTGCTCTGCACAGGGCAAAACTGTGCTGAGGTCATAAATTTTGTGGCTGAAATGCCTAATAAAAAGGGTAAATGCATGTTTGCTTGTAAAAGCCCTTCCCCAGAATGGATTAAACAAGTTATCCTGTGCTTTTTGCTGCAGAAATATGTGTATGCTGCAAACTTTCTCCTTTAGCTGCTCTGTAAATCATCAACCTAGAGCACTGCAGGCTACAAGAGCTGCCAGGACAATAAACTGAAGCTTTAAGCCCAGGGAAAGACTTAAATATCCACCTTACTTTACATAGCCTGGTGACAGCAATATAGATGTGTCTAAGGCTGAGTGCTCCCATGCTCTGATGGATCAGGGCCTAAATACACATGGACACTTCAAACAGAGGCATCTGTCGGCAAAAACTTCCTCTCCTTGGAAGGAGGCTTTTCTCACAGCTCCTGCGTGGGTGTCGGGCCACATAAATCCCCCAGACTTTGTTGTTCTGCCAGCAAGCAGGACAGAAGAGCAGTAAAAACCTGCCAGGTCAGTTAGAAACCAGCTGAGTCACAATGCTGCAACAGGGCCACCTGAAAATAAACAGGCCAATGATAAAAGCCACACAAGGGCCGAGTCAGAACTGACTCTCTGGGTGGGTGGGGGATTGTCTGATGCACTCTCTGGGACTGTGGATGCTCCCTCCTGCTTTCCTGTGTGCCTCCCTTTGTGCAAACCCAGAGCACTGGCAGAGCTGGGTACCCCATCACCTGCTGTGCAGCACACGAGTGGAGTTGAATACTTGGAAAAACACCACCAGAGCAAGGACCCTACATGATACCTTCAGCATGAACCCTTTTTGTCTGTCCCCAGCATCATTCCCCTTAGGGTGACAGCGGGCACCACTGATGACAAGGGTATGGCAGCCCACGTGCACCAAATGGGGACCTGTTAGGTTATTTTGGTGCTCTCCGGGGAGAAAGCGAGGGCACGCAAACATGGATAAATAACCGCTCCCGGTTCTGGGTCTCTTATATAAGGTGATGATTATAGAAACTGCGGTGTACGAGGGGGTGGAAAGGGATCCAAAGATCAGAGTTTTTAAAGGAAAGTAGGTCTGGGTGTTGAGGGGGGAAATGGAAATTACCAGCCTTCCTTGAGGTTTGATAAAACCAAAGAAGGTGGTGCTGTATTGTACCGATGTCTTGGCCGCAGACAAGGCACGAGTGTCCTGTGCTGAGGAAGAGCTCAAAGACTTTATATAGATCTTCTCTTCAGGATGAGCTGATGAACGGGACTGTCGGCTGAGCACAGGGCTGGGAATGAATGATTTAATAGCACAAATGGTTTCCAAAGGGAGCTGGGAGAGTATTGTTCCAAAGCGACCAACACTTCATGTTCCTTTGCAAGCTCAAACGGTAACTCAATTATCACAGACATGTAGAAAGCAATTTTGTAGCCATCCTGACACTAATGTTGGTTGGTTGATTGCTTAGTGAGGAATTTTTCACTATATATTTTCCTTTCTTTTAAGATTACTGAAGAATGCAGGATTAACACTCAGGATACTTTTTAATCCTAATCAGAAACAAAGCTGCTTACAAACTAGGTTTAAGCATCTTTAAATCCTTATCATAGAGGAGCTGGGTTTGGGCTGTGTGAAGACAGGCTGCTATTTTATTCATAATTGTTTAGAGAAAAACAGGGGAGGGGTTCATAAAGCACTAAACATTACACACAGCTATTTGCCATCTCCTCCTCTTTTAAACACAGACTGCAACTCACCGGTTCCCTACGCTGCAATTTATTTTCTTATAGGCAGGTTGTGAAAGCTGTGGGAATGGAAGTGATCCATTGTTCTAATCTGTAATGAGAGTTCCAAACCCCCCTATGCCTTCAGCCTGATTGTGTTGACAATATGTGCATTTACAGATTCATTGGGGAGTGTCTGGAGGTTACTCTTCAATGTGTGCTCTTTATGATCTGATCAGAGTCACACACTAAAGAGTAGACGTCTCACAGCAATGTAATTCTGAGTTATGCTGCCTGAGCTGTGTTTCTCTCCCCGTTGGGTTTCTGATTGCTGTACCAGAAGCAGCACCACAACTTCTTTCATGAAGTAAGTTTTTGTGCACAGTCACTGGAAATTCTCCTTTGGAAAAATCTAATGTAAGGCACTGGTTTGAAGCAGGGCTGTAACACAGTAGGCTGGATTTAGGAAGATAATCAGTGTAGTACTGCATGATAGGGATATTGCCTGGATGCCATTCAAGCTTCTGTACATCTCATTCCTAGTACACTTCTATGTTTGGCCTGTACTCCACAGGTAAATTCATGCAAGGACGCAGGGAGAATCCTCTTGGAGGTTTTTGGTACATCCCTTTCTTGGGGCCAAGTCTTCTCTCACTGCAATTAGCAGGAGCTTGTGTTGCAGTTCTTGTGCATAAGCCTTGCTCAGCTGAGCAGTGTCCCTGACCTCAGCAGGGCTCCTTGTGTGCCTAATTTAGGGCTGGAATTTGCCAGCAGGTCAGCACCCACCGGGATGCTGATAAGTGAGACCTACTCAGTCTATAGATCTGCTATTTTAGATCACCCCAAAGATTGCCCCTGATGGGCACTGCCAGCAGGAGCCCACAACACAGACCAGATCCAGATCTGCTGGGCTGTCCCAGCTGTGTGGTGTGCCCCAATCTGTGGGCATTTCATGGGTTATTCCTGCTTCTAGTGACAGCATATAATGACTGAGACATGAACATGTGCTTATAGCACAGTGTTTTCATGAGGCAGGATTGATAAATGAGAAGCAAAAGTCCCTCTGGGTCACAGGAAATGGTGCACTCACACTGGTTTTACAGGTTATGGGTTGCAAGGACCCTGATTGTCTCCCTTCCATCCTGCAAGGCTGCAAAGAAAAGAGCTAAGGCAGCAAATCCTGCTCTTGTTTTGACTTCCTTCACGTGCCTGCTAAGGCATTGCTACGTGAAAATCCTGGCAGGGGGTAGGAAATGCTGTGTCTGTTGGAGCTGAACAAGTTCCTGTGTGTTCAGTAATTGTGGTGTCCTTGTTTGCTCTTTCTTGTGAGGTGTGTGAAAGGAGACCTTTGTACATCAGGACATGTGGTAGTGCCCAGGTACACCTTGGATATAAAGGAATATTTGTGCAGTGGCAGCTGAGCCATGGAGATGGTAGAAGCAGGTGCCTTGTCTGCATTTCATAGGAAAATGGAGTATGTTCTATTGAATAAATCAAGGCTTTGTTAGCTAGGCCACCTTATTCCTGCAGGGAATCCGTAGGAAGGATTTATATTAAGTGTTCTCTGATGATAATGATGCTTTTAAAATAGAATTCAGAATATTATGCCACCTAAATCTTGATAGCCCATTCCTTCAGCTCAGAAATACTAATGCAAGGTGTATCTTGTACTCCATATTTCATGGCTGTTCCAATTTCTTTTCTTTTTGAGCTATATACTGATGTAGAGTTAGAGGCTTTATCTCCACAGCTACACAGTCCTCCTCACAAGCCTCTCCAGACATGCAATTTAGCAAAAAAAAAGCTTGCTTTGTTCCTCAGCATGATATGGTCTAATCAGGAGAATGAATAGAGATGCCAGAAAGATTTATGGCTTGATTTTTTTCAGAGATGGAGAGGACAACTAATACACAACACTGATTTCATGAGAAACTGGGGATCCTCACATCAGAGAAGCATTTTTTTTCAATATCCACTTCAGAAATATCACCCTAAATGAAGTGGGGTTTTTGAGAAATTAAAGGATGAATAGGAAAAATTTTCAAGATGGACTGCTTTTTTTTCTTTTCCAAAACATGAAGCTATGCTTCAATAATCTAGAATACAGCAGGGTTTGGCATTCATGGGAAGTCCTACCCAATGTAATCCACCCTTCAGAAAATGTGCCATAACCTCACTACGCCTGAAGCATCATTTCACTGAAAATGTTGCAAAACCTTTGCTAAATTTCACCAACTTCTTTTTAAAAAATCACCTTAAAGTGCAGCATTTATAGACATTCATAAAACAAACCAGACCACAGAATTTCAGTTTCAAATCAAACTCGTTTCTGGTTTAAACTCTCTCTTTCAACAGTGCAGCTGAATACAGTTCTGTCTTTTTAACTATGCTTTTTAACAAATGCAACAAGAGTGACATCTCTTTTTTTGGGCTGGGTTTATGATATTTCTTGAGATCAGCTTTTGGGTCCAAAGGGGTGGTGAGCTGCTCTGCTCCCACCCTGAGACACTGAGCCTGAAGTCTAATTATGCTCTTTCCGTCTTTCTTGGTTGTTCCCTGCTACACTGGTGACAAATTTAGTAAAAAACCTCCAGCTGTGCTGAGACTGGGGAAGGAGTTGAGGCTTGGGGTTAGAGCTTGAATAGCATGTAACCTTTTATTTCCTACCCTGTCTGGCTCTGAATGGCAGCCATGCAAATTATGTGCATACACTTTCTACTGTAGGTTGGTTTTATGGAGGCTTTCACTGCAGTAAATGAACTTTGAACAAATAATTTTAAGCTGGTAACTTAAATCAATGCATTTTTTTAATTTTCTTTTTTTTTTTCCCCTTGCAAAACCAGGTTCTTCATTGTCACTTGTAATTCAGCACTAGTTAAATACTGTTGGTTTCCTAGGGAAGATGTGCTATTGTTTAAATCAGAAAGGTGAATACAAATGTAATGCAATATCCTGTCTACCATATGGGTGGGACGTGCAGAACAACTTGTAGTCAAGCTTCAAATGCAACTTAAGTTTCCATTTGAATTCCTGGAAAGAAAGATCTGCCCAAAGAATGGGGCTCTTAAAATCCCAGTCTGAAACCTGTTGTGATGAAAGCCAGCTACTGCAGCTCTGTAACTCTGGACCTCTGTGCCTTTAGAAATTAAAAACCCTGTTCCCTATGATTTTTTAAAATTAATATTTAATGATGGTAAAAGCATGGTTTCCATGTCAGAAGAGGGTTTCTTCCTAATAAAATCTTTCTTTTGATGCAACTCAGAGGGCTTGCCTGTCACTGTTGGATGCTGCCCAGAGCCATGGCCAGATCATAAGATCCTATAGCATCTCTTGGCTTCTGGAGTCAAGTGACCCACTTGTCCTTTCCCTGATGTGTTTGTCCTGCATATCCCTTATCCAGCCTCATATCCCAAATTCTGGGGCACCCAGCACACAGAGTCAGCCAACACACCTTTGTCTCCCAGTCTAAGCACAATTGCAATAATTTCTGTGGTTTATATCAACTTTCTAAAAGTACAAATAACTGCTATCAGCTCCCGGGTTTATGGGGCAGCACAGCAGAGTGCTAATGAGACCTGCTCCTTGCTACCAGCTCAGCTCTGTGTGGGCAAACAGGTGTTGAACTGAATTTTAATCTGCTGGCAATGAACATCTTATTATATAGCTGTGCCTAAGGGCTCGGCAGGTTTGTGCACCACACAGAGAGTGTTCAGGTGGAACCTGAGCTTGTGGGTGAGGATTTAGGAGAGAAAAGACAGTTTCTGCTGGTTGCCAGCAATACAATGGAGACTAAAGCTCTTTTTCTCCACCATCTACACGTAGATGTATTACTATTATTCTTGCTGGGATGAGCACTAGCTGGAGGATATCTGTGTTTGCATGGAAGAAAAGAAGAGTCAGCCCCCAAAATGGGCTTCGTAAAAACGTGCATACAGCACGCACACCAGATGTTTGTACCACAAACTGGTGGTCCTGCCAGCTCTCCTTTGCCATCCCGAGAATATCAGTTTGAAAGGAAGATTCAAGGGACACAAATCTTTCCTTTTGTTGCTTTTATCAGGCTTATTTTAATCCGCTTGCCTGAATTAGCCAGAGGTGCTGTTAGTCAGCAGCACAACGCCAATTTCTGTGAGCAGGGCCTTGGGGCTTTCTGTCCTTTATCTGAAGAAAGGCACATTAGCATGAGAGATGCAGGGAGTTTATTAGATATTGATACTTCGTGGCTCTCTCCCAGCTCTATTAGTAATCCAGTCACCAGCTACTGTCTCTCCCCTTGTTCTACAATTTCACACACTCCTGCTCTTGTGTCTGCTGCATCTCTGATGCACAAAGCTTCTTCCATCAACTTCAGATCTTTTGCAGAGTAACTCCTGGTAAGAAAATCTTTTCAACCTGTTTAATAAGACTATGGCCAATGGAAGTGTGGGGCAACTGATGTTTAAGGGGAAAGGAATAAAGAAAGTTTTCATATAAAGAGAACCCATCAAAGGTTCTTAAAAATAAATTGCTAAAGATGTTGCACAAGTGACTTACTGCAGACATCTGTGGTTTTTTTACTTGTCTTTTAAGTTTTTCAACAACATTTTAATTAAAGCCTTTATTAGCAAGTGCCTCATTATAAAAGACTGACATTTTTTATTATTTTCTACTTCATAATTTTTACAAGTGACTTTCTACAAATGTTTTGCTCTAAAAAGGTCATTCTGGGAGAAAGCAAGAAGGAAGTAACAATGTTAAATCAGTCATGCAAAAGGTGTGATGTGAGGCATAGCTTGTTTTAATGAATTTTTTTCACTAAGTGAGTCTAATTTCTGGTCACAGCAATTTTGGTGTATTGATTTCCAGCCCCACGCTTGCCTGGTAAACAAGATCTCATCACAGGCCCTGGTTTGTGTCAGTAAGTCCTTTCTGCTCAAGCAAATCAAATATTTTAATGTCCAGGTCCTCACAGCTTTTGTGCTCAATTGCACGCAAGCCTCTAAATGAAGAGGCTCCGCGGTGCAGCTGCAGGGCTGGGCAGGGCAGAGCCTGAAGGTGCTCACGTCCCATTAACACTCTGAGCTGCCGGCTCCTTGTCCCAGCTGTGCCAGCTGTTTGCAGCTGCACAGCTTCTCCCTTTGTACCTGGGCAGTGTCAGCCCTGATCTGTGCCTGGGCTGTGGCACAGGGGGGCAGGAGGAAGGCTGGTGCAGCAGCAGGATGCTCAGGGCAGGCCAGGCTGTGTCCTCGTCCCCAGGCTGCTCTGTGGATGTCTCTCCAACCTTGAGGTTGCTCCATGCCCAACCTAGGCTGCTGGGCTGATGAAAATCTAGCCTTTCCTTTTCACAACACTCTGAAGACTCTATATACTTTTCAGATATCACAATCTAGCCACTGAGCAATTGGAACTGAAATCTTAAATTTAGATCTGATGGGGAAGCAAAATTCTGAATACAAACTGACTGCTGCTGCTCTGTTCCTTGTGGATTTAGATTGCTGTCTTTAGGTGCTTTTGCAGGCTGCTCACAAAGTAACATAAGCTCTAAGAAAAACCTCCATACAACTTCAAAAAATAAGAATAAGCTCATGTTCCCCCCAGTTTATCCCATCAGTCACTGCTCTTCACCACTCCTGTGGCCAGCCAGCTGTCCCAATGACTATACTGTGTGTACTGAGCCAGTGCTGATGCCTCAGCTGTAAGTAACACCCAGCAAGGGAGCATTGCATATATTTAAAGTGTGTGAGGACCCAGCAGATATTGTGCCAAGATTAGTATATAACATTTTTGTGCCTATCTGAGACCTCTTCCTTGGAGGATTTGTTCTTGAGTGTTGTATAACACCTTTCCTTCTGCACTGACCTCTGAGATAATGTGCATCAGGAACGTCATATTGTCAAGAGAGCCAGGCAGCAGCTTGGGAGTTGGTACAAGGGCACATGAATAATGGTATTATTTCCAATCAGAAAATTGCTAAATTTAAGTCTATTACTGAATCCAACAGAACACTGTGCAGCTTGGCACCCTGGGCAGGGTGTGCACCTACATAAGATTATGTTCATAACAGGAATCAATAAGATTCAAAGGAAAAGCTGGAAAAAATCTCCATGAGCATGTGGAAGGGAGTACTAAATGTTTAATGATATTTTTAGCTGATCTCTTGATTTCAAAGTTCTTTTTACTCTAAATACCCTTCCCTAACAGAGTGAAATAGTAAGATACAACCTGAAAAAAACCCACAGAGATGGGAAAAATTCCTGCAAGGTTGGAGCTTGTTTTGCCTTCAGCTGAGAGGTTTCATGCAGGGCAAGCTGAACTCCTTACACCTGCTAGATCCATAGACCCATAACAGAAAGGGACAGACACAGTCCTTTATTTAAAGCTAACCCCTGTGAGGCTGTCAGTGCGAGCACCAGAATGTGGAGCAATCGTGTGCAGCTGAACATAAAAGTCCTTAAAATAATCCTTCCTCACACAACTGCCACCAAAAGTACTGTCAACAAAGGAAACTGCTCTGCTGAGTGGGGATGGTTCCATCTTCCAGCATCTATGAGTAAATGTGGCATCACTGGGTCTGTTGTAAGCAAGCCTGTCAGTACCTGTAAGGTGACTGTCTGTGCCTTAGAACACAGAAGTAATAACCTGCAAAATTAAGACAGTGCAAATTCTAACATTTCCCAGGAGTGTCTGGCTTTGCAGCTTTAGCAGTGCTGGTACAAGGGAGGGCTTTTTTTTTCCTTTATGGTAATACATTTGATTCAGTATTTACAATCAGGAAGTTTTAAAAGTAATGATGCCAATTCACTACCAGAAAGAAAAGAAATTAAAACAGGGCTTTCCTATCCAAACAGCAGGAAGATGAGCCAAAACTAATAATGGCAGTGGTGGTTTCTATCTTGTGTTTCTATGGTCAAAAACAGGAAGCTGTCTGACATTGATAAAGCTGCTCTTGAAAAGTTGTCATCGCAGGTCTAAATTATTCATTTGAATGCATCGTTACTAAACGCATACTAAACAGGAGCCAGGCTCTCAAAAGACAAGCTAAAAAATACTGGGTTTGCATGTTTTCTCTTGGTTGATTTTTTTCTACAGTGGAGAGAGGAAGAGAAATGATGTGCTCGTTTTTATGCTGCATTAACTAATTATAGACATTAAAGGCAAAAAAACACCTATTATTTTATTTAAATCTTCCCCTAGCTGTTGTCATGGCTGACAAATCCAGTTCTTTTAAAACACAGTTTTGCAAACTGCTCTTTCCTTCTACGAGCATGCTTCATAGCACAAAACCACCGTATAATAATGAGTAATGCAATTCCCTTACCTGTCTAGGCCATGTGTCCTTGCAACTTCAAAGGTCACTGAGTTGAGAGATCCTCTGTGGGTGACGCTTTTATTTACTGTAAATGTAGTTTTGTCTCGCTCTCATCCGCAAGCCCCTCTCCATCAGGCTTCTCCCGTAGCGTCTGCAAAACACAATGCATCCAGCCTGAGCACATGCTGTGTTGCAAAGGTAGAATCACATGGAATCACCTGGATTTTATTAAAAGAGGAGCCCAAGCAGGCTCACTGTGATAGAACGCTGCATATGTGAATGTTTTTGCTTTCGTACTTTACACACTGTGCCAATATTTGGGGGTGGGAGGTGACAAGTAATGTATTTTTCTCTATCCCAACTGTTTTAGCTCTAAAGGGAAATCATGTGAAAAGCAGACTAGCAGAAGTCACTCATTGCATGAAAGGTATAGAATAAATAATATACTTAATTACAGCATCAAGAAAGGGTTTTTTATATGCTAAAATCAAAAAAGGATTTGACCTCAGTCTAGGGTGATGAAACATGAGCACGGATCTCACTAAATAACTGAGATCACCAATATGTGCCCATTTATATGTTCTTAGGACATCTATGACCTGATTCCTGCAGTGTATTCCTTCCCTGAGGTAGCAGGACAAGGTGGCTGAGAGCACCAAGGTCACCCAAGGCAGCGAGGGAGATGATCTCTCAGATGATGGGATTAAAACCTGACTGAGAAAAGGGTTTCCCAGTTTTGAGAGAAGGGTTTCCCAGTTTTGAGAGAAGGGTTTCCCAATTCCCCCCTTCCTTTACAAGTCCCAGAGGATGAGTTTCTTTCTAAGGGTCAACAACACCCTGAGACCAGTTCAGACAAAACACCAAAGCCGACAGCTCACCTAGCCTGGGGACTCACTGGTCCTTTTAGCAGTGTCAGTGTGACCTTTTGCATGCATGACTTTGGGTAAGGAAGGGCTGAGATTCACCCCATAACTGAAGCACCCGACTGCTGGCAGCCTTCGGGACTAAAAGCAGGGAGTATGAACAGAAAGCCTCAATAAATGCAAACAAGTCTGCTCTTCTCTGATGGGAAAAAGAAATCTCTGAAGCATTACCGTACCTGAGGTTGCTGAAAACAGTTCTTGAAACTATTTACTTGGGCAAGCATGTGGTTGCTTAAGTGAAGATGACACATCAAAGGCTAATTTTGTCAGTTCTTGACTTTTTAGTACCTAAGAGCCCGGGATGAATTAATATTGTAGTAGAGGAATATGGCTTCTGCACTTCTATGTTTCATTATGTTAGCATAGCATTAAAAGGAATTATTTTCTGGTTTTGATTTTGGGTGTATTCCCTTGTTCCCATGTAAACGTGAGGCACAATTGCACTCTTTAATGGCTAAGAAAAGAAAGGCAATGCCAGGAAAGCTGGTTTCTCACCTATGCCTGATTGCCTGGAGTTCTAAATTAATTATCCCTCTTAAGGGAAAATGGATGCTGAATGGGGAATAAAGCACAGCTGTTGAAGCAGGGTATAAATAGGAAAAGGTTTTAAAGGGGGGAAAAAAAAGAAGGTGCACTTTGAGGTAGATTTGTAAGGCAGCATTGCTCTTGGATTTGGACTATTGGGATGAATTCAGCAGTGACATAACGGACATATCAGGGCTTGGGTGAGATGCCATGGGACAGCTCTGCTCTGCAGCCCATGGGATTTCAGAGAGCAATATCCCATATAAACATATTTATATGCTTAGACAGACCATTACTTTGATAATATTCTTGGACAACACTTCTGGCACTGCATTGCTCCTGTTTAATCTCAGTCAGCACCAACCACTTAGAAAGTCTGTATAGTTTACCTGAACTGAATTAAAACAGTCTTTTTCATTCTGGGAAAGTAGTTTTTGTTTCTCTCTCTGTGTATCACTAGTCACAGCACCTGAATCACCACTTGAAAAGAGAATCAAATGTCGGCCAACTAATTAGCAGAGTCAAGCAACACTGGATTCTTCAATTTATGGCTCCCCAGATATGATAAAAGGAAAAGGGAAGTCTCACAAACAGAGTAAAAGCATATATTTTTTAAGTATGCAAAGTTTGGAAAAATAATCTTTTAAGGCTTGAAATTGTCTGTGAATATTGTGCCACGGAGTTTCATGCTAACTTCTGAAGCACATAGAGTTTTCAAAACTGGAAAAGTTCACATTGTTTACATACAAGTGTGTCCCTTCCTCTCTGCCTCTCTAATGTTTGTTAATCTATTACCCACCTTAAAGAAAGCTTCCTGTTCCTCCTTGGAATCTGAGCAGAAAATCAATTAACTATAGTATTAATGAGGCCTGATTACAGGTTTTCCCCTGCCTGTGGTTGTCTTCACCTCCCTTTTCTGCCATTATTTAACTAGGCATATGAAAAATCTTATCTATTCCTTTCTTTTATCAAACACTGCTGATTGTAGTTCCTGCTTTTATGACTTCCCTGATAAACATAATTTTAGATTAGAGTGTTTGGAACAGGCCAGCTTAACGAGGAACTACTGGGACAGAATTTTGCACTAGCATTGCCAGTGCTCACTAATGGTGTTTATTGAGGATTATTTGTGATGGAGGTAAATTCTAGATTCAGGGGGTTCCTTCTTCCTTATTGGCACACAAAACATCTTCTGTGATATTCCTTCCTGGGATATGTGAAGAAGGATGAGGTTTCTCTCCTCAGTGTCTTATGAATCCAGCACAATGCAAAGTTGTCTCCTGGGGTCAGATATCCAAGTCCTTCCTTTACTCCATAACGTGGTGGTACCACTTGGCCTTTCAATGCCAGACTGGGAGCCTTGTGGCATGTGCTTGGGAGGGAGCTGGCCAAGGCTGCACTCTGTGCCTGGGATAAGGGCTTTGTACCTGGATACAACCCTGCAGCACTTCCATCTGCTCCAGGCTGTCATTGATCAGCTGCAGTGAATTACATTCCTGGCTCAGGAGGTGCAAATCTCACTGCTTGACCTCAGGTCTGGCATCTGGACAGGAAATTGTCTCCCACGTAGAAGATCGTATTGGGATGATTTGGGTTATCTATCCTAATATACAGCTCCCAGCCTGACTAATATGAATTATCTCCACTTTATGCCTCTGGCAGTCTTTCTTCTGCTGAAGGCACAACAGAGTGCCAGCAGATCTATACAGGTTGGTCAATTAAGGCTTTTGGCACATGAACAGGCTCTGGGGAAAGAAAGAATATTTCTGCTCTAGGCAAAGCCTCCTCTTCCAAACTTTGTGCATGAATCCAGGTCTTTGACTGGAAAAGTGCTAAAGCCTGGACTAACAGGAGGTTTTAGGACAGATTTGCATCCAAAAATTTGGATTTTTGGAAGAGTTGAATGAAGCATGAAGAGGAGCAGGGATGGAGAAGGAAGGGGGCAGAGGAATATGTAGCAGTATATGAAGATTTTGGGGAGGCCAGCTGAGGCAGCCTGTTCCTGCTCCTCAATTGTGAGCTGAAAACCCATGGCATGTCCAAGGCCTCAGGCTGGAAAAGGGTGGTTACAGGATTGAAGAAAACCCCAGTGTGAGCAGTAATCTTCTGGCTTTTTGGGACAGGGGGCATCTCTCAAGGCTGTAATACTGTCATGATTCAAAACCTGAAGCAAAGGGCAAGGAAACAGGGAAAATATCAGAGAACCAGGGATGCTGGAGGAGGAGGAGGCTGAAGTGTGATGCTGCAAGATTGCAGCACAGAGAATTGAGCTGGGAGAGCTCACCCTGGGCAGGAATAAGACACCCATGCACATCCAGAGAACACATAAACACGATTGCCATCACACTTTTTTCCTTTCCACATGGTATAAAGACCTTTTGTAGCTCTTTAATTTAAACCAGTGAAATTGGAGCAACATAAAATTCATTTCTCTGGGTCCTGTTCTGTAAGCATCAATTAAAATGTCTAATCTACATGAAGTGCTGCTAAGTTTAGTAACCAGCTCTTTATTATGCAGCACCCAAAAGCATTCAAATACATTCACATTAAGATGTAAGATCATACAAACATTAATTGTAGAAACATCCAAATGCTAACAGTTGTTTTTTTGCCTCCTAAGGCTATAAACAGCTATTTTGATTGGATTGCCATGTTCCTCTAAAATACACACTTTCAAAGAGAAATTTCTCATTTGGACAGTGGGCACAAAACAATATGCTGTCAGAAAGGAGAGAAAGCTTAGAGGACTGGCCTTTATTTATGACAATGACATTGGAAATCAAGGTTTGATGATTGCTGTGAAAGAGTTTCACTTGGTGGCAGAAGAAGGAGGAATGCATTGCTGTGAACGTGTAAATCATTTATGCTCTCAATTAAAAATTTACTCAACACCTCCAGTTTTTGCCTGAGATAAGGCTGGAAAAAAACCAACCCCTGAAAACTGCTGCCTCTCCTCCAAGGTCATGTATCTTGTAATTTAAAGGATTATTCGATTTTGTTCTGCATTTGACACTTTATTGGCTTCTCAATTGGTTTTGGAATAAAATTGTGTATTCTTTTGACTTCCTTTTTAGTTTTCTCTGCAGCCTAATGGTTTTCTTTCCCCTATAGCATATTATTGTGTACCTTTTTCATCAGTATTACAAATTTTGCCACCTCTTATTTTTTACTGTGTCTTCTCTTTCTCTCTTGTCATTATTTCTTCCTCTGTGTCCATTCATTCCTCTGCTTGTGCTGATTTCTTTTCCCCAAAAGTAATCTTTGCTTTCACAGCTCACTTGTGTTAGTCTCTCTCTTCCTTCACTTTAATTCATGTTCAATTCTCCTGACTCTATTTTCTTGTTTAGGGGCCTCAAAAGTAGCACTGAAACAAATCATAACAACAACACAAAATGCTATCCAGAAAATGAAAGGAATAATATGGTATATAAACTCATGTCAGCAAGGATAAATAATTAGAAAAAAAAGGTGTGAATATGGAAGAGATAATCTAATCACTTAATGCAGTTTTGATTTTGTATGAAAGCAGAGCTGGCATATATTGTAATACATAATTTCACAAGGTACAGTGCAGCTGGGCCAGGATCATGGCATATTGCAAAGGATGTTTTCAGAAGGCATTTTGTATCAGTATCTCTTTTTCTTTTGATGATTTGACCTTTCAGTAGGTCATGGCTGGTGAGGCTGCTTCTGTCTCTTCTTTTGTACCCTACATTTATGACCCTACCCCTCTCTTACAACTTGGAGACAAGAGAAAAATGACATTACAAGAAACTATTATGCAAAGAGCATCAGGAACTAATGGGTTTTAACAGCATGGACCATACCCATACTACATAACCATAACTACAAAGCTCATTCATCATTCAGGAATCATTTACTTTTCATAGTGGGGAAATATCCCTGCTTGAGTTGTGCCTTCATCTATTAGTTAAAACTCACGTTGTAACCTAAAAACTTTAAAATTAAATAAATAACTAAATTACCCTTACAGTACTGGAGTAGCTGAATTGCAAACAAACAAATGAGCAAAAAAAGACTCCAAAGCTTTCCAGATGGCTGGTTCCCACTGATGTACATTTTTTCTCTGGAGCCTCAAAACATGTTTAAATTATGAAATTTGGTGTGATTACAAGAACTTGGCAAGCACTCATTAAGGTTTTAGTCTGAGGAGTGATACTACAGAGCTGGAGAACAGAAGATGAGCAGTTGTGGAGCTGCATGGCTGTTCTTGTGTGTGCACAGCCTCATCAGTGTGGCTTGTGGAGCTCAGCTCTCTGGTCCCCAGGGTGTTACTTTTTCATGTGCTGCCCTCCTGCTGTTTCCTTGGTCCAAATCCATCCTCAGCAAAGCAGGGGAAACTGGTGAAATTGCATCAATAATTTACTTGACTTCATTTGCTCAGAACTGCTTGCTTGGCGTGCTCTGTGCCCAGCTTCTGCTGAGCCCAGGTGATTGGTACCTGTCTCTGCTCCTCAGAGCCAGTGAGTGCCTGGTCTTGCTGCTGCAAATCCCTTTGTGCTGCTGGGGCAGAGCCACTGCTCCACAGGGAGAGGTCCTGCCTTTGCTGGGAGAGCAGAACGTGGGGAAAGACTTGTGGGAGGCAGCAGAAGCAACAGATGATGGGAAGGAAAGTGAGGGGGAGTGGAGGATGACAGAAAAAGAAAGACAGAAACAATATATTTACTATCTGTTTTGAATACATTCTGAGACTGGAAATGATGAATTTTAATGAGTGTATCCCACCCTCGAGCCTGGGTTCAAGCTGACAAGCAGGATCAGGTCTTGTGCTCCAAGTGCAGAGGAAACACACCCCACTGGGGCAATGGTGGGGATGAAGACTGGTGAAGATTGTGCCTCTCCCAGCAATTCATAATTGAGACAAGTGGGAACCTCCCTTTGCATGTCAGGTCCTCCTGGCTGCAATCACAAAGCCCTTTTCCAGCTCCTTCAAGGCCATCCACTGGCAGCTCTTCAGGGCCCTGTCACCCAGCCTGAGGAGAAATCCAGCACCTCCCCGCTGCATGTCTGAACAAGGCTGTTAGTAAGGCCACCACACTTTTTTCTGATGCAGTTTGTTGTCCAAGTGATGTTTGAAGGAAGTTCTTTACCAGCCTGATACTGGAGACTGCTCCCCTCTCTATGGCAAGAGCAGTCTGGTCATTGATACCCCAAATCCATGGTTGTGGGCAATAGAGAAGGGAGGGAGCAAAAAACCCCAGACCAACCAACCAAAGAATACTCCAAAGGTGGCTTTGTAGTAAAAAAAGTTACCCTTGGAGTTAGCAAGAATATTTTATTACAGCATTGTTGTGTATGGTGTGTTGCTGCAGTCATCCCCTGCTCAGCACCAGCCAACAGACAATCTGAATAGACTCTGAATAGACTGAATTATTCAGCTGTAGTTTAATTATTCAAGAAGAGGATGTGGCAACAATTCATGTCAAAAGGAGGGAGGAGGAGGGTAACTGCAGTTCCCCTGTGCTAACCTGGTGGACCTTGTGTGATCCTCACCTCACTGGTCTCCGGGGACTGACTGCTTTGGCAGGGCACTGATGTTGCATTCGTGCTGCCTGAGTAAGTGCATGCCCTGCAGCAAGCAGGTACATAAGCATTCAAGTGACCAACCTGCTCTGTACCTATCAAAGCGTGGTTTGCTGTCTGCTCCTCGGATTTATTGCCAAAAGACAGTTCCTTTGGGGCTCAACCAGCTGCTATCTTATGCATTTGTGGACTCCCGCCATGTGTCACTGTCAGTATATGAATTAAAAACAAATGCTGCAAGTACAGGGAGGAGATAAATAGCATAGCAGGAGGAGATGTGCTTTAAGCCCACGCAGTGGACTTGGTGTGACTCCTTTCTAATAACTGACTGTCTGTCAAGTCATGTAATAACCTGCAGATGGCTCAGCAGTGGGCGGCATTAATATCCTTGGGCCCCTCTGGCACACAGGTGCCCTGCCCTGTCCTTCCACCCTCTCCTTTCACCAGCAGACAGCCTTGCCCCTTGTTGCTGTCAGGTGAAGTGCACAACAGGAACTTGCTGTCACACAAAACATGGCTGGCTGGCTCCCAGGGGGCTTGTCCCCCTCCTCTGGGTGGGGAGCAAAGACAGGAGAGTCCACCTGACTTTTTGAAATGGTACCAGAGCAGAAACATGACAAGTGGCAGAAGAATGGAAATATCACAGTTATTCAGACATGTGCTGACATGATTTTGTTTGTTTATTCACTGTTCTATCCAGAACCACGGTCTGACTGCACACACTGCCATGTTCAAGGGCCATCTCTGATGTTGAAGCAGTATGGAAAGCCTGTGGATACTTCATAAGCACTTAAACTTGCATTGTACAAATACAGACTCAGGTGACATCTAAATGCTTTCTGCACCTTAGTAAGATCGATGACATCATCCAACAACTCTGAGAAGTTTTCAGAGAAAAACCTGAGCCCAGGAAAAGGAAGAACAGGAACATGTCTATAGGAGGGGAAACACAGAGTAATGGTGTTGGTTAAGTTACTTTTCCTAGAAGATCTAATGGAAAATACAGAGAAGCAGATACAGAAAATGTGCACAGACATCTGGAAGGGACCTTCCACTGCAAGCACTGTGCCATACAATCCATGATAAAAACAAACTCCACACCTGAAGAGTCCCTAGACTTCACTGGTTACATTGGAGGGCAAATTCAAAAACTTGCTGCTGATGTTAGAGAGCAACTTTGGATGTCCCACTGAAATTCACTGATGGTGAATTTCCCTCCATCATTATGAACAAATCACAAGTGGTTAGATACTAGGAAAATGGGTTTCAAAAAGCAGCTGATGGGACTGAAAACAAAGGACTGTCAGCTACAGAACTAAAAGTCCCACAGGAAGGCTCATGGGTTGGACTGCTTTTGTCTTCTGTGACTTTTTAAAAGTCTTTCTTTAGATAGCAAAATCCCGAACCAAAAAAATTCTTGCATTTTGCATTAATATTTAAAGCAGAGTACTTCTGAGTGAGCACAGATTTGTTACAGTTTATTAATAAATACGATTTTCAAAGAGCATTTTTTACGTAACCTGCTTGTCTTTCTATACATCATTTACAACCCCGAGTGCTGTTGTTTCATCCTGGCTGTGCTGATAATCTCACGATTTTCTTGCAGGCAATGCCAACCCCCTTCAGCTCTCCTGAACACTTAGGCAAAAGTCAACTTGATTTGCCCCCCTGCAGACCCTCAGCTGAGCAGGGGGAGCAGAAGCAGGTTTGGGAGCTCAGCAGGCAGCCTGAGTCTCGTTGGCCATGTAAATACACGGAGGGTGAGGCTGGAGGTGAAATGCACTCTCTCATACGCTGGGGCAGTGGGGCTTTGTTCTTCTACAGACAGGAATGAGGAATGAGCTCCCAAAAGTGAGAAAGGAGCCCCAGGGCTCCCTCCTTGGGCTGCAGAACCTGGCACGTAGCAACTCTGGCAGCAACAAATCTTGTTCAGGTCATGGTGGATGGGGACAGGGAGGCTGAAGGACAGAGCCCCTTGTCTTGCACACATAAACCCTGACTGGCTCCTTGTCTGAAAGGCTGAATAGCACTGAGCTATTTTTGATACTAATGCCATTTCTTTGGAAGGTGGAGATACCTTCCCGGTACCTTGAAAGAGACAAAAAGTATTGTTCAATGCTAAATTTAATTTCTTGTCATTAAATCAGACAAAGAAACTCAACCCATTTTTTCCCCTAACATCCAAACGGAAAGCCACAATCTTATTAGCAGCATTACCCTGAAAGCTCTGTTTTCCTCCCTGCTGCATTATGCAGCTTCTGGAGGAACTCTTCTCAAGCCCTGTGCTTCTGTAGTGCTGCATTCAGAAGACATGGAGCACAAGCCTAAAGATAAATATATCCCAGCACAATGAAGAGCCTAACTAGCATCCCAAATAGATCCACTATGGCACTCTTGATTAGTAATATTCACTTCTTTTAATAAGAAAGACCTCAAAAATAATAATTGCAATGTCTGTCATTAATATTATATTGTGGGTAGAGGAAAAACATTCCCTTTGTTCCCACTCACTCTTATTATATCAATCTTTGTATGTGTAGCTCCCTGAAAAGCCTAGGAGGAAGCTAACAGTCCTTTTGAAAAATGATCACAGATAATTTTATTTTATAATAAATCAAAGATCTGATACTGGAGGAAATTTTGCTTCTTCAGAGAGCCAGCCTTCAGTAAAGTAACCTCAGCTTTTTCTAAATCAAAGCATTTGATGGGATATGGATGCACAAAACAAAGGGATCACAGCTGATACAAATGATTGGGACCATGAAGGTCTGGAACAGGCTGGTATTTACAGGTGTGGAAAGTTAACAATCTTGAGCAAAAAACCTACAAAAAAGGACAGTTTCAAGACTGAAATCTTTTTCATTTTGTGGTGTCCTGCCTACCAAAATATTTGTGTAGCTGAACATTCTGCAAGGGAGAGCTGGTAGAGCCATCTACAGTTAAAACTGCCAAGACTTCCAGTATTTTGCCAAAATTTTAACTACCAGACTAAAATATTCCAAGCTTGCTGTCTGCAGCAAAATGGCCCAGCAGTGTTCTCAAAAACAGTTATGAAAAAAAATCAAAAGTATTTTTAATCAAAATTATTCACCCCAGCTCTTTTTTTTTTGGAAGTAGACCTGAAATTAAGCATCTGTCTACTTCAGCCTGCAATTTGCCCCTCGAGCCACCATTTGATTACCCTTTTTGCATTGCAGATGCTCCGACCTGGCTGCGGCCTGAGACCTGGAAAATGACTGCTCTAAGTGGATGCTTTGCTATCGACTCTGCGGAGCCAGTGCTCTCCCCATCAATACCAACCGCAGCACCATTAGCGGCCGATGATAACACACCCAGCAGAGCCTTGTGGCAGCAGGGGCAGCAGCCAAGCTCTCCCTGGGGAGAGTGAGGATGTAAATCCATGTAGCTGCATGCACTGGAGCTGCTGTGTACAGCACTGAGCCCAGCTTAATAAGCCACACTTAGAATGGCAATTAATTATGCACGTGATACTTACCTTAGTATTCAGTGTCAACACATTTAACTAGAACCATCCATGTTGAGAAATAAAATTATCAATGGCCTGACTAAGAGGTGGCATAAATCAGTGAGAGGCACACACAGGTTAGATCAACCCAGGATCTGTCAGAGATTGACTGGGAACTAATGGCATAGAATCACAGCTTCAACATTCTCACTGAATTTTTTGGGTTCAGACTCCAATATCTACCATGTTTCTATGCCTATTGCCTGCTTTCCATTGCTGCACATGCTGATGTCCAAGGAAAATTTTGCCTCCCACAACCCAAAAATAAACCACTGAGAATAAACTCCTTTGGTGGATATTCTAAGACCTAGTGGGGCTGTGATTATGAAACATCCTGCACCCTTGTATCAGAGAAGAAATAACATTAGAAGATCGTGTTACTTTACAAAAATTTCAGTGTCTTTGGAAAAATATTTTTCACTCTGAATATGCTGCAGCTTGAGTGGGTTCCTGTGAAGGCACATCTAGTTTTTTGCTGACTATAATCAGGTGAGGTGGCAGTCTACTTTTATGAGGCAACCATTTAAAATGCATCAGGTTTCAGCTGATTACTGCAGAGGTTAGGACTGTTCTGCTGTGTTTCCTTGGGACATATTGTTTTCACCTGATATGAATTGTTGGCACAGTTCATCTTTCCCTAAATCTTTTTGCTAAGTCATGAGGGTGAAATCTTTAGCATTTGCATATGTTTGTATTTACTGCTCCTAAAGTTATAACTGCCAAATGTTGGCCTGGTGGAAGAAAATGAAACAGGACAGCTGTATGTTGTCCACAGCAAGACAGCAAGAACCAGATGAAAAATTGGAGGTTCTTGGATTCACTCCTTACTTATCCCTAACAAGCCAAGTCACACTGACTGCTGAAGTCAGGAGGGAATCAGAGAAACAAAGATGAAACTGTTGTCATCAGTTGTGCTGTGTTTATGAGTCCAACTGTAAAAACAGAGTTGTACGACACCAAAATTCACAGAAGTGGGAATTAATCTTGATATGGGGGCCTGACCCAGCCATTTGCAGCTGTGGGGAGTTTCAGACCCTTTGCATGGCCTCACTTTCTATGACTTGAAACATCTTTTAGTGAGAAGAACCCTTGCTGTTAAAACTGACATTGTCAGTACCTCTGTTTCCTTGCAGACCCAGGGTCCTGGCACGGGTTTCTTTGATGACTGCCCTTCTTTCAGTGAACAGCCCAGGTCAGGGAGTGACAGCAGAAGGGGAAGGACTGTTTGGGAAAGGACAAAGAGCAGCTTTTGCTAAAGAAACTATACTTTCACTAATTCTGAGGTGCCACTACTTGCCTGCATTTCATGTGGTTACCCAAGCAGTTCAGGTCCCTAGATTTTGCTAAAACTGTTTTAAGAACAATAATGAAGATAATAGGCCTGGGGTTTTTTTTTTACCCTAGAATAAGATCTTTTTGCACAGGCAGGCAGCTATGACCTCTAGTCATGCAGAAGCCATTTTTGGGGAAAAGGAGTTAAGAAATCATGGGAAAAGCCAGATAGAGCTATGGACCGGAATAACGATGTCAGTGCTTACAGACTCTGCCAGCTCTAGAGATCTGAAGAGAAACCACACAGGGATTCCTAAGGAGAATCCAATACTGTTTTCTAGCTAGTAGCTGATTATGCCTCACTGGAATTAAAATACTTTTTTTTGTTACTACTTATATAATAACTTACTTAATTTACATACAGCCCAATGGCAAAAATAAAAAGGAAATCAAAGGAAAAGAAAGCAATGAAAAGGACACGGAGCACTTCATTTGTGTACCCACAAATCTCCTATTCATTTAGAAACAAACACTTTGGAACAACAGACAAAAAGATCTCTTCACTAACCCCCCTTCCATCTGACATTCAAGCTGATGCCCTCCATCTTTAATGGCTGTAATTGCTGCTCCCATATCCTGTTAACTAGATCCCTTTAGCCCTGCCAGCGATACTGGCCTTCATCCAGCTCACGTGCTTCTCATTCAGGTTCCTTTGTTATTTCCTTCCTGCACCTCCTTTGGCGTGATACACCCACCCTCAGCCCTCGCTGCAGCCTCGCTGCCTCTTCATATGTTTCTGAAGCCCTGCCTCTGCCACCGTGCCCATGAGGAGTTTCTGACTGAGGGTACTTAAGCAAACACAAACATCTGTTTAACACAGCACTTGCCTCGGCTGCAGGAACCCCTCAGACTGCAGGTCTGCCCTGCTGACAGGCTGTCCCTGGAATCACATGCCATCCTTGCTGTTGTTCTCAGTCAGCTTCCCCCTTTGCTTACTTCTTTGAAAGGAGTACGGTGGCAGTTGAAGGTAGAATATTTTTAAAATCACATCCTAGTACTGGTGTCGGGATGGGGGCTCTCATTCCAAGCCTGGATTTGTGCTATAGGATAATGCTGTAGGATTTATGTTATAGGATAATATAGCCTGAGATCTTGGCTACTGCATTACTGGCTGGACTAGTTCACGGCAATGCAACGCCCTTTGTGTGACTAGCAAAACTATTTCAGATTTTCCTCTGCTGTTTCCTCAACTCACCCTGGATAACTTCTTATCTGTACCTTGCTGCCTCTCCCGACACCAGCTCTCGGTGCCTGTGTTCCCTCGGAGCGGCCCCACACGTCCAAACTCCACAGTTCACTAACAAAGTCCAAGAGGGTGGGCTGCAGGTGAACAGGGAGGGGGAGCCTGCTTTACCTGTAAAGCTCGGCAATTTGTTTGGTTTTGTGGGCGTTTCATGCTTTTTTTTCTTGAGGCGGGGGAAAGAAAACATTTCTCGTGAAATCATGAGGAGACGGGGAAAGCTGAGACCGGGCACATGGTGACAGAAGGAGGGGAGCGCAGGGAGGGCACAAGGGCAGTCCATGGCAGTGGTTTGTAGGCAGTCATGAGCTGTGGAAGTGCTGGCCAGGGGATATCGGGAGAGGGAATCCCGCATTTCAGAGCGCCCGTGCCGCCTGTGCGCTGAGCTCCTCCAAGGCTCACTCCAAATAAACCTCAAGCAGTCCAACTGTAATTTTGAGACGAAAACTGCGAGACCTGGGGAACCCCCCAGCGGCCTCCTCAACATCACCTTTCTCCCGTCGGCTGCGTGGAAAGCAGCAGGCCTGGCGGGAGCCCGGGAGCACACGAGGGAAGGGGGGATTTCCTCCTTGCCCTTTTCCAATGCGTGTAGGAAGTTTCGTTGCAATTTCGCTGGATTGAAATCGCCGGCCAATTCGGTGGCATTATTCTGAATGCTGTTGACTTTGGTCTCCGGCTTCCGATTGACAATTTTCATGATTTTCTCTTTTACTGTATCACTCTATCTCAAGCCGTTCTTTTTTCCCACTCTGTTATGAGCAAGTCCACGTGAAATGGATCGTGTTTGGAAATGCATT